>JADKLZ010000166.1:60182-92664 GCA_021533235.1 Biomphalaria straminea | reverse complement strand
TTATGTTATGTGTTTAGCAGTGTTTATGGAAGCCTGAGATAGGAATCCTGAGATCCGTAACAGTATTATATTATTATTCAATTCTTTTTATTTATAAGCCTCTATTTCTATGTGTGGTTCATGGAAAATGCATGGAGGCACAGTAAAGTACCTTGCATTGGGCGCACGGTTTGCTAAGTATTTTCTCCCTATATCTACATTTTATATACGGTACAAATAGGCTACAAAGCAGAACCATGGCTCTATATAGTCTACAGCTTTGGTGAAAGGTCCAGGTGAAAGAATTTGAAAAGCACTAAGCCCAAACGTTTTATTTTTTGCAGCACTTTTAGTCCCCCTCTCCCTTCTTCCCCCCTATTCCTTTTTTTGTGTGTGTTTAAATAACCGCGATCTTTGAGTTCAGAAACATTTTCCAAAGTCTTGTATATGACTAAAAAAAAGTGGCCGTGTTCATTTCAAAGCATTTCCTGTACTCTAAACAAAAACCTTTCTCAATAAATAGTAGACGAAATTAAGTCTAATTTTTTTTTTTAAAAGTGATGTCTTTCATATAAAGAAGGTTACTTTAAAAAAATCAAAATAGCAGAAGCTGTTTCATAACAGTATTTTCTCCCTATATCTACATTTTATATACGGTACAAATAGGATACAAAATCATACAATGGCTCTATATAGTCTATAGCCTTGGTCGGCAGTCAGTCTCAGAGACGGAAACTCCGATATAACACCTACGACTATCTGTTGTTTACGCCGTCTCAGACCTTTGTGCCACTGTGGACTACATTTAGTGCAAAGAGTATCACTTTATAAATATTTTGGGCAGGCTGTAGACATTACAGCATTTTATATAACCAGCCCTCAAATTAATTCGAGGAATAAAATTTTAAAGCTTTATTATATTAAATATTAAATATTTTATTTGTTTGAATTGTTTCAATCAAATGCATACTATAAGTAGACTCGATGTACAGTCGAGTGTGACATAAGTAAAAAGAAATGAATGCTACTACGCTACACAATAACCCGGATCTAAATACGTGACCAGATGAAAGCTTTTTTTTTTTAAATTTAAAAGCTAATAACAACTCAGTCTGATAAAATGACATATCACTCCCCCTCCCCCTATTCTCGGTTTAAAGTGAAAGTTTGCACAATTATTTCTTCTATCTGACAAAGCTAGAATCAATAAAAAAAAATATACCAATTAGTTAATGAGCTTTCGGTAATGACAGATTTGTTTGGTATCAAAAAAGGAAAGAAATTGTACTTGGCTGATGAGGTGTTGAATTAGTCCCTTTTAGACGTTGTACTGAGAATTAGGTCGCCACTTTAAAGTTTGAAACTAACAATAGATAGCTATAAAACCTTCTATTTTCATAAGTGCTCTGCTGGCACGATGGTTCGCGTGTTGTCATGAAGATGCTTGAACCATCGGCTCGAATTCAGGTTGTTCAACTATTTAGTTGTATTAATGCATTAAAAAAACGATCAAGGCAACTTTTTATAAGATAATCCCTTCTTTATCCTCCAGCCTTTCTTTATCCCCCCTATCACTTTTCCAACTGGTTCAGACTAGTGATAGGATCGATCATAGCGTAGTGAGAAAGCTAAACGTATGAAATTGCACTAAACAAAAACAATTGTTAAAATATTCTAATTGCACAGATTAGTCTAGAGTCCAGAGCTATTGCAAACGTAATTACACGACACGGACACAATTAAACTCAATAGAAGCTTAGTAATTTTAAAAAATTATTTCCTTTGTTTCTTTTGTTTAAACATTGGTGTGGCTCATTGTGAATATAGGCTATAAAAGAGTTATTAATGAATTATCAGTAAAAAAAATAAGAAAAGGTATGTTATGTAGTATCGTGATTTTGAACCCAGACTTGTTACCATATTGGCTTAATCTGTAGCTTTGATAGACTTTTCCATAAAGGATACGAACCTGTTTTAAATTATATTTTTTGAAGCTCAAAATTTCTGAGCTATTAACATCACTATAAGATCATACTTGGTTTTGATCGTCTCAAATTGAACTGGACCTCCAAATTCTGCATTGGACGTAAGCTCAAATATCAATTGCAAAATAATAATAAAAATTGTTGCCCTCTTCTTTATTTGATGTAATTTGATAAATAGCGCATGCTAGAAGCTAGGAGAAAGCATTTCTCATCTATGACAGCAAGAAAACTGTCCAATATTAGCCCATGGATTTTTACTTTAATCTTTTTTTTACCTACATAATTTTTACTGTGATTAAAGTGAGTTGTAGACGCCAGTAGAATAAATTTCCAACACGTTAGATAATAATTGGCGCCGGGGCCCCGCCCAGGACCCGAAAGAGGAGTTTAAAGCAATATCCAGACACCCTTGATGGTTAGAGGGAAAATGATGTCTCTTACTACAGTATCATGAAAGAAGATCTTGTAGTAGATAAAACACACACAAAGAATTAACTATATCTATGGTAGACATAAGCTTTTCTTAGGTTTATTTGGAATCAACCAATATTTGTAACTATATCATGTTCACCTATCCCCAAGTCTGTTTGAACATGCTCTCCCCCCCCCCCCCCCCTATTCCACCCCAACCTCTTTCCCCTCTGCCTTTTATAAGGTTATATATGCAAAGAAAAACCGGGATTGTGTAACTATAGCATTTTTTATTTTCCTAAAACACTCCCGGACCCATTCTGGTGGAAGCCTAAATCACTGACCCTGACCTTCAGTTGGCTAAGGTTAAGGACGTCTGTGAATATTCCGTGACTGTGTTAAAAACATTCGTTTTTAGTTTCAACAAACAGGCTAGGCTAGCTTACTTGAGATGTATGAGTGCATTGAGTGATCAAGGTAATAGATTCTAGAACAAGCAAGCGTGTACTATTTTTATAATTTTTTTTTTCACAGAGCAAACGCAATGAACGCACCTGGCCCAAATCTCTGATGATTACTTTATTTTTTAAAAACGTGTATACGCTATATGAGATTTAATTATCGCAGCGTATGAATACAAAGGAGTCATTAATATATATATATATGTGGGACCAGAAGTAGTGCCTGCCTAATTGAAGCGCTCTTAATGTTAAGTACGTCTCACGTTTTCTGGATACATTTGTGCAATGTAAGTGATAGACTACTAAGCAGACCAATATTTTTCCAGTTCTTTTTATAGTGTTGTGAACATATTTTCATAAAAAAAAATACATAAATAAATAATAAATTTAATTTTAAATTGGTAGCTAACCACAATGACAGATATGTGATAGCATACAAATATAAGTATTTATTTGTAGGATTTTTATGCATTTACAATAAATTTAATTCAATACGCACATTTCATTCATTTCCTATCTTGTTTATTTATATTTATCTATACAACCTTCATCACGCTCAAAACTTAAGATTAGCCCTGAACGTCAACACTTGTATCTTATATATTACTGACGTTACTTCAAAAGAAACAATATCATTTCGTCCTAAGCGTTTTATGTGTCAATCTAGTCCAGTGGTCTTCAACCTTTTTTGGCCTACCGCCCCCTTTTCGTATTTTTTTCAATAAAAAATTCCGCCAGCGCCCCCCTCTAAGAAAAACACGTGAATCGTGAAAAGGCAAATATGAACAAAATATCATCAATTTATTAATTTTTATGCAATCAATAACACGTATCCTGCACGGAAGACGACCGCAGGCCAAAGGCGATCTTCTTTTGCGAGCTTAGAGTAGGAGGAGTTACAGAGGTGCCCACCTCGTTAGCGCTATAAAGATCCACTCAGGCGCCATTTAACCCTCACTGGCATAGAGGAAAGTACCTAACAGCATTCCCTAGCAGCAGATGTCCTCTGAAAGAGGCAGCTGGAGAGTTGTCACAACATCTGCGGGACAAACATTTGAGACTCAAAGCAACGTCATTATTGAAGACAGGTGCAAAAGATGGAAAGAAAACTTAAATTGACCGCTAGCAGACGAAATTCGAAATATTATGCAAGTCGCAACTGGGTTTGTGTAGTTATGTGAAACACTGCACTTAGTCTTAATCTTCGGAATCGAAGGCATTGCCAATATTATCATTATAACAAAATTATGTCAAATAATTATGTCAAATTATGTCAAATAATTTGCAGTGATTACACACACAAATTAATGTCATTGTCATGACTTTCTTTCAAATCCTAAGAATAGTCTCCTTTTAAATTGTTGAATATTAGGGCCTACTATTTTTCGGTTTAATTGTAAATGTCTTTATATTTTTACTTAAACATTATTATTGCTGAACTTACTACAAAGTGAAATTAAGCTAATGGGAACCCCGTGACAATATTAGAAATTTCAAGCTTTAAATTAGTCAAAGCAAGGCGAAGGTCTCATCTAGTGGCTATATCCAGCCTATTTCTTTGCTTATTCATTAAGTTTGTTATGCACCAAATCTAGGTTAACCATGTATGTTGATGGAAAAGCTAAAACATAATTCCAAATTCCGCCAAAGTTTTGGGATTTTACTGAAACATTCAAATGCAGCCACATCTCTGTTGTGCCTCCTATGTTAGCATTCTTTTTACTGAAGACATAATTTTGTAAACCTGTTTTTGAGTTTTGAGGCACACCTGCAACTAAATTTGAACATCGGTAACAGATGTTTAATAATTGTTATTTATATATTTTTTTTTTAAAATTTATTTATTTACATCCTAGAAGCGAATCGTAATTTCTTCATAGCGCATTGTTATGTGAATTGCAGATGACGGTGTCTTTAGGCAGTAATTCATTTTTTAACAAACAAGTTACGTGAGATTGTAAAACTCTTTAAATAGATTTATATAAGACTTATCTTCGAGTCTGAAGATCAGTGGTGAATGCAGTATTTCCCATGGCTGCACAGCCCTAACTGTGACCTACATATTGTGCCACACTCAGGGCAAGCATAACCATTGTCCGCAGGTTGTCGAAAACCAGAAAAGTTCTCATAAACTACAACATGTTGCTCAATATTACTGGGCATTTTTATGATGCCAATTACTTTTAAAGGTCTTAACATGACATTTTTGTTTTCGAAATACTGTTCAGTTTCGATTAAGACATCATCTTATGACCTGTACATTCTAAGCGGCTATTACTATTAAACAGTTCACCTAGGCATAAGAAAATGACAAAAAAACAACAACAAACAAACAGAGAATTTTTATGTACCAAACAACAACCAGTTTTGAGGCTTGGTTGAGATGCTTGACAAAATTGACCTAACCATATAAGAACTTTGACGAATTAAAACGCCGAGGCTCATGTCCAGTACCTCAGATATAGGATTCAAAACGAGATTATGGACCTGATGGTTTATTTTCCCATCATCCTTGATTGCACGATTGATGTTAGCCACAAAGATGCCGTTTACATAGCATTTTGTAGAGGTATTAGATTCAGAAGTTAAGCTGGAGAAAATTTCCAGTTTATGTAGTTTAAAGGTCAATAGTACAGTACTTACGTAATGTGGTATGTTTAGTATTTAAAAAGGACTTCAGTGTGAGTGGCGGACGATCCTGTTAGCTTGACATGTTACGATATATCCACAATATCTAGTCTACCCTTCCAGCGCAGGGTCCCGCATTTGACATTCGCCTAGGACCCCACGCACTGGTAAGGCCGCCTCTGACAACAATCTAAGAGCCTAACATCTAACATCTTTTTCATTATTTGTTTATTTTTTTTATCTAGTGGCAATTCACTAAAACTATTTGCAATATTCCATTCCATAACACTCCGTTAATGTTTTTGTTCAAAAAAAGATTAAATTATTCTATTTGAATGTTAGCTTTAACGTTTTTCTTAATTAACATTTACATATCAAATATTAACATATGTTGTTATGAGAGACTTGAATCTAAAAGACGTATTATCCACTTTGTTTAACAAATCATGAACGTTTATGCGCTCAAGATCTAAGTAAACTAGATACCCTTCGATTTCAGCAGAAGAATAAGAATTTTAAAATAGAAAATGGAATTCCCAAACTTAGATTCTAAAGTTAAATCAGAAGCAAGCTAATTAGGCCTATACTTGTATATTTAGTTTGCTAGCTTTAATTTTCAGTAATTGTTTTATTTGTTTTGTTTCAGTGCACCTTTAGTTTCTTCTTTCCCCCTTTATACTCAGCGCCCCCTTACCGCCCCTTTTTGTGCCCAGCGCCCCCCTACCGCCCCTTTGGCTTCCAGCGCCCCCCAAAATCTCGAAAACGCCCCCAAGGGGGCGATATCGCCCCCGTTGAAGAACACTGATCTAGTCAGTCACGGTAATTAATTAACGTCTAAACACTCTGACAAGTCGTTGGTTTTGCTGGATGGTTTAGGCAACACATTCCATCCTCTAGTAGCACTAGGGAAGAAGGAGCACTTGTATGAATTTATTCCAGCGTATGGAATAAGAAATGTGCCTCTATCTTTGTCTTAATATTTCATTAGAGGTTAATAATGCATCTGTAAACTATGGCTTAGTTACTTTATTTTTTTCTGGTATCTACCACATATGTCGCTTGTAATTCTTATATATTAAGGTTTCTTTTTATCCCTAGTAGCGTTCAAACTTAAACTTTTCGGAGCCCACCCTCCTTTTTTTTTCTTTATTTAATTGGTATGGAACTAAATTATTCATATTAATCATGACCAAGATTTTCTTTGTTGGCTCTTTTAATTTTCATAGTCCTTATAAGGAAAACAATCCATGGCATAAGGTCACATATGCCATTCTAGGTTTATTTATGTATTTTTTATTTATTAAGCCCACTTAGGAAAACCTAGAATTTGGGTTGATTGCTGTAAGGGTTTTGCCCGGGAGTTATTTATAGCTTGTCTATAGACTTCTAGAATTCAAATCTATTGGTTGATTTAAAATAAAAAGACCTAAGAGTTAGCGCCAGCGAGAATAAGACGCGCCAGATTCAGTCTGGAGCGAGTTTTTTTAATGATAGGTTGTGTTTCTAGTTTGCTTTAAAATATCATTGAAGAAAGAAGCCTTTTTATTGTATTCTCATTTTATTAATATGTACCTTGTACATAAGCTGTACTTACGTTCTGTTTAAATAAAGTTTCTAGAGTTTCGTTTTCAACAAGGAATTATTTTGTGAATCCTAGATCGTCATTTTGTCTAACTGTTTTAAGTCAAGTTAAAATCCCCGGCATCACAACTAGACGCAGTTGTGACACACACAATATAACTTTTTTTTTCAAAACTTGTTTGTTTACTGAAGATTTTGTTTTATGACTAATTGATAATAAAAAAAAATGCATTAGCATTCTTAGAGCTTAAGAAAGTCGGTGATTTACGGCAGTGCAAACTGTCGGACTCACAGTGACTCACTTACAGGGGGGATACCATTAAGTCCAATTTCTTTATAGAAAAAAAAAAACGAATTATAAAAATATATTAACAGGCAAAATAAAGTAAAATCATTCCTTCTAAAAAAAGTTTTTATAAAGGGGACAAACTCTGCCCTTTAAAACTATATCTACCAATAATGTACAAATTATTTCCCCTTATTCGATGTCAACCAAACTAATTTGTTATCGTTAATAAATTTACTTGTTTTTTTTCCTTTTATTTGTATTTTGTTAGTTACAATAAATAAGTGTGTAAGGTATCGACTTCATCAGATAATGGGAGATGGAAAAATAGCGTTAACAATTTATTTAGCCATATCTGCGAATACCAAATAAAATAGTGTCCCTTGTTAATATCAAACAAAATGATTATCTACCAATAATTAATTGACTAATTTGTTACTCTTTTTTTAAATGGATTTATGTCTTGTCAATGTCAGTGAATGATTGTGCTAGATTGGATGTGGGAGAAATAACGTGTACACTTTTTACCAGACAGACAGAGAGACATACAGACAGACAGAAAGAGGCAGTAGCAGTAACATGAGATTTCACCATTTGATACCTACTTTCCCAAACTCATAAATGTAAAATGTTTTTCCTTAATTTTATTATAATGTAATAATGGAGAGGCAAGGGCCTCCACAGAGATACCTCCCAAGTGCAAGGCTTTAATAAATAAAAATCAGTCTCTAACAACTAAAACTATTTTATGATAATCATTTTTAGCGGCCCCTGAAAGGGGAAAAGACGCTATTAGTTTTGTGTGGCCTGTCTGTCCGTCTGTCTGTCTGTCTGTCCGTCCGTCCGTCCGTCCAGTTTAGATCTTAGAAAGTAGAAGAGAAAATGAAAATCGGACATCGCAATATTTTAGGTCATTCAAAGTTCTGATGTAACGGCTTTTTTTTTTCTTTTCTAAAATCTCAAAATCTAATTTTTAAAAATCACTTATGCAAGAGATTTTTTAAAGAGAAAAACCTAATTAGTATGCATTATAAATCAGACCTAATTTAAGAGTTTAATAATGTTATAAACTGCATTTTATTTCACGTTTATTTTGTTCCGCATTACATATATTTACCATCTAAGTAGCCAACTCAAAAAGAGGCAAAGAAAAAAGACATAAGGCTCAAGGATTCCTATGATGATAAACCTAGTGACGGTTGCATAAACTGTAAACATGTTTTGTTGGCAATGTAATCTCTTCAATACTGAATAAAAAAAAAGAGGATTCGAATTAGAGAATTCGCCTTCACAAAACAATTAGATCAATTATAAGACTTCAGTCGTCCCAGATTCACATCAGTCTTTATATTCATTTTCACCTATCCTTTGATCTGCTGGACCGCTGGGGCACTACATAGGATCTGTCAACCTTCTATCCACATTCTTATCTGTCATTTGTCTTTGATATAATTTCATTCAGATGTTCTTACTGAAAATATTGAAATCTGCTTGGGTTGACCACTTCAGGGGCCGATTTTAAGTTTGTGTTTCCACACTAACTGTCTTTGTAACCTTGTTTAATTAATATTATTCTCCTTTTTGTTGCATTTTAATGTTTTATAACTTTTCACTTTTTTTTTCATAACCAGTTTGCATTTTGAAATCCCTCTTATCACCAACCTAATTCTTCACCAGTTCCGAATTCCCTATTTCGATTTTTAATGTGGGCAGAAGTGGGTGATCTGGATTTGGGTATTTGCAATTTAGAAGGAGCATGGGGGTAGCAAGGATATTGTTTTCTTTATCTATATCAATCTATTTTATATAAATATAGATTTGTGCGTGTGCCTATGTACGTAATTAATCTTTACCACATTCCGACCTTTCATTCTTTTGAAAGACGTTTATTGTACCCTAAAATATATTCTTCCTGGAGTTAGTGGAAAGACACACGATCATGATAGGCTGGATGTGTGAAGAAGCACTGCAGTGCATTATCCTGCTATTAAAAATAAATTTTAATTCAATAACCATATCTGCTATTTACAGTACTTAATTTATAGACCCCAGTGACTGGTAGAAATGTGTAATCCCTCTAGGCTACGCACATGGAGTTTGGTGACTGTAGTTTGCTTTAGATTTTATATCGAAAATGAAAATTTTATCATCAAAATAGTTTTTAAAGGGTTTTAAACTAAAAAATCTTTGGAAGTTTAAATTAAAAGCTAGCCTCGTAGAATTAGGTGACTAAATTTGCTTTAGAATATTATTAAAAAGTTTTTTTTTAAAACCACTAAACTCCCTGGAGGGGGGTTTTAAACTCAAGACTTAACTCAACTCCCCCCCTAACCCTTGGCTACGCTAATTGATTTTGCTTTCATTTTAGATAGAAGAGGTGGTCTTTAGCTTAAAATCCGCTGAAAGTTTTTTTAAACTCAAAACCTTCTGGAAAGGGTTGAACTTAAAGCCTTCTGGAGGGGAGTTTTAAACTCAAAAACCCTCTTAGCTACGCTCTTAAACTCTGATGACTTTTGTATGCATTAGTCTTATATTGAGGACGGGATTATTGTAAAAAGCATTCTGGAGGGGTTTTTAAACTCAAAATTCCCATGCTACGTTCATGGCATTAGGTGGCTGTCGTTTTCATAATTTCGCTTTTTTTTTGTAGAAGATGGAGTTGATTAATCTTGAAATCCCCCTAGAGGTTGATTTTAAAATTACTCCTCTTGGCTGCGCTGAGGCATATGATGGCTTAACATTAACATCTAACCTAAAATAAACAATAGTAATGCAAAAATCTCATACCCCCTTTTTATTTTGGGGGGAGGGGGGATAAACATTTTGGATTGGGGTGAATCCATCTACGCACATGAGATGAAATTTATTTTCGAACACAAGCCCAATAGTTAGGTATCATATCGTTCTTCCTACACATTTAACAATAAGTACACTTTTAAACAATATTAACTGCAAATAAAAGCGAAGTGTTGTATTGTTTAAGTGCAATATTTTTGAAGTTAAAAATGTTTAAACTCTTACATTTATTATTGGTATATATGTATCTGCATAATTTCCGTACATTAAACTAACCTATATTTTGTTGTTTTATTTCAGTTAGGAAGAACACCTAGATATTCTCAAGATGAAACCTGACAAGGGCCCACTATTAATTGCTGACAGAGCGCTGATTGCGATCTTCATTCTTCTAATTCTTTTTATCAACGGGACACTCATCATCACCCAAGTCAAGTAACCAATGTTCTATCAGAGCGTCAAGTTAATGATGATTATAACCTTGGCTATAGGAGACATCATCTTGGCCCTCTTCCCGTTAATAGTGCTTGCTAGAGAATTTTTTGTAGAAGACCCAACCTTCTTGTCCTGTAGATTAAGCACCAATGCCACAACCTACATGTCGTACTTGATTCATTTCGTCTACGGACTTGGTCTTGTGGTACTGGCAGCTGAAGTTGTACTCAGAAAATGGATTCAAAGAATACATGACTTTAAAACATTGTCTGCAGTTGGTGCGAGTAGCGTCCCTTGGATCTTAGGACTAATTATAGTACTTCCGCTTTGCACGTCAAAGGTCAATTATGAGTATCCCTGCTTAAACACCCAGTCTTTGGAATCCATGTTTGGAGTATCTGTGTTTCTACCGGTCTCACTCTCAATATTAGTCAGTATTGTTCTCAACGTTGTCCATGGTCCTACATTGCAAAAGGGACAGATTATAAGCACCAACCTGCAGCCCATAATTGTGTCTCAGCAGACTGTTACACAACAAGAAAATATTCATTATAATCCAATGAACTCAAATCCGTATCCACAGAATGCGGCAACCTATCCGCCTTATTATCCATATCCAGCTAACCAACAGGTTATGAACCAGTCCTCATATCCAGCTAACCAACAGTTTATGAACCAGTCCTCAACGGTGAACATTAACCTAAATCAGGAAGTCAACACAATGCGGGTGACTCCCATGAATCAACGCGCAGAGGGTCAAAGGTTACTTCTAATATCGTTCATCTTCGGTTTTATGGTAGTTCCCATTGCAGCGATTGCTCTTAGAGCAGCTGATATTGTCTGGGTCGACTTAATGACAAAAACTGCGGCAACACAATTTGTCTTTTGGCTAATGGTGGCACGATCATGCTTAACACCCCTGATTATGATTGGCTATTCTAATTCTAATTTTGTCCACACGAGTAAGTGTTCGAGATGAACCATAGTCGTTCTACGATTGAAGGAGGCCAATGATTCTAATTTGTAATATGTCCCTTTAAGTTTAAACAAGTTTTGTCAAAACAAATAGAAGTACCCCCACATTGATGTAGGGATTAAGCTCTTATGTAATGTAGAATAACATTTATGTTCTTTTGTTTTTGTTCGCTAAAAGCTTGAATTGGGGGAGCATATAACAATTAGTCTGGTTGTCAATAATATTGTTATGACCTCGCCATGCGCATCGCAAGTCTGGCTAGCGCACCTCTAGTAAACGGACTAATACAGGATGTTTACAGAGAGAGTAACGATTTCCGCCCAAGGATAGAAGTGGAAATAAAGACACTGTAGTTTAATGAAGATGTTATTTGTGTACATGTGATGTCTTATAAATAAACATATGTCTCGTTGAGGTTGCCTTGTCACTTATATTATTACAATATAAAACAATATTGTTTCACTAGGTTGATTGGCCTAATTGATATTGGTCTATTTATGCGTGCATTGATTAAAGGAGACATCATCTTTGCCCTCTTTCCGTGAGTAGTGCTTGTTAGAGGATATTTTGAGGAGCAGTCAACTTCATGTTATGAATACAATGACTTAAAGCCTGGAGTATTAGACTGGGAACAGAAGTAGATCTACGTCACATCTATCTGTTCTCAATGAGAACAAACTTTGTTAAGTTCGATAGTAAAGGTAGTGTACAAATAGTTTCAAAGTCCTCATTGTTTACTGCCACTACATATTATCAGCCAATCTTAATGTTTTAATACAGACTTACAAATTCATTCATAAACATTATGACTACACGTTGTGCAAGACACCCTTTCTTTTTTTTTCCTTAACTTGAATAAGCGTTATGTCTTTAAAGTTTGAAAATACATTTTTTGGTTAAAATCTATGTATTTTTTGTTGCATAAAAACACACAGAGAAAAAGAGAGAGAGAGAGAGAGAGAGAGAGACAGAGAGAGAGAGGAGAAAGAGAGAGAGAGACAGAGAGAGAGAGAGAGAAGGAGAAAGAGAGAGAGAGAGAGAGAGAGAAAGATTATTCTCACAAAATATCATCAGAAGTAAATATTGTTCGTACATTGTCTTGGTTTTAATGAAACTCATGACGAAGGGACATAACAAGATAAAATCTATATTTTATTCATGTTTTTCTGTGTTTTGTTTTTGTGTTTCGTATGTTCCTTTACAATAGAGTTCATTTCACTAGCAGATCCAGAACTTTCGAGGGGGGGGGGACGATTTTTTTCCAAACCCTAACCCCAAAGCCTAGTAAACCCTAACCTTAAACGGCATATATATCTATATCTACATCTATATATACCTACAAAAATAAATGTCTACCAGGCGGTGGTTCTCTCAACCCTTCTATATGGCTCAGAGACATGGACACTATATAGAAAACAGCTAACACTTCTTGAGCGCTATCACCAAAGGTGCCTGCGCTCCATTATGGACATAGGATGGCAGGACCGCACTACAAACAGCGATGTCCTTGCGAACGCCGGTATGGACAGTATAGAGGGACTTCTTATGGTCCGACAGCTACGCTGGGCAGGGCACGTATCCCGTATAGGAGACGAACGTATGCCAAAGGCAGTCTTTTTTGGTGAGCTAAAAGATGGTCGACGTAATAGAGGCGCCCCACGGAAACGCTTCAAAGACCAGCTTAGGCGTCAACTTTCCTTGGCTGACATAGAAGAGAGCACCTGGCTGCATGCGGCGTCGGAACGAGACAGCTGGAGGTCACTCACAAAGGCCGCGGGATACACATTTGAGACTAAAAGAAAATCTGCCGCCGAGGACAAACGCAGACGACGAAAAGAAAATCTAAACCGACCACCTGCGGACAATGGTTTTGCTTGCCCTGGATGTGGCAAAATAAGTAGATAACAGCTGGGACTGCACAGCCACGGGAAACACTGTATTCCTCACTAATCTTCGGACTCGAAGACAAGCCTATTATTATTATCTGAAAGATAGAATGGAGACAATGCTTTGAACTGTTTATGTTTACCGTTGACAAGAATACGCGGCCAGAGACAGTGAAGAAAGCCTTATTGTTACACCTGATCGGTGAACCTCCTCGAAATATCTACAATACTTTTCAAGTATGTGAAGATTATACTGTACACAAAGTAATTGAAAGGTTTGAGAATCATTTTTCGCGTAAGTCTACCACCGTGTATGACAGATTTAAATTCTTCACAAGAAATCAGGAGGACGGTGAAACGTTTGAACAGTACTATACTGATCTGAAGAATTTGGCAAAAGAATGCAAGTTTGACAACCTTCAAGATGAACTCATTAGAGATCGATTGGTATGTGGCATACAGTCAGATCGAGTGAGAGAGAGACTTCTGAGAGATGTAGACTTAACTTAAGAGAAAGCAGCATATGCTCAATCCAATGATATATATGAAATGACTACGTGTAGCTGCTGCTAATAAATTTAAAAGACAGAAGATAGAAAGCTAGCCAAAACCTCGCTGGAAAAAATTGCAAAGAATCATGTAACAAACATCATTAAAGATTGCAGGTCTTGTGGTAGATCTCATGGAAAATACATTTGCCCAGCATTTGGAATTTGGACAGAAATGCCTAAAATGTAAAAAGAGAAATCAATTTGCTGCAAAATGTCGTTCGAAACACTTTAAGGCTGCGGGGAAGAAGAGGAAACCGTGCCTCATATTCTGTTTGACTGCCCATGACTTGCTGATCTTCGCCTCGACAGGTCTGGGAAACCGAAAATTCTCGACTTGTATGGTGACGCCTACGTACTACGCAAGACAGCAGGGTTTCAGTCCAGGGCTTTTGCAAGAGAGGATTTAAGTCTCTCAAGCCCTCACTCAAATGGAGTTTCACGAATGAATGAATGAATGAATGTAAAATGTTTGTTGTAAAATGTTTTACATGTTTCGGATGATCCTTCATAGTTGAAGATAGTTACTTCCTAGTCCAAACCTCCCGCAGGACGACGGGGGATGGGAGCGGGCAGGGTTTGAACCCGGGACCATCGATAAATCCAAACGACAGTCCAGCGTGCAAACCGCTCGACCAGGCAGCCATCCTTTTATTTATTTATTTTTATAATATTTGCATTTTGATACGTTAAATCTGTGGGCGCTTTACGGCTCAGCAGGCTGGCGATTGATTTCGGATGTATTGCATGCATTGAACAATATACACTTCGACATTAGCTGCATCTTTAAGTAGCTTCTGTACATGTTAATGTTGATTCTTGGTGTCACGTACGGTACGCAATTTTAATTTTTATTTATTCATGAGTCAAGGCCACTCCCCCCTGGACTTTCATAGGGGATTCACCTAGGAAATCCCAGCCGCTATTTTTCGTAACTTCTAGACTTTTCGACGTCATGTTATGCACACGACTCTAGTTAAATCTGATTGGTTGGTTTGGCAGGGAAACGCGGGGGCAAAGCGTGGCCTAGTCAGTTGTGAGTTTATTTTGATAGAGGACAGAACAGACGTATAAATTGTAGATCTAATATTTTGCATAGAAAGTATATCTTTGTTCAAACTATTTGTTTTATTCATATCTTCTGTACATAGTTGTACTTATGTTGAATTCAAATAAAGGTTCCAGTATTTTATTATTGAAATATTATTCAAGTGAATTCTAGATTTTCTTCATCATTTTTATTCAAATAATACAATCCCCGGCAGCACAATACTTCTCTCCTACAATATCGTGCCATCTGGCACCAGAGAGAGTTTGTGACACTTGGTATATTAAGATTCCTTGCCACATTGGTACTATTTGTTTTCATGAGGTTTATAATAAGATATTCCTAAAGCTTTCCGATTACATTTCACGACCACACAGTGAACTAAAGACAGCATAAAAAGCTATCTGTATGTTCATAGTTTCCTGGAAAAGTAAATGTGGTTGATCGTTGTGCTGGCCACATGACACCCTTGTTAGCCTTTACACCATGTATTCCATAGATCACTTTGTCTGAAAGCGGAAGTGTACGTAATGAGTACATAAAAACAACGACTTGTTATTGAAAAGTACTTATGTTTAACAAAATTCCTTTTGAAAGAATTATACTTTAAACTTTATTTTATTATTAGTATTATTTCAGCGCCTAGTGTTGTATTTTTTTAAAATTCTATTATTTTAAACGATCATGACTATGGTTTGAATATTCCTGGTCCATTGGTAAATTCTGCGCTTGTGTGCTAATATTAATATCTCAAATCTATTTCAATCTAGGCTTGGCTATTCGGCCAATTACTAACCTATCCTACCTTGGTAGTGCCACGCTCAAGTCAGTTTATTCAAGTTCTACACGCATCGCCAATGGCAATGTGCTGCACTGTTAGCGTGTTGTGTACACATATGTTCTTTCAATAACTTTCGGCGACAGTCGAAGCAGGCAAAAGCAGCTCGCTTGCTTCACTGAGCGTGTAAGGGCTGGGGGCTACAGTTCGAACCTTGATGCAGCCTAGGAGGTTGTCAATTGTAATCAAACTGTCTACTTCTCCCACACCCATTCTCAAAAAAAAAGTATATTTCTACAACACCCATTCTCAAATAGTCTATTTCTCCCTCCCCACCAAGTCTTGGTTCAAAGTCAGGGGCGTAGCTAGATATTTGCCATCGTTTGGGGGCCCGGGGGGACTGACCTCGTTAGGGGCCCTTACATTTTGCGTAATACTTAATTTTTAATGTAAAAAAACACTCATTAGGGGGCCCCCCTCAAGTGGGGGCCCGGGGGGATTTTCAAATTCTCCCCCCCTCCTCCCCTACGCCACTGTTCAAAGTGAAAGTTTGCACAATTATTTCTTCTACCTGACAAAACTAGAATCAATAAAAACAAACAAACAATTAGTTTACGACCTTTCGGTAATTAATTGATTTTTTTTGGTATCAAAAAGGGAAAGAAATTATACTTGGCTGATGAGGTGCTACAAGTTGAATTTTCCCCATTATACGTTGTAGTGAGAAATAGGTGGCCGCTTTAAAGTTTGAAACTAACAATAGATAACTATAACACCCTCTATTTTCATAAGCACTTCGCTGGCATGGTGGTTAGTGCGTCGTCGTAACTCAAGCTCAATTTCAGGTCGTTCAACTATTTAGTTGTATAAATGCATTTAAAAAGCGATCAAGGTAACCTTTGTAAGAATCTCCTTCCTTTATCTCCCACCCTTTCTTTGCCCCCCCCCCCTCACCCTTTTCCAACTGTTCAAGACAAGTGATAGAATCATAGCGTACTGCCAAAGCTAAACGCATAAAATTGCGCTAAACAAAAACCAGCTGTTAAAATATTCTAATTGCACAGATTAGTGTAGATCTATTTCGAATGCAATTACATGACTTATCTAAACTTACACAAATACAATCGATAGAAGCTTTGAAATTTTTGAAAAATTGTTTCCTTTATTTTTTTACTTTAAACATTGGTGTAGCTCACTGTAAAATATAGCTTATGAAAGAGTTATCAATGAGTTATCAATGAGTTATCAATGAGTTATCAATGAGTTATCAGTAAAACAAAAAGAAAAACCACGTTCCAGGGTGTCGTGATTTTCACCCCAGCATTGGTAACAATTGGCTCTATCTGTAACTTGGATAGACTTTTCCAAAAAGACTACGAACCTGTTTTAATTGACAGTTTTTGAAGATCAAAATTTCAGAGGTACCTCTAAGCTATTAACATCACTGTAACATCGTACTTGGTTTTGATGGTCTCAAATTGAAATGAATCTCCGAATTCGACCTTGAATGTAAGTGTGTTAAATGAACCTCAAACCTCGGTCAGAGTGTTACAAAATCAGCTGCCGTCATCAAGAAGTACATAGCAGTCAAATTAATAAAGCGCTGGTTGTGAGTGTGCTAGTGTTTCGTGTGTGAATGTTGTTCGAATTTTTCATCAATATTGTTTTTTGAACAGTAGTTACGCTGAGGTTGTCAATTGTAGTCAAGCTGAATTTCCATTAGATTGGGTCAATAGAAATTATCTTATCTTATCTTACATCAATCGCAAAAAAGTAATGGAAATTTTCTACTTTCTTCTTTATTCGATTAAATTAGAGAAGTGTATTTTATTCTTTGGATAAATAGCGCACGCTAAACGCCAGGAGAACGCATTTCTCACCTCTGACAGCAAAACAAAATTGTCCAATATTGGCCCAACACATGATTTTTACATTAATCTTTTGTTTTTACCTACATTATTTTTACTATGATTAAAGTGACTTGTAGACGCCGGTAGAATAAATTTCCAAAACGTTTGATAACACTTGGCGCCGGGGCCCCGTCCAGGACCCTCTAGAGGAGTTAAACGCAATCTCCAGACCCCCTTGATGGCTAGAGGGACTATGATGTCTCTCACAACTGTATCTTGAAAGAATCTCTTGTAGTAGATAAAACACGCACAAAGAATTAACATTATAAAACTAAACGTGCTAGCGTGAATAAGCTTTTCTTGGGTTTATTTGGAATACCGGTATATCAAAATATAAATATATCACCTTAACCCAGGGGTGGGCAACATTTTTCAACCAAGGGCCGCATTAATAAAATTGGGGGACTAGGCGGGCCGCACATATATAGTATTACTTCATATGAAGTATATTACTGTTTACTCTCGTGCAAAATGTTCCGGAACCATGGAACTAGCTTACTAGTTGTTTTTCTTGTGACTACTCTCAAATCACCTTCAATAATCATCGACCTGTTCCAACACTGAGATAATTTTCAAACAAAAAGAAAAAGCTTTTTCAAAGATGAATGTGGTTCCATAAAATATGTACTAAGTTTCATAAAGTGTGACTATACAGCTTCTGGCACCCATGAAACTCCTGCAAAAGAACTGACTGTAATTTCTCTTTCAGGTCATAATTTACTTGGCGGTATGTCATCTGGCGCAGAGTCAGCTTCTGCCTTAAATGCTGAGCTGAGGCTATTGAAGACTGGTTTCAAGTTTTTGACGTTTTAAAATTTGCTTTAAAATTCCACAATCAAGGAATCCAAATAAGTCTTGTACTTTTCAACCATTTCACTAGAAATAGTTTCACCTGTCAAATAAGCTAAAATGATAGAGCCTTAATTTCATTTGCAGGCCTAAAGAAATGGAATAACGTTGTTTGAAAAGAGTTAAGATGCACATACATCTCATGTGCAAACAACGAATTGCAATGCTTCCGATGATAAACATGAAGTCTGTCTTCAACTCTTCATTAGAAATATTAGGAAAATGTCACAGTCAATGTCCACCAAGGAACCTAACAATTTCTTCCTTAAGATTCCATATTGATCTAATGATTGGCCAGTAAATACAACTGTGTTACCGAACATCAGAATGTTTTAATTCCAAATCTTCACGTACTTTTCGGAACTGCCAGTCGGGACCGGCCTTGGATAATTGAAGGCCATAGGCAAAGTGAATTTGGTGGCCCCAATTATATACAAAGAAAAAAAAAGGAAAAAACTAAAATTAAGCAATTTATTAAAGACCTAGTGTACCGGTACTTCGAGCAATAACATTGAGTACAAGTTTCACTTTTCCTTTTCTATAATATCATAATATATTTCCTGTGTAAGCAATCATAAACCTTAGCAGCTGCATACCTTGACTATGACTAGAGACGGCCCTGAGCATACACATTTAATATCTTAACTGGCAGTATGAAAGATTGACTTTAATAATAATAATAATAATAATAATAATAATAATAACCCCCTGAACCTACACAATGTAGATGTTAATCTCGGCCTGGACGACGTAGGCCATGAGATTCGCCAATGGGAAGGAAAAACACTCCATGGGAAATTCCCGGCTTTATTACACGGGGACAACATCGACAAGGCTGCTTCCTTAGCATGGCTCAAAGCAGGCCATCTCTATCCTGAAACAGAAGGCTTTGTTACAGCTATACAAGATAGAGTAATTAGGACAAAAAATTACGAAAAGCATATCCTTAAACTCAATGTTATCGACAAATGCCGAAAATGTGGAAATGCGTCTGAGTCGATTGAACACATTGTGGCAGGATGTTCTGCCCTATCGGAATCTGCCTACCTAGGTCGCCATCACCAAGTTGCAAAGCTAATACACCAGCACTTGGCTTTGACGCACAATTTGATCGGGAAGGATACTCCTCCTTATTACAAATACTCACCACAAGAGGTTCTCGAGTCTACTGATCACCTGCTGTACTGGGATAGGCCTATTCTGACCGACAAAACGGTAGATTTTAATCGCCCTGATCTGTTGCTTATCGATAAAAAAAGAAAAAGCCGCTGTCATGATTGACATTGCCGTACCACTATCTCATAACTTAAGAAAAACTGAGCTGCAAAAACAGCGAAAGTATGTGAACCTAGGCTTGGAGATTAAGCGTTTATGGAAGTTATCTAGAATAACAATATACCCCATTGTCATATCAACCGAGGGGATAATAACAACTGACCTCACAGATACCTTCAAGGCTCTGAACATTCCTAGGAACATTCTCGTTGCCTGTCAGAGGGCGGTACTTCTACAAACCTGTCACATCACCAGAAAATTCCTCAGTGGAAATTGATAAAGGGAATACGATGAATTTTGTCTCCCTTTAACGAAACTCGACCCTGGCTCCGCCAGAGAAAGAATACTTGTTCTTTTCTAACATAATAATAATAATAATAACTGAAGCGTTACAACGAAACCACCAAAAGGAAGTAGCACAATGCTCTATATCAACGCAATAGAAAACAGTTCTTCCGTAAACTAGCTGATAATGATGATGATAAAATTCAAAACATCGATAGCACAAAACACGGCTCGTTTACCGACTATTGGGCGAAGCTTTGGTCTGAACCTCTACACTACAATGTGCAGGCTGACTGGATCGAGGAAATCCATAATAAAACCAACCTACTACCAGAAATGCCTGATGAAGATTTCACGGCTGAGGAAGTCTCAGCAGCTATATCAAAACACACAACTGGACTGCTCCTGGGCCGGACAACATACACAATTTTTGGCTAAAGAAACTTACAGCCTTACATGCACCACTAACATCTAGCTTTAATGAGTTACTGTTAGAACCATCCTCAATGCTGTTAGACCTCACTGAAGGGAGAACATCTCTCCTCTCCAAAAAAGGTGATCCGAGTCAACCATCAAACTATCGCCCTATCACTTGTCTGTCAGTTGTGTATAAACTACTAACCTCACTTTTAAAAAGTAAAATGTACAAATTTTGTTCTACCCATAAGCTACTAGCAGAGGAACAACAAGGTTGCATTGAAGAGTCTATGGGCTGTAAATTACAGCTAACTATTGATGGTATTGTATTGCACCAAGCGAATAAAAGAAAAAGAAATTTACACATGTGCTACATCGACTACAAAAAAGCTTTCGACTCTGTTCCGCATGATTGGCTCTTAAAAACACTGGACATTCATAGAATCAATCCAAGAATAATACAACTATTGAAAATTTGTATGAACAATTGGAAGATAAACCTGCACCTTAATCAAGATAAACTAGGTTCTGTGCGCATAAAAAGAGATATATATCAGGGTGACTCTCTATCCCCACTCTGGTTCTGCCTAGCGATTAACCCTCTATCTGCACTGCTCCAAGACTCTACAAACGGTTTTAGGGTTGACACTAAATGTACAAAATATGTGTCCCACTTATTATACATGGATGATCTAAAGCTATATGCAGAAACCGAGAAAAAATTACACAAGTTAATCAAAACGGTGAAATGCTTCAGTGACGATATTTGTATGTCTTTTGGCCTGGACAAATGTGGCATCATAAGCATTAAAAAGGGCAAGGCAACGAACATCTACATTGCACTTGAAGGCATCGAGGAGTTAAACTCTGCATCTCTTTATAAGTATCTTGGAATAAATCAGAATGCCAAGATAAACCATAAAAAATTAAAGAGGACTTCCTTGATAAATATAGACAAAGGCTTAATAAGATCCTCAACACCAAACTGTCTGGCAGTAACCTTATCAGTGCAATAAATAGCTGGGCCGTCCCAGTGCTCCTTTACACATTCAGCGTCATCAAATGGACTGACACCGACCTACATGACATTGACAGGCTGACGAGGAAATTGTTAACCAAATTTAGATGCTTGCATCCCAAGTTCTCCACCATAAGGTTATACCTACCCAGGAAAGATCGAGGTCGTGGATTGCAGAACATCTTCAAACTGTGTCAGACGCAAGTTTAAAAAATACGCTCAAAACTGCATGCCTCCAACAACGAACTAGTTACCATCCTACGGAAATACGACTCCGATGCAACCCCCCTGAACCTACATAATGTAGATGTTAATCTCGGCCTGGACGACGTAGGCCATGAGATTCGCCAATGGGAAGGAAAAACACTCCATGGGAAATTCCCGGCTTTATTACATGGGGACAACATCGACAAGGCTGCTTCCTTAGCATGGCTCAAAGCAGGCCATCTCTATACTGAAACAGAAGGCTTTGTTAAAGCTATACAAGACAGAGTAATTAGGACAAAAAATTACGAAAAGCATATCCTAAAACTCAATGTTGTCGACAAGTGCCGAAAATGTGGAAATGCGGGCGAGTCGATTGAACACATTATGGCAGGATGTCCTGCCCTATCGGAATCTGCCTACCTAGGTCGCCATAACCAAGTTGCAAAGCTAATACACCAGCACTTGGCTTTGACGCACAATTTGATCGGGAAGGATACTCCTCCTTATTACAAATACTCACCACAAGAAGTTCTCGAGTCTACTGATTATCTGCTCTACTGGGATAGGCCTATTTTGACCGACAAAACGGTAGATTTTAATCGCCCTGATCTGTTGCTTATCGATAAAAAAAGAAAAAGCCTCTGTCATGATTGACATTGCCGTACCACTATCTCATAACTTAAGAAAAACTGAGCTGGAAAAACAGCGAAAGTATGTGAACCTAGGCTTGGAGATTAAGCGTTTATGGAAGTTATCTAGAATAACAATATACCCCATTGTCATATCAACCGAGGGGATAATAACAACTGACCTCACAGATACCTTCAAGGCTCTGGGCATTCCTAGGAACATTCTCGTTGCCTGTCAGAGGGCGGTACTGCTGCAGACCTGCCACATCACCAGAAAATTCCTAAGTGGAAACTGATAGAGGGAATACGATGAATTTTGTCTCCCTTTAACGAAACTCGACCCTGGCTCCGCCAGAGAAAGAATACTCGTTCTTTTATCATAATAATAATAATCTTTATTGTCTGTAAGGAAAGTTGTCTTACGATTTGTGCATTATACAGAGAATTAATACTCGTTCCTTTCTAACATAATAACAATAATAAATCTTGGGATAAACCAGATAGCCAAGATAAACCATAAAAAATTAAAAGAAGATTTTCTTGGCAAATACAAGCAAAGAATTAATAAAATTCTCAACACAAAACTGTCTGGCGGTAACCCCATCACTGCAATAAATAGCTGGGCCGTCCCAGTGCTCCTATACACCTTCAGTGTCATCAAATGGACTGACACCGACCTACATGACATTGACAGGCTCACGAGGAAATTATTAACCAAATTTCGATGCTTACACCCCAAGTCTTCCAACATAAGGTTATACCTGCCCAGGAAGGATGGAGGCCGTGGATTGCAGAACATCTTCAAACTGTGTAAGACGCAAGTATCAAAAATACGATCAAAACTTTACGCCTCCAGAAACGAACTAGTTTCCTTCTTACGCAAATACGACTCCGATGCGACCCCTCTGAACCTACATAATGTTGATGTTAATATCGGACTGGACGACGCAGGGCATGAGATTCGTCAATGGGAAGAAAAAGCACTCCGCGGAAAATTCCCGGCTTTATTAAATGGGGACAACATCGACAAGGCAGCTTCCTTAGCATGGCTCAAAGTAGGTCATCTCTACCCTGAAACTGAAGGCTTTGTTACAGCAATACAAGACAGAGCAATTAGGGGAAAAAAAATTACGAGAAACATATCCTAAAACTCAATATTGTTGACAAATGCCGAAAATGTGGAAATGTTGGTGAGTCAATTGAACACATAATGGCTGGATGTTCAGCCCTATCGGAATCTGCCTACTTAGGTCGCCATAACCAGGTTGCAAATTAATACACCAGCACTTGGCTTTGACACACGATTTGATCGGGAAGGATACTCCTCCTTATTACAAATACTCGCCTCAAGAGGTTCTCGAGTCTACTGATTATCTGCTGTACTGGGATAGACCTATTTTGACCGACAAAACAGTAGATTTTAATCGCCCTTATCTGCTGCTCATCGATAAAAAGGAAAAATCCGCTACCATTATCGACATTGCCGTACCACTATCTCATAATTTAAGAAAAACTGAGTTGGAAAAACAACGAAAATATGGGAACCTAAGCTTGGAGATTAGGCGTCTATGGAAGCTTTCTAAAACAACAATATACCCCATTGTTATATCAACCGAGGGGATAATAACAACTGACCTCACGGATACCTTTAAGGCCATTGGCATTCCTAGGAACATTCTCGTTGCCTGTCAGAGGGCGGTACTGCTGCAGACCTGCGACATAACTAGAAAATTCCTCAGTGGAAACTGATAAAGGGACTACGATGAATTTTGTCTCCCTTTAACGAAACTCGACCCTGGCTGCGCCAGAGAAAGAATACTCGTTCTTTTATCATAATAATAATAATCTTTATTGTCTATAAGGAAATTTGTCTAACAATTTGTGCATTATACAAAACAAAACATTATTTAAAAAATGTACATTCACACCAGACTCACTCACAATTTACATATGAAAAGTTAATATTAGATTGGTTCTATTTAATAATCTGATTGCCAGAGGAACAAAAGAGTTTTTGTGTCTTTTTGTCTTTGCTATCGGTGTCTTGTATCTCTTTTGTGATGGTAAAATAACAAAGTCCTGACCCAAAGGGTGAATAATTTGGTGTGTATCTTATTAGATTTTGTAATGTAGCTTTGTGTAAACTTTCCAGTTACTAGTTTATGGTTGGAATATTTTCTTTATATTATTAAAAAGTTTGTTTTTTCTCAGTCAAAGGTACATCAGTTGTTACCCTTGCCATCTTGTACAACCCAACCAAACTCTTTCAACATAGTTCTTCATAGCATGAATAAATACTGACCAGGGCTTATGTCTTTTAATGAATTTATATAATAATGCTAGTAATTTAATCTTCGTTTTTAGACCACTCTAGAAAGACTTTTATTAGCGATAATGTTTCTTTGGCCTCTCTATTATAGGTGATAAGAATCAAAAGTTTTAATAATTTCTATAGATGTTTACAATGATTTATTTAGGTTTTAGCAGGCCGCATAAAACACTTCGGCTGGCCGCATGTGGCCCGCGGGACGTAATTTGCCCATCCCTGCCTTAACCTATTCCTAAGTCTGTAGGGTCACATTATCTGTCGCCCGTCTATTTTCCCACCTCTTTCTGCCTTTTATAAGAAAATCCGGAATTGTGTAACAAAAGCATTTTTTAAATTTTGTTTTTAAAACTCTCCCTACCACCTTAGTGGAAGCAGCACTGACCATGACCTTCAGTTGGCTAAGGTTAAGGAGGTGGCGAACGATTTTTTTTTTCTTCTCAAAGGGGGTCTATAGCAAAAGATTGAGAAACATTGACGTGCACTATCGGGAAGTGGAGGGTGAGAAATCCAAAAGGCCTTACTGCTCTGTGCACCTGACATCCTCATCACGCCACTGGTTTCCATCATTTGCTACCAGTGCAATAAGCCTAGATAACTACAGGTCTATTTTTATATAGTTCAGTGGGTGAATACCTAGTGACTGTGTTAAAAGGATTAGTCTTTAGCTTCAACAAACAGGCATACTAGAGATTTATGAGCGATCAAGGAAATTGATTCTAGAACAATCAAGCGTGTAACTATTTTTATAACTTTTTTTTTTTCATACCGAGCAAAACGCAATATATGCACCTCCCCCAAATCTACTGACAATTACTTTATTTAAAAAAAAAGAGTTATAATCATACACGCTATATGAGATTTAATTATCGCAGCGTATGAATACAACCGAGTCATTACTATATATGTGGGACACGAAGTAGTGCTTGCCTAGTTGAAGCGCTCTTATTATCAAGTAAGTTTCATATTTTTTGGATACATTGGTGCAATGTAAGTGATAGACTTGTAAGCAAATCATTTTATGTCTTGTTTTTTTTATTGAGTTGTGAAAATTTTATAAACCAAAATAAATACATTAATAAATAATATAATACATCTGAAATTGGTAGCAGATCAAAATGAAATAAAATGATTATACCATAGAAAATATTTATTTGTCGAATTTTTAGGCATTTACAATAAAATCAATCCAACGCATATTTCATTTCCCATTGTGTTTTTTTTAAAATAATGTGTACATCCCTTGTTGAAATCAAGCTTAGACATGAACGTCAACAGTTGTATACTATATAATAGTGACGTTACTTAAAAAAAAAAACAACAATTACGTCCTAAGTGTTTTCTGTGTCAATCTAGACTAATCGTTAATTAATTAACGACTTAAACATTCAGCCAAGTCTTTGGTATTGCTGACACGTCTAGGTAAACCATTCCATTCTCTAATGGCATTGATTAACAAGGAGAACTTAGTACGAATTTGTTCTAACATATGGAATAAGAAATGTGCATCTATTCTGGTGTCTTCATTATGGAATAATACTGCACCTGTAAATTATAGCTTAGTGTTGAATGTATGTAATTACTTTATTTTTTATTTGTCTGGTATCTACCTCATATTTCGCTTGTAATTCTTATTTATTATTCGTCGTATCTCTAGTAGCGTTCAAACTTTAACACTCTGGAGCCAACCTTCCTTAATCTACTTTATTTAATTGGTATGGAAGTATATCATTTCATGGTATGATCATATCAATCATGACCAAGATTTTTTTGATGGCTCTTTTAATTTAAATAGTCGTTATAAGGGAAACAATTTATCGAATAAGTAGAACTTATTCGTTCACTAAAGATATTGTTTTATGAATAATAAATGATAATAAAAAAAAATAATTTAAAAAAAAAAGGTTAAAAGAATTCTCCGGGCTAAAGAAAATTGGTGATTTACGGGCAGTGCAGATTGTCGCACTCACAGTGCCTAATTAGGGGGAGACTATCAGGTCACATTTCTTAATAAAAAATGAATAATAAAAACAACTAACAAGCAAAATTAAAGAAAATCTGCATTCAAAAAAAAAAAATATAAGCTTATCTAAGGGGGACTAACTCCGCCCTTAAAACTATATCCAGCAATAATGCATAGTAATTTCCCTTATTCGATGTCAAACAAAATAATTAATTACTATTAATAATTTTACTAATTGTTTTTTCTTTGTATTTATTTTTTGTTAGATACAATAAATAACAGTAACAGATATTTGCATAATCAGAGAATGGATCAGGGATAAATAGCGTTAACAATTATTTAGCCATATCTGTGAATACCAAATTAAATAGTGTCCCTTGTTGGTATCAAACAAAAAGATTAGTTACCAATAATTAATTGACTAATTGGTTTTATTTTTACAAAAATTGATTCATGTCATGTCAATGCCAGTGAATGATTATGTGAGATTGGATGTGGGAGAAAAAACGTGTGCACCCTTTTTACCAGACAGACAGAAAGACAGACAGACAGAATGAGGTGATAAAATCATTGTAAGCAGTAAAAGAATATTTTACTTATCCACACGCATAAATGTAAAATGCTTTTCCTTAATTTTATTATTATTCAGTAATGGAGAGGTAAGGGTCTCTACAGAGATACCTTCCAAGGGCAAGGATTTAGTAAATAAAAATCAGTCTCTAACGACTAAACCTATTTTATGATAATCATTTTTTGTATATCTTTTATTCTCCTATTTTTTGTATTACCAATCTACCACAATTATTCACTCTGTTTTTCATAACCAGTTTGCATTTTTTAAATCCCTATTATCACTATGCACATTCTTCCCCAGTTTCAAAATCCCTATTTCGTTTATGTGGGTGGAAGTGAATGATCCTAATTAGGAAATATCTAATTCATGAGGAGCCAGGATTTTTTCTTTATCTATATCAATCTATTCTAGATATAGGTCTAGAATAGATATAGATAGAAATATAAATATGTGTGTGTGTGTGTGTGCCTATGTACGTAATTGATCTTTATCACATTCCGACCCTTCATTCTTTCGAAAGACGTTTATTGTAACCTAGAATATGGATACATGAATATATATTTCTTCCTGGAGTTAGTGTAAAAAACTTTAAACACCCTCACTTGACAGGCAGAACGTGTAAAAGAGCTCGGCATATTTTGGGGTAAATACAGTGCATTATCCTGCTAATTTTTTTTTTAAATTAAATAACAAAATCTGTTATTTACTGCACTTCATTAATAGACCCCAGTGACTGGTAGAAATTTTTTAACCCCTCTAGGCTACCCACATGGAATTTGGTGACTGTAATTTGCTTAAGATTTATATCGAAAAGGAAAGTTTTATCGTCAAAAAATCATCTGTTGGGAGTTTCAAATTTAAAAAAAAATCTCTGGAGTTTAAAAAAAAAAAACAAAAAAAAACTCAAAATCCTTTAGCCTGCCATGTAAAATAGGTGATTGTTGTCAGGTAGGGTTTCAGGATGTGGACTCGTCTCGACGTCTAGGGTATGAAGTCTTGCCTGGGCCTACCCTCCCACTGACAGTTTAAGCTAAATATAATGCAACGGCATGAACAAGTAAATGCCGGCTATAAGTCATTCAACTGAACATTGCCAACTTATATCAGCTGAACAACAATTGTATCAAGTTAACAGTTTAATAATGAAATGAAATATAACAGTTCAATGAATGTTGGGTTGACAGCTAGTAATCATAATTGACATAATACACAAGTTGATATATACATATAATTAATTAAAATTCATATAGCGCACCTTGGTCTCGGTGCCATCATTCAATCACAACTAAAAGACTACAATCTGGGGCCGAGGTATGCACGGGCCCTACAATCCTACAACCAACACACTCTCTGAATCCTGTATGACCAAACCAACAATGGCGGGCTTGACTCAACCGGAGCCCAAGCCTAAGTCCCTAAACGAAATAAAAGATCAATCCTTAACAAACGCTTTTGACAAGATCGTAATAAAACGATTCAAGATCTACAACATTCAGCAGACCGTGAACTAAACCAACTTACCCAAAACTGAGGAAAACAAACATCAAATCCATAGCGCCATCCAAAGAAAAGAAGCCACCATCGACCCACTCACACCGAGGCAACCAAAAAATGACAACAAATCGCACCACCTTAGAAACAGATACTCGCAAAACTTGTGGTGTAATGAAAAGAATACCAATCCCAATGCGCATAACAAGCTGTGCATGACAATTGTAGCTTGCTTTTGAATATTATTAAAAAGTTGTTTTTTTTTAACCACTAATCTCTCTGTAGGGGAGTTTTGTACTCAAAACCAACTGAAATAGAAGATTTTAACTCAACCTTAGCAACGCTAATAGAATTTTGTGACTGCATTTTGCTTAAATTTTATGTTGAAGAGATGGTTCTTAGCTTAAAACCCGCTGTAAGTTTTTGTTTTTTAACTCTAAACCTTCTGAAAGGGGTTTAACTTAAAGCCTTCTGGAGGGGAGTGTTAAGCCCCAAAAATCTCTTAGCTACGCTTATAGACTCGTTATTGCTTTTGTCTAATGTTGAAGAAGGGGTTTATTGTAAAAAAAAATTTGGAGGGGGTTTGAAACTCAAAATCCCATTCGGCTACGCTCATGGCATTAGGTGACTGTCGCTTGCATTATTTTTCGTTTTTTTTTTAGAAGACGGAGGGGCTTAACCTTAAAATCCCTTAGAGGGGGATTTTAAAATTACCCCCACACCACCTTGGATGCGTTGAGGCATATGACGGCTTAACATTAACATCTAACCTAAAATAAACATTAGTAATGGAAAACTTACGACCACCTGCGGTTGGGGGGAGGGAGGACATTTTCGGGGGAGAGGGTGAATCCTCCCCGTCTACGCCCATGAAATGCATTTTCCAACACAATTGCCATCGTGAGGTATACAATCGGATTTGTCACACAATAAGTGCAATCGTTGTGGTATATTTGTGTGAAAATAAACATTAGTAAAGTAAAAATTCCACCCACCTTCGGAGAAGGGAGTTAATTTCGGGGCAAGGGGGTAAATCACCTCCCCATCTACGTCCATGTGATGAAATGTATTTACAAAAATAAAACCCATCGTGAGGTATCCAATCTTTTTTTTTCACAGATTTAAATATAACTGAATAAGTGCATTTTTTAAAAAATATTAACGTCACGCATATATATTTGTGTAGTATGTTTTTTTTTTTTCTAGTAAATTTAAAAAAAAAATCATCATTCATTATTGGTATATATGTACCTGCATAATTTCCGTACATTATACTTCTATTTTGTTGTTCTCTAATTTTATATTTTGTTGTTTTATTTCAGATAGGAAGAACACCTAGATATTCTCAAGATGGAACCTGACGCGGCTCAACTACTAATTGCAGACAGAGCGCTCACTGTGATCTTCATTCTTCTAATACTTTTTATCAACGGGGCACTCCTCATCTTCCAAGTCAGGAAACCAATGTTTTATCAGCGCGTCAAGTTGATGATGATTATATCCTTGGCTATAGGAGACATCCTCTTTGCCCTCTTCCCGTTAGTAGTGCTTGCTAGAGGATTTTTTGAGGAAGATCCTACCTTTATGACCTGCAGGTTAGGCGTCAATACCAATACCTACATGTCCTACTTGATTCATTTCGTCTACGGACTTGGTCTTGTGGTACTGGCAGCTGAAGTCTTCCTTAGAAACAGGATTCAAAGTATACGAGACAACAACTTAAAAACAATGTCTGCAGTTGGTGCGAGTAGCGTCCCTTGGGTCTTAGGACTAATTATAATACTTCCGCTTTGCATGTCAAAGGTTAATTATGAGAAAGACTGCTCAAACAGCCAGTCTTTGGAATCCATGTTTGGGGTATCTGTGTTTCTACCGGTCTCACTCTCAATAGTAGTCAGTATTGTTCTCAACTGTGTCCATGGTCCTACATTGCAACAGAGACAGATTATAAGCACCGACCTGCAGCCCATAATTGTGTCTCAACAAACTGTTACACATCAAGAAAATATTCATTATAATCCTATGAACGTAAATCCATATCCACAGAATGCAACAACCTATCCTCCCCATTATCCATATCCAGCTAACCAACAGGTTATGAACCAGTCCTCATATCCAGCTAACCAACAGGTTATGAACCAGTCCTCAACGGTGAACATTAACCTAAACCAGGAAGTCAACACGATACAGGTGACTCCCATGAATCAACGCGCAGAGGGTCAAAGGTTACTTGTAATATCGCTCATCTTCGGTTTTATGGTAGTTCCCATTGCAGCGATTGCTCTTAGAGCAGCTGATATTGTCTGGGTCGACTTAATGACAAGAATTGTAGCCATACAATTTGTCTTTTGGTTAATGGTAGCACGATCATGCTTAACGCCCCTGATTATGATTGGCTATTCTAATTTGTGATTTGTCTTTTAAGTTTAAATAAGTTTTGTCAAAACAAATAGACGCAACCCTACATTGATGTAGAGATCAACCTCTTATGTAATGTAGAATAACATTTATGTTCTTTTCTTTTAGTTCGCTAAAAGCTTGAGTTAATAATAATAATAATAATAATAATAATCTTTATTGTCCGTGAGGAAATTTATATTACAATTTGTGCATTACACCAAACAAAACATCAAGCCTAAAAAAAACATTCATACCTGACTCATTCAAAATTTACATGTGAAAAAATAGTTTATGTTTATATCAAATTATTTCTATTCAATGATTTCACCGCCAGGGGAACAAAAGAGAGCTTGTGTCTGTTAGTCTTTGCTATCGGTGTCTTGTATCTCTTTTGTGATGGTAAAATCACAAAATCCTGACCCAAAGGGTGATTTTTTATTTCCAGAATCTTTTTAGCTTTTTTGTGAATGTTTGTCTCAAACAGCTGCCCAAATGAGGTTTGGTTTTTTCCGATAACTTTACCAGCAGCATTTAGAATTCTTTGGAGTTTCTTTTTATTTCTAATGCTCAGATTGCCATACCAGGCTGTCATATTAAAACTTAAAATATTGCAGATGTGGGTGTGATAAAACATAGCCAATGCCTTTTCACTAACATTAAAAGAGGACAGTTTTCTCAGTAATCTTAATCTTTGCTGCCCTTTTTTGCTGATATAATCAGTATTTGCAGTAAAATTTAGTTGGGGGAGCATATAACAATTAGTCTGGTTGTCAATAATATAAAATAATATTGTTTCACTAGGTTGATTGGCCTAATTGATATTGGTCTATTTATGCGTGCATTGATTAAAGGAGACATCATCTTTGTCCTCTTTCCGTGAGTAGTGCTTGTTAGAGGATATTTTGAGGAGCAGTCAACTTCATGTTATGAATACAATGACACACTAGCCAGGAGTGAAAGTTATAGACTAGGAACATTGAGCAGAAGTAGATCGACGTCACATCTCTCTGTTCTTCTCAATGAGAACACACTTTGATAAGTTCGATTGTCAAGGTAGCGTGCAGGCTATTTCGAAGTCCCAGTTGTTTACTGCCACTACATATTATCAGCCAATCTTAATGTTTTAATACACACTTACAAATTCATTCATAAACATGATGACCACACGTGGTTTAAAACCTTTCCTTTTTTTCTTCCTTAACGTAAATAAGCGTTATGTCTTTAAAGTTTGAAAATACATTTTTTTGGTTAAAATCTTTGTATTTTTTGTTGCATACAAACACACAGAGGCAAAGAGAGAGAGAGAGAAAGAGAGAGGGAGAGATTATTCTCACAAAATA
>JADKLZ010000166.1:47919-60082 GCA_021533235.1 Biomphalaria straminea | reverse complement strand
GTGTTGTTGCTAAGCAGTGTGAGCAGAAGGCCTGAGAAGTGAAGTTCGTTACAATATATATAAGGCTTGTCTTCGAGTCTGAAGATTAATGGGAAGATTAGTATTTCACTTCTGTACGCAGCTCAAGATGCAATCTACATATTTTTCAATTTACGTTAACCATTTTGAGGGTTAGTATATATAATGCGGTATTTCCTCTTGCCACTTGATAATTGGCTCAGTCTGAGGCGCCTGTGACAACAGATAGTCGTAAGTGTTATATCGGAGTATCCGTCTCCTTAGACTCTGAAGGCACATCCAATAAATATCATACATTTCACAAACATTTGACAGTTTATATACATTTTTATTTGAAACTTACTACTATGCTGGCTTTACACAAAATCTCATACTAAATAATCCAGTACTGTTATGTAAAAAGGAAGAAAGAAAAAAAAAAAACAATTAGATAACAATATATTTAAAATTGATACAAGATAAATATATCTAGCCAACAGATGTGTGGGCTAGATTCTTTTATTATTAATACAATAGTCTTGTTTAAATAATAATAATAATCTTTATTGTCCGTAAGGAAATTTGTCTTACAATATGTGCATTATACAAAACAAAACATTATTAAAAAAAACAATAGTACATTCACACCAGACTCACTTACAATTTACATATGAAAAGTTTACATTAGATTGGTTCTATTTAATGATCTGTTTGTCTTTGCTATCGGTGTCTTTTATCTCTTTTGTGATGGTAAAATAACAAAATCCTGACCCAAAGGGTGATTTTTTATTTCTAGAATCTTCTTAGATTTTGTAAGGATGTTTGCCTCAAACAGCTGACCTAATGGGGTTTCTTTTTGCCAATGACTTTACCAGCAGCATTTAGGATTTTCTGGAGTTTTTTTTTTTTTTCTTAGTGTTTAGATTGTCATACCTGTGACGGGTCGCCGCGTGTGATGTGTATTTAGCTTGTTTGGTGTCTAGGGATGATTATTTTTGAATATATCACACACTGACCCATCAGCAGACAAATCGGGAGCAGACACGCAACTAGACAAGCAATTAAGAGAGATACAACTTGATAGAATATAAGAATATTTATTTACATAAATATTTACATAGAATAATAAAAAGGGGGAGGGTTTGTATCTAACTCTAAACGATGTTATGTTTGATCATCACTTATGCACGAAATGAGAGAATGTGTCACTTTGTCCTTGGTACTTAGCTATTTTCTTGTCTTGGATGAATCGTAGTTGTCTGTATCCTGGCTTGAAGTGGCGTTTCTAGCTGGGTAGAGGGACGCCGATGATATAGTCCCTGTGGAGGTTCAGTCCAAAAGTTCCAATATCTGTAGTGGGCACAGTAAGGCGGGTGGCCGGTTACCGTGGGCACCAGTGTACTGCGGGCAGAGCGGATCTGCCGTGGGCAGCGTAGTCGCAGGATAAGTCCAGTGAATTGGCAGAGCTATGACGTCTCGCACAGAACGGATCTATAGGGACGTCGTACCTAATGGGCTGACAGGCGGACTGTCAAATAGGCAGGCTTGAGCAGATAGCGCCAAGTGGACGATGAGTAGTGACTTTCAGCGCTGAGAAGCACTTAATAGTACGTGATACTCGTAGTGGATCCAAGTGAGCAAGCGATGCTGATTAGTACCAAATAGGCGAGTGTAGTATAGGTTAGCGCCAAGTAGGTAGACAAAACTCAATGCAAATAGGCAGATGCGTCAATACACATAAGCATGTAGGCAGGTCCTAGTAGGTAGTAAATAGGCAGGTAGGCAGGTACAAATAGGCAAGTAGTGGTAATATCTCGTGATGTTGGCTGGAGCCAAATAGGCAGACACCTGAGGGAGGCTGCGGATAAATAAGGACAAGTTAGGACATGTCTCTCATGCATCTTGTCGATGCCCTCGACTGAGGTGCATACGTCAGATTGATAAAATTGCTTTAGTGCACAATGGGGAAAATGATGACAAATGGGATCGGAAAAATAGAGGGCTGATAGTAATCATAAAATGTACATAAGAGGGGAAAAAGTAATATATATGTACATAAAAGCGGAAATAAGAATCTCAATAAAATACAAGTATAAAAGAGGGGGGAGAAGAGGGGAGAATTGGACGCTGGTGGTCAATGACCGTGACGCTATTGTCCAAATACGGCCGGGGCCATGACGTGAACAACGATTGTCCGTTCAAGGGGAGGGAACAACTCTTGCAAAAGCAAAATGATTAAAACGAGAGAGATTTCTTATATCTCTTCAAGGCGACCAGCCGAGATAAAGAAAATAAACTAAGATGTACATTAATGTACAAGGTTGCGTCAATTGTCAATTGAGCAACGTGGAAATAATATTGCCGACATAGGTAAATGTAATATATGAATATATACATATGCAATGGTCAAGTTTCCTACTTACGACAGTGAGAAATACACAATGCACAGATTAAAATATAAATGAACTAAATAAAATACACAGGATAATATCCAGAATGAAATATACACACAAGCTAGATATATGGAACTTGTGACTAAGTTCGGCGTAATTAACTCACCACCAAATATTCCTCTAAGAGAATTAACAAATGAAGTAGTCCAGGCTCATGTGGCAAGTGCCAGCGGGAGAGTGAAATGAAAATGAGCTAGTGTCTAATTTGACATGGTCTAGCCTATAAAAGTCAGAAGTGAGACCGGATACAGGAAATGTGACAAGATAGGGATTGTCTCCCACGTGGTCGGCTCGAGACGAATATTTCACGTATTGGAAAGAGGCCTGAGATGTGCGGACACACCTTGGAGGGTCGATAGACGTGTGGCGTCGAATGATCTCTTTGATCAAGGAGAGAGAGACACGTGTTGAGGCGGGAGGAGTAATACATTACATTTCTGACCATATGGTATCAACTGGGAGGGCTGGGCATCCGGCCCTCAAGGCAAATGCCTGTTTGATCTCTTCCCCGGTCAAGGGGAGATGAGCGAGGAGTGGCGACAGTCATGGTCCATGCGCTAGACTTTGTTTAGCGTAAATAGGAAAAAGGTGCGGTTTTGTGAAGAAAAAGGGCATAGAAAGGGGAAATGATTAAAATAGAATAAATAAATTAAGATAAATAATAATTAATGCTGTGATAAAAGTGAGCGAATCTGACAGCGAGTTTTTGACTTGTCACAATACCAGGCAGTGATATTGAAATGTAAAATATTGCCGATGTGAGCGTGATAAAACATATCCAAAGCCTTTTCGCTAGTACTAAAAGAGGACAGTTTTCTCAGTAATCGTAATCTTTGGTGCCCTTTTTTGCTGATATAATCTGTATTTGCTGTATTTAACTTATTGTCTAGGATAATGCCAAGGTATTTAAAAGTTTGCACTATTTCGATGGTCTCTCCAGCTACAGTTACAATATCATTTTCCTTCTTTTCCCTACCAAAATCGATAATCATTTCTTTGTTTTTTTTTTACATTTAATAATACAAAATTATCTTTACAGTACCTTTCAATGTGGCCTATTTCTCTAAAATACTCGTTTACGTCTGAACTCTCTGAGAGCAGGGCAAGAAGAGCCGCATCATCAGCGAATTTTGTGAATGAGCAAAAAGGACTATGGGATTGAAAATCATTGGTGTACAAAATGAACCATAATGGCGATGTCACAGCCCCCTGGAGCGCCCCTATGTTCACTATGCGTGCATTTGATATAACATTGTTTACCCTAACCCTCTGAGGTCTCTGGGTCCAAAATTCATTAGCCCATAGAATAATATATGGACTAATCTTCAATGCTTTCATCTTTTCAATGAGTAAATGAAGTTGTATTGTATTGAAAGCGAATGAAAAATCAATAAAAAAACAATCTTACATAGGTGTTTGGTAAGTCTAGATGTTTGTAGACACAATTTCAAATATTTAGAATAGCATCGTCTACACCTTTACCCTTTTGGTAAGCAAATTGTAAAGGTTCCAATTTATTATATTTTTTCAAACGTAATTGGAAGAAGGTATAGCAATTCATTTAAAGAAGATGGTTTTATTAAGGAGTGTCGTTAAAGGTGCGGAAGTAATTTGTCCAGAAAATGGGAAATCATTCAAACTAATAACATTAACCAGGAACACTTGCAGATAGAATAAGTGGCATATCAAGATATCAGTCAGCTTGATTGAACAATTTAAAAACAAAATTGCGGATTTTCAATTCTTTTCATTGGCTATCGAATCTTCATTTTCTTCGTTCTCATTTTGCATGTCGGGGGGTTCAGATCATTAATCCTATATCTGAGATGAACCGCGCTGTGGTTTCCAGATCAAGCATTTCTTCGAATATTTTTTTTTTACATAGGAGGGTTGTTGGGGGCTAGTGTCTAGTTCGGGCCTCTAGATATAGTCTAAAGCTTTGAAAATCATAGCCAGCATTCTCTGGTGATGCTCCGCACACGTACTTGGTTGGCCATCCATTCCATAAGCCTGGGCTAATCTACTACTACATTAACCAATGGAAGCACTACACGTCCAGCTGCTACTTAGAAGTTAATTGATTTGGTGGTGCGAAAAAAATGACTAAAATTTGGCTACTCTGAATCCAGTGGGGGGAGCAAGTACACCCCCTTGCACCCCCCTGGGTGAGCCCATGAGTGCTAGATCTTGACTAGGTACAATCTAGTCTCAAGATAGAATGATATAATCTAGATTTCTAAATTAAATTCAATCTGAAATGTAGTTCTTCTTATCTTCTTATCGTTTATGATATATTTGTTATGAATTTCAATACACTATTTTGTGTCTGTTCCAGTTAAGATTAATGTTTTCTTGAGTTGAGGGGTCCCAAACAGAGGATGCACATTTTATTATAGGCCTAACCAAGGTTATATAACAATTTATTTTTATGTTCTTATTTGATTGATAGAAATTTCTTTTAATAAACCCAAATGCTTGTTTGATTTTTTAAAATAGTTTCTTAATTAAATATGGGGATTCCATGACAGTTTTCATTTATTATAGCACCTAGGTATTTTGCGTTTTTAGTCTGTGTTACTGGTTTACCATGAATAAGATAAGTGGAATTAATTTGTTATAGTTTTTTTGTTACTCTTAATAACTGACATTTTTCTGGGTGAAAGGACTTGCTAACATTTGATTCCCATTTCTGTAATTCATCTAATTCTCTTTGTAAAATTGTGTAGTTTTTATTATTCTTATCTTATCTTATCTTATATGTTACGGTCGTTACTTCAAATACAAAATGATTACTTTTGTTCCTGAAATAATGCAATTTGGTAAAATGTTTATGTAGATTAAATGTAGTTGTAAGGAATTGTAAGGAAATAGTGTTGGGTGTTTCTCAAATATGACTTTTTGTGTAAAATTAAAACAGTATCTACCTAAATAAATTGTAAATATAGAGCAAATACCTATATTTATTGCAGTATATAAAGGTCTGTGTTTCTATATTATCTAACCAGGGAACCAGGGAACCAGGGAACTATACTATACGAACAACGATTTCGATTTTTTTTTACAAAGTCGTATAGAAAACAGGTTCTTTGCGCATGTTCAATGCCTACAAAATAAAATTACTGAGACATTGAAGAATTTTATGACTCGAACGCGCTCAATTTACCCGTGTAACTTAGAAAATATGTTAGAGTTAGAGAATATTAAAATGATTTTATTTTTTATCACCCTTTACGTCAAATTCACTCTAAATATATGATTTTGCTTTTAAGTTGCAGTTCTTTAGTAATTTTCATGTTAGGTAATTTTTTTTTACAAAATCTGGTTAATTTTTTAATGCGCTACTTATATATAGCCTACATTTATTAAAAAAAAAAAGAAATGCATAAGAATGTAATTTCTATCTATCAGTTTAATTGAAATTTTCATTAAAAAAAACAGCCAAAAGTAATTAATACAAAACTTATACCTACATATTGGCCTTATCACAGCTCTTCTTATTTAATTATAGGCCTATCTAAGTGGACCTGCAATAGTCATTTGAAAGTTGTTGTTTTTTTTTCTAAACACAATCTAAAATAAACGCTTACATCTACAGTGATTTGTAGTTCTAAATATGTTTTTATAAGGTAACGTTGGTTAAATAATGAAACGGACAGACTATATTTTGTACGTTCATTTCTCAAACTAAAAAGTTTTCTTTTTGAAGATCTAGCCTTGGCCCATTAAAAGATGCGAATGGTATGGTTTTTTTTTCTAATCTAAGAAAAGGTGTCATAATTGTTGTATTTTGATTGTTTTTGGCCTTTTATGTTTATTTGATTTAAATCTCCTTGCTGCTCATGTAAGCTGCGGGCGATATTATAATAGGAGCCATCGATGTCAAGCGCACCATTCGGTCTAGATCCAATAGTGTGTCCACAGAGTTACGCAATTTTTAGATCATTTTTTAGAATCTTCACTTTATGTTTAGGCTAGTATCTAAAGAATGTTTATCCTAAGTTTCATCAAGATTGGTCAACTGGTTTTAATTTCTATCAAAAACATACATAGTTACATATGTAGTGCTTACATTCAATTATATCTAGATCGTATGCCTTTGTAAATCTCACTTGCTTTTTAAAGGGCTTATCTACCATTTTTTAAACTAGAAAAGTAAACATGCACATAATCATATACTAAACTTATAGGCCTACATGGATCTAGCGTTGTCATTATAGATCTAGAATCTAGATCTACATTTTAAATGCAAATTACAGAAATATATCTAAAATTTCAATTTAGACATATAATAATTAAAAATATATTTTAGATGTAAAATTCAATCTCTAGTCTATTAGAAGGTCTAAATATTCTAGTTGAAAATAGATTTTAGACCTTATTAACTGTCTTAACTTAGCCTGTATTACTACATGAACAACTAGATAACTACTCTAGTATTGAATAAATATATACATCTATTTACAGATTATCTATCAGAGAGATAGTGTAACATAATAGTATTATATGTACATTTGCACACTAGCGCGTCAGTTCAGCACCGCTGGTGTTTACGTAATAAATGGAGTTCCTAATATGTCTTCCTCTTAAACACTAGTTTGTTATTTGTGTACTACAAATATTCTACATGGTGTCAGATGTAAATTTAAAAAGCTGTCCAGACAAAGGTTTTATTAATCTAATAATGGCTTCTTTTTATTTTGAGCAACCAATCTTGAATTGGAATGCTAAAGATCTGTATCAAGAGTTTTTAAGATTCCAACAGCAGGTGAGCTTTTGTTTCAAAGGACCGTTAGCTGGTAAACAAAAAGCCGGATGGCTGGGAATGTGGATAGGTCAACAAGGCCGTGAAGTTTACAAAACTCTGAATATTACAGATAGTGAAGAGGGAGATCCGCAATTGCTATTAAAGAAAATAGAAGACTACATAAGGCCAAGACAAAATAAAAGAGTGTCTAGATCTAGAGCACATCAGAGAAAGCAGTTAGAAGGAGAAAGTTTTGATAACTTTGTTAAAGACCTAAAGCTTCTCATTATGGACTGTGAGTATGACAACCCAGATGATATGCTAATTGATTTAATCATTAGTGGAGTCATACACGAAAAGGTACAATTAAGACTACTTGATCAGGGACAGAAGTTGACCCTTAGCAAGGCTATAGCAATTGGACAACAATACGAAATGTCGCAAAGCCAAGTGAAACTGTTTAGGGGCCAAGAAGTTCTAGCAATCAAGAGACAGTCACACAATGTACTCAAGCAAAAGTCTAAAGACAACTCAGAAAGGCTATGTAGTAAATGCGGCAAGAACCATGAAAAGGGAAAATGTCCAGCAATAGGAACCACATGCAATTTCTGCAAGAAGAGAAACCACTGGTATCAAATGTGCAGAAAAAGACGCATCGTTAATCTAGTAGAAGATGAAGATGACAGCCACAGTGATGAAAATATTGTACCAATTAGCACTGCAAGTAGCCAGTCTAAGAAGGGTAAAGTTGAGAACATCAATGTCATTGAAGACAAGTGGACTGTAAAACTAGTCGTACATGGAAAGACATTAGTTTTCCGAATCGACACTGGAGCAAGATGTAACATACTTGTCAAGTCAGAGTTTGAAAAGCTCAAAGGCAAAGTAAAACTTGCTTATTCAGCAAAGTCACTCAAGTCTTACACTAATCATGTTATTAAGACTTTAGGAGCAGTGGTGCTACATTTGAAGAATAATACACAAGAGGTGAAAGCAACGTTTGAGGTTGTAGACTTTAATCAAGAGAACATTTTGAGTGGTGACACTGCAGAATGTTTAGGACTACTACAACGGATAGACATCATAGAATCCAAGGCAGAAGACGAGTTACAAAGAGAGTTTCCTGAAATGCTGAAAACAACTGGAACACTGCCAGGAGAATACAAGATTCAGTTAGAAGAAAATGCTAAAGGAGTTATTCATCCACCACGTCGCTTAGCAGCATCGTTACGCCAGAAAGTTGAAGAGAAACTTAAAGAAATGCAGGCTGATGGATTTATTACTCCAGTACATGAACCTACTGAATGGGTTAGCTCCATGGTTGTTTCGTTCAGGAATGACAAAGTGAGAATATGTATTGATCCAAAAGATCTCAATAAAGCAATCAGACGGGAACATCACCCGATGAAAACTATTGAAGATGTGATCACTAACATTCCAGGTTCGAAGATATTCTCAGTTCTCGATGCCAAGTCAGGATTTATGCAAATAAAGCTTGAAAGAGAATCTTCTTTTCTCACTACTTTCAACACACCTCTGGGAAGGTATAGATGGTTACGATTACCTTTTGGAATCAAATCAGCGCCAGAAATTTACCAAAGAATCATGGATGAAATGCTTCAAGGTATTAAAGGAGCATATGTCATCATAGACGACATTCTAATAGCTGGTAGAGATGTTGAGCATCATGATCACATATTGAAACAAGTTATGGAAAAAGCAACGGAGTTCAATCTAAAGCTGAACTATGACAAGTGCAAGATAAGGCAAAGCAAAGTACCTTATATGGGCCATATCTTGTCAGAGAAAGGTTTAGAACCAGATCCAGCAAAGATAAAGGCAATTATTGACATGCCAGCTCCTCAAGACAAAGATGGAATCAGAAGATTTCTAGGTTTAATTCAGTACCTAGCAAAATTTATTCCTAATCTAAGTCAAGCAGATGCTCCAATAAGAAAGCTGCTAAAAGATGATGTAGAATTTCAATGGAATCATGAACAAAACAAGAGTTTTGAAGAGTTGAAACATCTTTGTACAGACCCTCCAGTTTTAGCATATTATGATGTCAACAAGAACGTAGAGATAGAATGTGATGCAAGTAAAGATGGACTGGGAGCAGTATTACTCCAGGAAGGTCGTATAATTGCATACGCATCAAGAGCTCTCACAGACACAGAAACGAGATATGCTAAAATTGAGAAGGAAATGCTCTCAATTGTGTATAGTACAAGCAAATTTCACTGCTACATATTTGGTAAGGAAGAAACAGTCTATAATGATCACAAACCTCTGGAGCAAATCTTCAAGAAACCGTTATTGTCAGCACCAATGAGAATACAGAAGATGCTAATGAGACTGCAGTGGTATGATCTGAAAATCTGTTACCGAAAAGGCAAGGAAATGTTCATCTCCGATACACTTTCTTGTGCACATCTACCAAATACTGATATACATGCTTGTGAATTTACAGATGATTCAGTGCATATGATCTCTGTAAGTGATTCGAAATACAGTTAAATTCAAGAATGTACAAGCAGGGAACTTTCAATTCTTCTGGAAGTAATATTGACTGGTTGGCCAGACACAAGAAGCGAGACTCAAATTGAAGTCAGGCCATACTGGGATTCAAGAGACCAGTTATAACTTCGGATGGTATCATATACAAAGGTCTGAGAATTGTCATGCCACCAAGCTTGCGTAAATACATGCTGAATCTGATTCACAAGACTCACTTAGGAATAGTGAAGTGTAAGCAGCGAGCCAGAGAAGTCATGTATTGGCCAGGCATGAATGCAGACATTGAAGTGACAGTTAGGGATTGTAGCAGGTGTGCTGAACATCAGAATCAAAATGTATCAGAACCGCTAATGCCTACCAAGACACCAGACCTTCCATACAACATGGTTGGATGTGATCTGTTTAATTTTGAGGGGAAAAAGTATGTTCTTCTAGTTGACTACTTCTCAAAGTTTATCGATGTCAAAGAACTGTCACAGGAAACTACATCAGATGTCATCGAAGCAATGAAGAGTATATTCGCATGCCATGGAATACCTAGAAGGCTAAGATCAGACAGCGGGCCACAGTTCACTTCTAGAGAATTCCTGAATTTCTGTAAGTCATACGGAATAGAGCATGAAATGTCGAGTCCTCATTTTCAGAGTTCAAATGGCGAGGCTGAAAGAGCTATTCAGACAGTGAAGAAACTGTGGAAGAAAAGCGAAGACAAATTTCTGTCGCTATTAGACTACAGAAATACTCCACTGACCAATATTAATTTGTCGCCAGCACAATTACTAATGGGACGCCGACCCAGAAATCTGTTACCTTCGAGCGAGGAAATACTCACCCCTAAGACACCAGATCTTAAGGTGGTGAAGAAACACTTTGACTCAGAGAAACAGTCTCAGAAACACTATTATGACAAGAGGAAAGGTGTTAAGAGTCATAATCCACTACAAGACGGAACGGCAGTCAGAATGCAACTTAATTCAAAGTGGAAACCAGGAACAATAGTTTCGAAGCATTCTAAGCCTAGATCATACAATGTCAAAAGTGGAAATCAGGTCTACAGAAGAAACAGAAAACATATCCGAAAGTCTTCTGAGAAAGCGAATAGATATGACAATAATTATGACTTTCCAGATGACATGTCAGAACAACTGGAGCCACAACATCTAGAGAGTCCAAGATTACAAACTACGCTAGATATTGAGCCACCACTACACACTGCTTCTTCTAACACCTCTAGACCTCATGAACCTTACGTAACACGCTCAGGCAGAGTAGTTAATAGAGCTAAGAGACTTGATCTGTGAACTTGATTTGTGAATTGACTTTTTAGTTGACTAGTTTAGTTTGTTAGTTATTCTGATAAATAGATTTTCTAAATTAAAGAAGAGAGATGTAACATAATAGTATTATATGTACATTTGCACACTAGCGCGTCAGTTCAGCACCGCTGGTGTTTACGTAATAAATGGAGTTCCTAATATGTCTTCCTCTTAAACACTAGTTTGTTATTTGTGTACTACAAATATTCTACAGATAGTGAGAGAAAGAGAAAGAGAGACGCTTTAAGACTCTAGATCTTCTCTAGATTTTATTGCAAATATAATCTAGATCTAAATGATAATCTGATATCTAGATTCAGTCTAAATCTACTAATTACTGTATTTCCTTTTGATTTAGATATAAATCTGAACTAGAATAGATTTAAATATAATCTAGATCTATGAGATCTAAATAATAATCTGATATCTAGATTCAGTCTAAATCTACTAATTAGGCCTACTTGATTTCCTGTTGATTTAGATATAAATCTGAACTAGAATAGACTTAAATTTAATCTAGATCTATGATGAGATCTAAATAATAATCTGATATCTAGATTCAGCCTAAATCTACTAGTTACTGGATTACCTGTTGATTTAGATATAAATCTAATCTAGAATAGATTTAAATTTATAGATATATCTAGATCAAGATTTAAGCCAAGATTACAAATGCATCTAGATATAGACCTAAAATATCAAATAGGCAGTATATCTGGATCTACATTCTAATAAAAAAGTAATTACTTTTTAATTTGTCGGAATTCGGACTTTCTGAAACAAAATAAGAGATTGGGCGCCCGCAGGGGGGTGCAAGGGGGTGCACTTGCACCCCCCTGGATTCTGAGTAGCCTAATTCTAGCCATTTTTTCGCACCATCAAATAAATTAATTTCTAACTAGTTAATTTAACTGGTTAATGTATAAGTAGAAATAAGTGTATAAACCTAGGCGTATGGAATGGATGGCCAACCATGTATGTGCGCGCCCTGAATTCCAAGTAACCACATTTTAGCCATTTTTAGCGGCCCCCGTAAGGGGAAAAAGCCGCTATTAGGTTTGTGCAAAATGTCCGTCTGTCCGTCTGTCCGTCTGTCCGTCTGTCCGTCTGTCCGTCTGTCCGTCTGTCCGTCTGTC
>JADKLZ010000166.1:25114-42128 GCA_021533235.1 Biomphalaria straminea | reverse complement strand
TTGTTTGTTTGACAAAGGACATCGATATCTATGCACTATGGAGAAATTACAAATACAATTCGCTTCTATGATGAAAATAAATGTTTAAAAAAAAATAAATATCAATGACAGTTATTAAACATCTGTAACTGATATTCAAATTGAGTTAGCAGGGGGAAAAAAATTTACAAAATCATGTCTTCAGTAAAAAAAAAATGTTAACATGGGAGGCACAACCGAGATATTGGTCGACATTGGAATTATTTTTTTAGCTTTCCCATCAACATACATGGTTAAGCTAGATTTAGTACTAACAAACCTAATGAATTGGGAAAAAAAAATAGACTGATGTAGCCACAAGAGCAGGGGTGGGCTTCGTTTACTGTAATAAATGTCAGGAGGTGTTTTCAGGCTCAGCCAGGGTATGACTTGTGGGATACGGGCTTCCCATCACTGCACAGCATAAATAAAGCTGGGAGTAATGGCCTGTCACACCAAAGCTTACTAATGCCGACTGCATGATGTCGTTTAACTGAACAACAAACGTGTTCAACATGAACAATAACTCTGAGTTACTTATATCAGTGAAATAACGCTAATATAAATTCAACAGTTTAATAAATAAATAATGTAACATGACATAATGGATGAATACGGGTGTGGTGACTAGTAGGCATATGACACATAATCAAAATACAAACAATCATTAGTTCAAAATAACATAGCACACCTTAATATCAGTGCTTTAGTCGACCAGAGCTTGCAACGCCCACACCCCAACGCCATCAGTGATATTCAAACAACAAGCCGCCTACAACTCTAGACACGGAAACAAGGACCAATCGGGCTTGACTACACAAAGTCCCAGCCTGCGTCCTTATTAAGAAAAGTACACATTTCGTGAGATCGCCGCTTACGCGATCGTAGGAACAACGAATTTCGAGCTACGCTATGAAGAATGAAGAACAATACATAACTTACTCAATACTGGGGAACAAAACATGGAACAGAATTTCTCACAAGAGCTCTAGCTTCAGCACCCCATAGAAGCAAAACAAGGAAAGTAAAAATGACATCAACAAACGCGCGTTCCTAGAAACGAAAATCACAATGTCTTATGGTACACCAAGAACGCCAAGAGCAGATGCACATGACAATAAACACACTAAAAACAAACGTTTGAAGTAACGCATTTATTTTATTAGTCTTTTATTCGTTTCCATCACGCCTACATTTTTTGTTGAGTCTGACCCACTTTTACATACAGTTCTGACTTGCACTGTCCCTGCTGTTCATTCAAGCATGTACATTGAAGGTCAACTGGTCATTTCATACACAGGCACACAAACTGCACTAATAACCACTCGAAACACGCTAGGCACTTATATACTATCACATATAGGCATACTTTAAACCAGTGATTCCCAGAGTGCACTATATAGACTTCCAAGGGATCTACGAAAGTGAAAAAAATAAATTGGGGGTCTAAGAGATGTCTACGGGATCTACGATAATAAATTTCATTTAAGCGGGTCGTGACTTTAATGTTTACATCACATTAATGTAAATCTTTAATACACTAATACATGATGTGTTCCTTAGTTAATCCTTTAAATATTTATCCTTATATTGAAACTAACAAGATTACAAAGAGAGTTTGTGTGATACACAAACTCTCTTTGTCGCTGCTAAAAGTTCATTTTAAAAAATTATATCAAAGATAAACGACAGAAATATATATCTTCCGTGCTTTGATCTCTCAACGGGGGCCGCCTCTGAGTTTATGTATCACACAAACTCTCTTTGTCGCTGCTAAAAGTTCATTTTAAAAAAAATTATATCAAAGATAAACGACAGAAATATACATCTTCCGTGCTTTGATCTCTTAACAGGGGCCGCCTCTGAGTTTGTGTATCACACAAACTCTCTTTGTCGCTGCTAAAAGTTCATTTAAAAAAATTATATCAAAGATAAACAACAGATCTTATTTAGTGCCCCAGCGGTCAAAATATACATCTTCCGTGCTTTGATCTCTCAACGTTAGCCTTGTAAAGCCGATGTTCAAGGCAACTGCCACACCTCTTTTATGAGTTGATTACTTTACGAGTAAATACTGGTATGTTACTCGTATGTTGGAACAAAAAAAAATGTGAACATCTATGCAGTATATTACATTATTAATTGTCTTAAAGTAGGTTTCATTTATATTGCATACTAATTAGGTTTTTTCTCTTTAAATACTGTTTGCATAAAATATTTTTAAAAATTAGATTTTGAGCTTTTAGAAAAAAAAAAGTAGCCGTTGCATCAGAACTTTGAATGCTCTATATTATCGTGATGTCAGATTTTGATTTTCTCTTCTACTTTCTGAGCACTAAACGGGACGGACGGACGGACAGACAGACAGACAGACAGACAGACAGACGGACAGACAGGCCACACAAAACTAATAGCGTCTTTTCCCCTTTCGGGGGCCGCTAAAAATTGTTGTATCTAATTTCATTACCTATATAAATAGCTTTATTCTGTTTATATATAACTAACTTTTAACAAAAACAAATGTAGATTGTACAGCGTTGATTTAAGATTAAAAGAATGTCCTTAAGCAACACTATAGTTCAAGGGTACATCAGTGGTAAGAGCTAAAAATTAAAAGCTTCTTTAATAATTCTTTGCAATCGACATATATACAGTTTGAGATCAGCAGGGTCACATGCTCTGTGAGTCTGTGTCACGGACTCATTTCTATTTTTAGTTGTTTATTTAATAATTTATTTAATATGAGTCGAGGTCATTTCTCCCGACACATTGACATATTTTAATCTGGTGTTGTTGTTTTTTTTTACTAAAATCCCCTTAGAAATTCCCACCAAGTGCTGGAAGGTTCTGGAACTTTATTGACGTCACTTTTGCACACGTTTCCATTGATATCTGATTGGTTATGAATTTTAATTAGCTCTTCTCAAGCGAGGCTTGAAAGCATGGCACAGCAGTTGATTCTGAGAACTTCGAGCAGAACGGATGTTTAAGTGTAGATCTAGTCTTAGAACAGAAAGTTGTAACTTCATTCAAACCAGTAGCGTCACTAGGGTGGGTGTCACCCGGTGCGGTAAGCTCTAGGTGTCAGCCCCCCCCCCCCAGGAAAAAAAAATTTTTCCTTAAAAAAACAAACAATTTTCTCTATTTTGAACAATAAAACTGTAGTTGTTTATCCTAAAAAAAATGGTTTTGAATTCAATTTTAAAATATTGTTTTTCACATTTTATCAAATGTTATTGTATAAATTAAAAATATACTTTCATAGAATTGAGAAACCTTGAGTTGAACATATTTGTTGCTAAAAATTATTTAAGAGCTCCTTAAGGAAAAAGTCTTGAATTATACTAGCGTTTCTCAGCTGCTTCCAAAATGGCAAATCAAGCACTGGACAGATTTACGTCCTGCAAAACTTCGTCAAAAAAAAAAGCCTAGAATTCAACAAAGGACAAAAATTCAGATTTGTAGATTTGAAAAAAAAAAGTTTGATAGCGTCCATTGTAATCACTCTGGAAAATAGCAAGAGAGTAAGGCTTCTTGCAACAATTTGTCCAGATTCAGCAACACGTCTAAAGCAAATCAAAATGTTGTCTCAAAACAGACGGTGAAATTCTTCAAAATCGATACGGATATACGATTAGGCTGTCTCTTATCCCCATGTCTCTTTCTTGTAGCCATTGATAATGTCATTAAACAGGCTGCAATCGGATTCTCATGTCGTAACCCAAACCGATTTGGATTTTGCAGGCGACATAGCACTACTTTGAAATACAATCAAATGTGTACACAAGATGACCGATAAAGACGCCCTTAAAGGTATACATATAAGGTGCAGGTGATCCAGTTCCCGATCAAAATTTGTCATACAGATCTTGAACAAATAGCAAAATTAACATATTTAGGCAATATTATCTCAAGTGATGGAGATATATATCATAGTGTTACATGTCGGATTAGAAAGCAGGAACCGTCTTTCAATAACTACGGCCTTTCTAACAAACAAATTAATTAGCCTGGAGATTAAAACCACCTACTCAATATGCAATCATTGCCCCAACGGCCATCTACGCTTCGAGGCGTGGAAGGTTGAGTAGTGATTGCTGAAAAGGATCTTATGAATACTCCCGAGATAATTTTATCAAGAGAGAAATCTTTTCGCACACAGGTATTCTCTGTATAAAGGAAGTGGCGACTGAACGTTGTGGGCACCTGCTGAGTAGTGGCTGTGAAAGTCGCCTTAGACTGATTTCCGTGGAGAAAGCTTGCAGCCTTATGCATCATATGGCTTGCGAGAGACTTACGTCTTTGTGTTTTTAACACATTGCAACAACAAATTTTAAGTTCTCCACTCAGCTGGTCAAATGTTTGGGGAAGTGCCTTTAATACACTAACAGTTGTCCGGGGCGAAGCCCGGCGCTAAGAGTTTTTATACATTTCTGAGCTTCAGAAACTTTTTTCTCCTTGCGACTAAAACACATAATAAAGTCAAATTGATTTAAATTAAGAAGGGTTGGGACATGTTGATACTAAATTGTGAAAGAGATTAGAGGCAAAATTTTTAGCGGCCCCCGTAAGGGGAAAAGCCGCTATTAAGTTTGTGCAAAATGTCCGTCTGTCACACTCAGTGCGCCAAAACTAGAAGAGATACGAAAAATGTTATTTCATCATTAAATGCGGCTTCAAAAGTTTAGGTGCAACGGCTACTTTTAGTTTTCTAAAAGCAAACCGTTTAATTTATAAAATTAATTATGCAAGCGATTTTTTAATAACAAAACACCAATTCTAAAACAATTACGTTAATGTAAGGGAGGAAATGTTACTATAAGAAATGCTCTTCGCATATAGATATCACGCACATTTTTTAAAATGAACTTTTAGCAGTGACTTTCGTGTACTAGCGTAAAGCCCGGCAATGACGTGATTCTAAACTAATTTCTTAAACTTTTTTAAAAATCAGGTTATCCGTCGTCCAGCGAGAAGTTAATTATTTTCAACTTAAGTTTGTGTATCACACAAACTCTCTTTGTAATCTTGTTTTTTTTTTAAGTTTCATTTTGGAAAAGTGCACTTTTCCCACTTGGGTGTCACCCCCTGATGGGTGTCACTCGGTGCGGCCCGCACCCCTTGCACCTGCCTAGTGACGCCACTGATTCAAACTACATATTATTTCATATTTGTTGTACATAGCTGTACTTATGTTGAAGTTAAAAGATTCCTGTATTTTGTCAATGAAAGCAATTCTTCAAGTGTGTTCTATATCTTCATTTTATTCAACACAATACAATCCCCGGCAGCACAACAAAAAATAAGTGTTGTGACACTCTGACAGCAGGATGTAGTGTTGTGTGCTGCAAACTGCCTATGGGTCGCCGGCTCAGGGTTGACCCACAAAATTTTTCCTATGTTTGGGTATAGGTAACAGAATTTTAAATTAAATTTTTACTAGGTGATAGCAAGCCAATGCTAATGAGCCATTTCTGCTTGAAGCTTACTGGCTTAGGCGACAGTTACTCGCCCCTTCTCCTGTTGACAGATCAAGAAATACACAAGAAACTGCATTTTGCATATTTAAATTAACTAGTTGACCGGCGGCATAGCATACGCCGCTATTTACCAGGGCCGGCGACCGCAGTGGGGCCCGCATTTCATAGGACCCGCAATTTTATAGGACCCGCTCTAATTTAAAGTGTAAAAATTATTAAATTAAGCCATTTTATTACTTACAACATATTCCCCGCGCCATCCTGTCGATTTAACATCCCTATAATTATTTGTCTGTTAAGCTATTGCTTTAAAAGAAATCAAACACATTTTTAACAAAATATAGTCATTTATAACGACCGCAGTGGGGCCCGCATTTCATAGGACCCGCTCTAATTTAAAGTGTAAAAATTATTAAATTAAGCCATTTTATCACTTACAACAGATTCCCCGCAGTGGGGCCCGCATTTCATAGGACACGCAATTTTATAGGACCCGCTCTAATTTAAAGTGTAACCCGCGCCATCCTGTCGATTTAACATCCCTATAATTATTTGTCTGTTAAGCTATTGCTTTAAAAGAAATCAAACACATTTTTAACAAAATATAGTCATTTATAACGACCGCAGTGGGGCCCGCATTTAATAGAACCCGCAATTTTATAGGACCCGCTCTAATTTAAAGTGTAAAAAATTATTAAATTAAGCCATTTTATTACTTACAACAGATTCCCCGCGCCATCCTGTCGATTTAACATCCCTATAATTATTTGTCTGTTAAGCTATTGCTTTAAAAGAAAATCAAACACATTTTTAATATTTTAAAATATAGTCATTTTGTCTCTCTAACCTTGCTAATGCTTTTTTTTTTTTCCACCACAATTGTTCACAAATACTCGTAATAAAGGTCTTTTGCAAGTCAGAGGATTTTTTTTTCTAAAGAATTATAGAGTATTTGCGCTCCAGAAAACTTTTTCTTTGACTATTAAATACATAAATAATTCGAGTTTTAAATATGGTTCTAATTTTTCGCATTATAAAATAAGTAAAGCCAATGCGTTAGAAAAATGATCAATGGAGCTAAAAATAGATTACTCGTTGTTGTTGTCTGGCCTAATTCTTTGAGGATTATATATATAGATGTTTGAAGGACTACTACATACCGGTAACAAAACAATTTCTGTACCAAACACAATATCCGAAGCAACGGGAGAAAAACTATTTTTTAAATTTCCAATGAGTTGGGTGACACAAGCAATAGCCTACATAGGCCTATTAATTGTTTTTATTTTTTTTAATTGATTCAAATTTGAATTTTATTAACAAAAAAAGTAGATCTCTACAACTTGATATCGTAGCTTTAATTACTTTTTCACTCTTCAAACCACTAAAGTTAGAAATTGTTTTAAAAAAAATGTTAATGAATTTGCAGGGGTCTACGGAAAACCAGAAAACATGGCAAGGGGTCTAGGAGGTTTTTGCTTGGTGAAGTAATAGATCATGATAGACCTGGATCTAATTGTTAACTTGATTTTTTTCTAAATTAACAATTAGATAAGAAGAAAAAAGAAGAAAAATGTTCAAATTATTGCAAACATTTTCATTTCAGTAAATAAACGTAAAAAAAATATGTAAAAAAAAATATGGGAGAGAACCAATGGCGAACGCTTTTGTGCCAGTTTAAAATTTATAACTCCGCAATGGTTAAACTAATTTAAAAAAAATGAAAAAATGTGTCGGAATCCTCGGCTATTGGGCGATATACATTTTTTCAAGTTACACAAAGTTACTTCCTTTTTCCAGTCTATATATAAATGTCTATGGGTCGGACCTAATCAACGAACGCACATTTTCGCGGGAGTCATAATGAGCGAAAGGCCGTAAAAAATAGCGAAATAGCATGTTAAAGTATAGGAAATTAAGCTTCAATTAGTTCTATCATTGAACTTCTTACATGAAGCATTATAACTATTGTTCTCCTTTTAGCATTAGGCCTATTTTTTAGGAACACATGTTCAGTGCATATCACCATCAACTCGATCTCCGCTCCCCCTTCCACACACGCGCGCGATGTATTAACCTAAAGGCAGATCTCGAAAACGATGGGTTGATGATGTTTGGAGGCAGATATGCAACAGCTTGGGTTTCGGGCATGGAGAGACTAAAGGCTCAGGAGAGATCTTGTAATTTTATTCATGTATTTAATATGGTAATTCTTATTACTATATATATATACATATATAGTTCACGTTTTTTTTTTTCCGCTCCTGAAATCGAATATTTTCACCTGGAAAACTCCTGAAATTCTAATGTAATAATGATGGGGGAACCTTGTGAAAATGAATTCTGCACTTCTTTAAAACATTTATACCCATATTTATATCATTAATTAGTAACAAAGGTTAACCAGCCAGTTTTTTAAAAAAAAGGAGGACGTCAAAACAGCTAGAGGTTGCCCCCCCACCCCCCACCCCCGTAGGGCCTATAAGCTCTGTTAAGATCAAGTGAGGCGTAATTTTACCCTCACAGGCATAGAGGAAAGTAACTGCCAGCATATGGCCTTTGAAAGACTGCTGGAGAGCTGCGAATCAAACATTGTAGACGGAAAGAAAATGCTGGAAAATATGCTGGGCTTGCGTAGTCATGTGAAACACCTACCGCACTCATACGTAATCTTCGAAATCGAAGACATTGCCATTCATTTAAAAAAAAAAGTTCAATTATTTTAATATTTCAGTCTACAAACAATAACAATAGATAAGACAAAAAGAAAAACAAATTAAATCAGTCACTAAATTGTCATTAATGGCTTTTTAAGCTTATTACAGGGGTGTTCGCTGAATAGGTTTTCAGTTAAAAAGGTAAATTAAAATAATATTTTATTTTCAACGGAATGAATAGCCTTTGCTATTCTAATTAACTATTTCATTATCTATTTAGAAGCATAATATGCGATTTTTTTTCCGGCCGGTGTCCATTGGTGCTTTAAAATCGCCTTACGTTCGGACCTATTCTCGTTTATCCCGAAACGTTTTTACAGTGAAATTTCCTTACATGTCCACTTTGACCTTCGGCAATGCTTTATTGTATGAAGGAAAACGAAAGTGAATATGTGGGAAATGTAGAAAAATGGAGCCTTTGCAATACCAATTTATTAGTTCAGTAGTTACCGGTACTTTCGAAATAAACTAGAATGGATAAAAATACGGAGAGGTGTTCGCTTTAGATCTATATGCCATTTCTCCGATAGGCCTTTACTATATAGACCTATAAGCTGTCAGCATAAGAGTAAGAACCAGATGAATAAATAAATAAAATGAAAGAACCTCTCTTTAAAAAAAGTCATTAAAAGTTTAACATAGACAAGGGAGATCAACAATGTGGCCTGTATTATTTTATAGGTAGATCTAGATCTATCTAATCTGGTCATCTAAAATAGAGATTCTATTTGAGTATTATCTATTACAATTAATTAATTATTACTATTTATAGGCCTACTTACTTAGCTTACTATAAACTATAAATATATAAATTATAAATCTATATCATCATGCATGATTATATTAATTATATATAATTATAATTATAATATATAATATATATGATTATATCTAGTTTAAATAAGCTAATAACTATATATTATATACTATAAGTACTTATACTGAGTAGATCTATAACTTAAACTTACGTTAAATAACTTAATAAGGCTTGTCTACTCTAGACTCTACGACTCTAGTCTAGACTCGACTCAGTCTAGTTTACTTCTATTCTAAGAAAGACAACTATTATTAGTATAATTAGTACTATTACTACTAGTATTACTATAAATTTAATACTAGACTTCGAGTTGGAGAGACAATACAGACTACACTATTAGTCAACTTAGTCTTAGCTTAGTAAGTCTTACTTAAGTTAGTGACACTTAGTCTCAAGTTACTTTACCTACTTTACGGTCTTAGAAATTAGATCTAGTTGCTTACTGTGGCTTACAACATTTATGATTAGCCTGGCCTAGGGCCTAGTCCTAGAGTTAGAGGTCTAGACTCTAAATCTATAAATCAATTATTATTATTATAATAATATATATATATATATATTTAAAAATAATAATATATATTATATATGCCATCAGCCATCAGTGACCTAGGTAGTTCGATATCTGCGTATAAACACCAGAAGTAGTATTACATTTTTTCACACACAAACTACATAGGTCCAAAACTTTGGTATTTAGAATTTCATAGTAAAATTATACTTTCCTAATTTTTTTTACGAAATTTGTGCTCAATGTGACCTGGAATGTTGATATTTTTAAAGACCAACTGAAGAGGTTTGGGGGTCAGACGCGGAAACCGGTGTAATACTTTTTTTTAGTTTCATAATGCTTAAAAAAACATACGTACGAAATATTAGACATATATTCTTTGTAATTATTTAGATAAAAGCATTTTAATGTGCGTTTTAGGGCCTATTCAATTTCATAATCTCGAAGCCATTCGAGATCAGATTCTCCCAGACAACCAAGGTCGATGACGTAGTCTTAGGGAAATTAGGTCAAATTATTACAGTTTATGGCTTACAGCGTGTTTCCCAATTCCCTTTTACAGGAAGGCCAGTTTCGAAAACAAAGGCGACTAAAACACACCAATGTATAAAAAGTGGATGTTAGAGTTGGGGAAATGAGGTTAAATCACGCAATTTATGGCTTTACATGTTAGATCTACCGTTTGTCGGCTTTTCTTGATCTAGTCAAGCGAACAGCGTTTCAGCCCACGCAGTATGCGCGCCTCAGTTCACGTTTCGTTTTGGTCAAGTTACGCAATTTATGGCTTAGAGTCTAGATCTACATGTTACTATTATTACTGCTTCAGGCTTATTCTAAATCTATATCTACTGCTTTTGACCAAGAACTAGATCTTCTTTTCTCAGATCTTTAATGATGTAGATCTATAAACTAGACCTAAATTTAGATCTAAATTTGATTACTCAAAGTCTATATCTACTAATAGTAGTAGGGCCCCTATTAGCAAATAATAAGAAATTAGACCTATCTATTATAGAATCTAGACTGATCCGATCGAGGTGCTGGGCCTGGATCTAGATAAAGTTTAACATTATTTACCTAGGCTATATAGTCGTCCCTAAATAGGCCCGATATGGGTGAAAAAAATATATTAACTACAATGTTGAACTCATTCAATGTAGTTATTGTAGTGCACGATTATATTTAGTTTTATTCTAGAGTCACAACCCCGTACAACACTAGTCACTAGCAAATTGAGTAGCAAATAGCTTTAACCTTAACCTAGACTTAAAAGTAGTCTAGCTGATTTAGATTTACTAGATCTAAATGTCCAAAAAAACTAAGCAAAAATCAGTATCAGACCTATAGATCTACCTGCTACCAATTCTATAATGTTATTACTATATTTTACTTTACTAGTTTACTAAATATGGATTTCGTTACACTCTTTCAGAAATATATTGGTATATTCGGGCCTATATAGTTAAATAGTTCTATAAATCTATAGGCCTATGTCAAAATTGAAGAATTTTTGTTGACATGCCGTCTATATTTTGATTGGAAAAGAATCATTAGAATCAAGTTAATCTGTAACTGTACATGTAACAAGGTTTTAAATTGTGTTTAGACTATCACTATAAATAAAAGATATTATCCTACTAGAAAAGGAGTTGTTGTTTTTTTCTTTTCTATGGGAAGTAAAAAATAAATTATTGTTTCAATATAATATTAAGTAATGCATAGGCTAATGTTAATGTAGTTATGGAACTCATTTTATTAAATTTTAGTAACCCAATTATTGCCAGTTAATAGCCATTAGTCAATGAATATATTTATATTTTTAAAAAACATTTTATTAAAAAATGCAGAGATATTCATAATTTAAAGTGTTTAATAATTAAGGCTAATAGTCGAAAGATTAATGAGGAATGCAGTATTTTCTGTGGCTACGCAGCCCAACTGCAAACTATATATTTTGCCACGTCCAGTGAAGAATTAACCAATTTCCGCTGGTGGTCAATTTAAATCTTCTTTTGAATGTTTACGTCTGCCCTCGGCAGTGGATTTTCTTTTGGCTTCTAATATGTATTCGAAGATGCAATTTCTCATAAATAGCATCGTTCGAAGAATGAGATCCAACTCTTTTTTTTTTTAGTTTAATTCCTTTACAGATCAATTTAAGTCATCATTGCAATGGACATTCAAATCTACAATAACATAGAAATGATCAAAATTTGAATAAGTTTCGAAATCCAGAAATTTGTGTGGTTCACGCTCCGAACTGTCTTCTCTGTCGTCTCAGGTTCAAACATTGACTGCTGCCATTAAATAACAGTTAGAGTTTTGTGCTATGATATAGTAATATTCAATCATTCAATCCTGATTCAAAGCAAGTGAAAAGGACTAAAATAACAAACAAATAATGTTGAGTGTATAATAAAGAACTCTATTAAAATGTGATTTTGTATTTACATTTTTTAGTATTTATTATAAAAAAAAAAATTGTAGAATGTTTCTGTGATTTGTTTCACAATAGAAACAGGGAATATTAACTCTTCTTGTTCTTCCCAAATGATGAAAGATCCATCTAGTAAACTTGTCTGTATGCCACATGTCATATATGTTTTCTGTAAAATAGATTTTTAAAAATTTATTATTAACATTTATACTTAATTATGTATACATATATATAGAACTAGTGGTTATATATATTATATATGTTATACTGATTATCTAATCCAACATTAACATCTATGGCTGCCTTGTAGTGCGGTTTGCGCGCTGGACTGTCATTTGGATTTATCGATGGTCCCGGGTTCTAACCCTGCACGCTCCCATGCCCCATCGCCCTGCGGGAGGTTTGGACTAGGAAGTAACTATCTTCGAAGGAACATGAAACATGTAAAACATTTTACAAAACTTTTTTTTTTACAAACATATAACTCTTATTGTTTGTAATAATTAATTACTCTACTCTACACTAGGTCTAGGCAATCTAATATACCGGTATTTAAGACTTAAAGACATGTGACATGTGAATAGTATAGATCTGTATTTAATATTACCAGACCAATATAAATGATGACTTATTATTTTTTAGATCTAAAGACACTAACTAAAATCAAGCCTAATAAGTATAGTATTAGTAAGGGTTAGTTAGTAAAGGGCTTTAATTATTAGATCTATTATAAATATATTCCATGTCTATATATAGATTTAGCTTCTAATCTAAAGGCTTTAGGTTTAGTCCTTGGCCTTGACTAATAGATATTTAGATATTATAGGCCTAATAATTAGTGTTTTTAATATAATATTATACTAGTGTTACACAGTCACAGTGAGTGTAAGTGTAAGATCTACTATAGATCTAGTGACTATGTAAGTGTAAGATCTACTATTAAGTACTATAGATCTAGTGACTATATCTATATTAGTATATAATAATATAAGTTTATGTCTATTATTATAATTATACCAAAACTAAGTAAATCATAGTAAATGATAAATGGCTGGATCTAATCTATCTCTAATTCTATTCTAGCTACTCTTAGCTAGGACTTCTAAAACTTACTAGATCTAGTCACTCTATCACTAGATAACTTTATAATACATGATTTGTAGTAATACTTAATACTAATAGCTTATACACTAGTAGATTTAAATTTAAGTAGATCTAAAATCTAATCTAGAGTACCCTATTGAGTATATTGTATTGTAAATTGTAACCTATTCTTGACTGACTAGACTTAGACTAGTTTAATCGATCTATAATTATATTAATTAAATAATCTGCCCTATAATAAAATATACTTTGAAAAAGTTATCTTCAGGGCATTTTGGTGCATCCCATCATAAGTATAATTTAAAATTGTTTGATAAGTAGATCTAGATCTATATCATCTGAATCGCTATCAATAACGTATCCAGCCATGTCTATTTTTATTTATTTACATTTCCTCAGTCCAGTACAACACGTCACTTCCGGTTTCGGCCATTAAAGCTGATTTTCAAATCTCGTTATTTTTTACACTTTCAAATTACTTTTTCTAATATAAATACGCTTTTCTAAAATCTCAAATTTTTAGGAACTAACTCTGATGATATGAACTATCTAAATCAATCGCTATCTCAATTTCGAAAAAAACCTCTTCAGTTGGTCTTTAAATAAAAGGAATGTTCCGATTATTCAAGTGTTGGTTTGTTTTTATTTGGATGCAGGTCAAACGACTGCATATTTTGTTTTTATGTTAATTATTAAACTAATCCGCGAGACAATTTTCTAAAACAAGAGGGTTCTAGGCATTTGCTTAAAAATGCGTACAATTGATTAGTTAGAACCGTAGGCCCTATTCTTATTCAATAAAAAAAAAATGACTTACAGTGAAGTCCTCTCGATTCACTCAAATTTGTGACCAATTATCGATAGCTTACATTTTTAGCACTGAACACTATATTTTAACCCTTTAAAGACGACGCGGCCGATCTATCGGCCCAAGGCTATTTGGCGAGAAAGACGACACGGCCGATCTATCGGCCACGATGTTTCCAACGATCTGACTGGCTAGCCAGTGTTTGTATCAGCCAATCAGATTAGTTCTTACTATTTTTACACAATAATAGATTGTAATGGCGGCATCCTTCGCTGTTTTAACGCGATAATATTTTTTTAATGATTTTTTGAATTTAGCTAGTGAGAGGTGAAAATTTTATTATGTCAGCCGTTGATATTGATGAAAGCAAACTCTCCCTCTCTGATTTTATATAAACTAAGATAATACTAATAAAAATGAGAGCATTATTGATGTAAGTCTTAGATATAAGTTTACACTATTATAAGATCTAGATCTAGTAATTGTTGACGATGTTTTCTCTTGGTAACAAGGTCTAGAGGTAAGGGGGGGGGGTAGCTGGATAGAGAAGACCCATTTGACAACCAAGGGATTAGCACCCGATAGACTGTTTTATGCTATTTTTTAACTATCAATTTAGTTCAAACATTTATCAGAGACACTAATAAATAAGATGTCAACTTTCTGATAAAAATACAGATAAAAAAACGATCCCTGGGTCATAAATAGGTGATAACAATGAAGGCATTTATTTTCTTGGTACCTTGGGGGGGGGGGAGGAGAAAAGTAGTAAAATCAAGTTATAGAAGTGTCTGAAGGGTCTCAATGTGCTTTGTTTCTCTAAAAACATGTATTAGGACTTATTTAAGCCTAAAACTTCTTAAAATACTCATAACTTTATAATTCTGTTATGTTTTGAAAAAATGTTTTAAAAATTTTATGTGCATAAATTATGCAAATTAGCTTGGCTTACTTTTATAAATGTTAATATTTCAAAAAAATTCCATAAGATTCAATTAGTTCATTCATTTCCCTTCAATAATATATATAGTTTTGTGTATGTAAAGTAAATAGTTTATTTGTTAGAATTTTTTTTGTAAGAGAATTGTTAAGACTGGAAAAAGGGCTCCGTCTTTCTGGCACAAGACATGCCAAAATGCTCCGTCTTAAAAGGGTTAATTAAGACAGAGTTGGAAGAAATAAAATTATCCTTGAAAAAAAGAGATTTCTCAGAACATATATAGATCTATAATAGCCATCACTGTCAGATCTATACATTTAAATCCATCTCATTCGGCCCCCTATTTATAACCATTTATGATTTGAATAATTTCTTTTTCAAAGCATTTGATTAATCTACATATATATTAATTATTTTTTTAAAGGTTTAATATTTTTTTAATTATTCCTATTCATGACAATATAATAATATATGATTTGATGTAATCTATTAAGGTAGTTCTGTACAATAAAAAAATTCTTAGTTATCTTTTAAATAAGTTTATACCACTAGTAAAATTCATAGAATTTTAAGCTTTTTTTTTGCATCACATAGATTTTCTAATTATCAACTACTCTAGGCAAGCTATAATTATTTCATTCTCTAATTTTTTTACTACTCTTATTATTAGGCCTATCTAGTCTAGTAGTAGTAGTAAGTAGTACATCTATATTCTATCGAAGTCTATTTTAGATAGATTTAGTAAATAAATATTATTTATATTACATTTACGTTGTCTTTATTTGCAGAAAATTTAATTGACTTTGTCCTAAATCAAGTCCAAGACAAAAGAAAAAGTAAAGTACCTGGTACCCAATACAAGAATATTTGTTAATACTTTATCTGAAGAAGAAGACATCAAAATGTCACTGATGGCTGATATAGAGCATGAGTCCAAACTTGACCTGGACAATGTAATAAAACATGAAGAGAATGAAAGTCTTAATGAAATTTGTTTGATAACACAGTCATGTGAACTACAAGACATGAACTTGTCACATATAAAAATTGAAAAGACTGAAGGAGATGAAGTAACTTCTTCTATGCAGCCCTTTGAAAACTACAGCCATGATCAAACTTGTAATGTGACCCCAGGGTATCAGGTAATTCATTTAGTATTTAATAGCAAGTATTACACTTAATGAAATATTTTATTCTTTTCTTTCTATTAATAGATCTAGACAGACGCACAATAAGTTAAAGTAACAGAAATCTAGAGTAAAATATGTATTACATATAGAGAAATCATACAGTGTTCAATCATCATCTATACTAGGCAGTCCCACCATTTATCTCATTTCATTGGTTAGTATTTAAGTGTCAATTTACTATGCTAGAAAGCAATCAGTCATACATTTTCAATAATAAGTGAATGCATAGTTCTAATACTATTGTGATAAGATTATTAAGTCTATATCATAACCTGTAGAGTTGGTCTTCTATTTAGTCAGCATAAATAACGTACGACAAAGTACTTTATATTTAAAATTCTTCTTGCATTTGAAGTTCGCACTGGGCTTTATAGCCTTAATCAGCAGCCAGTCTTGAAGAGAGAAACTGATATTAAAACTAAAGCTATCACTAAGCTATCATTTGTTCATACCTGCATCAGACTTCTGCGCCACTGTGATGTCAACATGGAACTCCTCGGCAAAAGGCCTTTTAGACTAAGGTCACCAGTTAGGGTAGAGGAATCCAATGACTACAGTGGTAAAATGTTTAGGACCAAGTCGAATGACCACGGGGTGCCACTTTTCTGGGTTAACCCGGAAATCCAGGTTTCAGGAGATCATTCCCCCCCCCCCCCAACACACACCACCTCGGGTTTGCAAGCTTTAAAAAAAAATGTTCTGGGTTTTGCATCAATTGTTCACTGTTACACTCCCTACGCGTTCTATGCCAAACGATTGCACCTTTTTTTTTTTAATGTATTTTTCCCATCAACCTGTTTAGGCATGTGCAAGACGCATTCTGAACAGTATTTCCTAAAAGCATTGGTTGTGTTTCTCTACATTCATATTTGGAGGCGAAAGTAATTTTGTATAGATTTATTTAGTGCTTTTTTTTTCCTGCTCCAAAGTGCGATTTTTAAGTAGCATTTATGTGTTAGCCATTACTTTAGACCAGATTGTAAAGAACAAATGGT
>JADKLZ010000166.1:0-18631 GCA_021533235.1 Biomphalaria straminea | reverse complement strand
ACTTTGGCATATATGTTCATCTCCCTTATTTAAACATTCTTAAAAACACTATACACTAAACATAATTTTTGCAAAACGTTACACCATACGTTTTGCTATCTACTCAGGCCTTCTTGCCAATGTTTGCAGACAAAGTTATGTCTACAGTACAGAGTACAGAGGTTGGTTTGGTGTGGTTTTACACTTTTTCTGAAGATCTGGACAGTTACGATACCCATTGCATTCAGGGCAATCATGTTGACTATGATCTTGTTGAGTTCTGTTAGTAAAGGGTAAGTTTCTCATCTAGCTCATTTATTGTGGGTAATTGGTTATAGGCCTAGTCAAAGTCAAGACATATATGTCTAGAGAAAGTACACTGTACAGTGACTCACTAGGTGTAGTAGCTTGTAGTACTAGATTTACTAGATCTAAAATAGACTTCACTAGAAAACTAGATTCGACTAGAATCCACTAGAATATAGATGTAAGCCTACTACTAGACTAGATTGTCACTTAGATATACTTGAAGATAGACATAGGATCAATACCATGGCCATGGCATAGATCTTTATATATATTAAAATTAATATATTATAACAATAATAATAATAATTGATTTATAGTATACTATTTATAGATTTAGAGTCTAGACCTCTACATCAGGCTAATCATAAATCATTAAATGTTGTAAATAATGTAAATGTAAGTAACTAATTTCTGAGACGACTAAAGTCGACTAGTAGAGACTACTAACTAAAGTGTCTAGAGCAGGCATGTCAAACACGATGTTTGGGGGCCACATGTGGCCCGCGACCACCTTGCATGCGGTCCGCGTGGCCACCTAAAAAATTATCAAAATAATGTTCAACTATTAACCTGGAAAATAATAGATGACAAGTTACTACAATTTTAAAAAAGTATTTGTTAAAATGAACAACGAGAGTGAGTCTGCAGTGAAAGACTGCTACCTTTTGTCAAACTTAAAGTTAATTGCAAGACATAACAGAGTATTTAGTGAATTAGATTTTATGAAAAAGTGCATTGTTAAAGCCGAAGTAATTGTCAAAAAAAAGGTGAAAGCACTCAAAGAAATAGCGTTAACTAGGAACACTGTAGCAGATAAAATAAATGACATGTCAGTCAGCTTTCGTGATCAATTAAAGAACAAAATAGTTGATTTTTAATTATTTTCATTGGTTTTCGATGAATTCAGCTCTTATATGCTTAACACCACAACAAGCGAGGATGTTTTTGAGAAATAACATTAGGTGATATTGCAGTACATTTCGTCTTTGGTAAAGCTAGCTAATCTAGCAATGTATGGAGCACCAACAATGAAATGAAATGGTTTTGATGCACAGCTACTAGCAAATATAAAATAGACAGACGCTAATTTTAAATTTGCTCATTTTCATTCACCAAGAAACATACTGACTTTTATATATTTATTGTTATTCATGAGTTGGAATCTGGTGCTAATTTTATTAATATTCTGCCTTGCCATTGTTAGCTAATCAATTTTAAGGCCCTTAAGTATTTGTGTTTTTTTAGATGTCAATATGAAAGTGGAAGTATTTTTACAATTCCTCTTTTCAGCTCGCAAACTCGTGGCTGGACTTAATCCTTTGTACTCCCAGGGAAGCATAGGGCCACAACCACACCTCTCCACCGAACTCGGTTCTGAGCAGCTTTCTTCATCTGCTCCCATGTCATTCCAGTACCCTCAGCTTCACTGACGACTGACCTTTTCCAGGTTTACTTGGGTCTGCCCACTTTCCTCTTTCCTTGTGGATACATACTGAAACATACTGTGTACACAGCTAATACAGTTGCAGTTGTCATTGACCGGTTTTAGTCGCTCTCAATTTATTTCTTGCCATGGTTTAAATCATCACCAATTTTCAATGTTCCTGGATGTTGTGGACACTAATTCGATTGTGTTCCCTTCTGCACAGAAGTCCGCTGGCTTAATTTCCTCCCATAAAGTATTGAGGAGATTTTTGCTCTGTGTGAAGAAAATTGTATTGTTTCTGAACATGAAAAGTGAACTTGTTGAACATTTCCAAACTAACAAATGGATTCGGGATTTGGCATAATGAGTTGATCTCACCTGCAAGACTTGAATTTGAAACTTGGAAGTAAAGACACAATTTAATTGTCACAACTGTGTGTGATGATGTGAAGTGCTTTTAAGCAAAATTACGATTGTGGATAAACCAAATATGAAAAGAAAATCTTGTTCACTTCTCAACGTGTCAGGAACTAAAAAGATTAAATACGGCTACAACATTTGGTAAATATGTCTTACACCTGAAATCGTTATTAGATCCTTTCAGTCGCCGTTTTCGTGACTTTGTTTCATACGAGTATGAATTTTCGTTGTTTGTATCTCCATTTTCATTTGCTCATGAAAATGCTGTTGGTAATGTACAAGACCTGATAGAATTGCAATCAGATTCTTTGTTTAAATCGAAGTATATTGAAGTGGCTGTTCCAAAATTTTAAAATGGAAAGTTGAATTACTTAAATTTGCTGCCAGAATTTTAGCTATATTTGCAAGCACCACATCGTTCAAGATTATCTTATCAAAATTTGTTATGACATTAATAAACTTGTATCCTAAAAAAGATGTCAATCATCAGGACAAAGGGAACAATGCATAATCATAGTAATTTTCAATAACCCAATAATACTACACGTTTAGCTAAGGGACAGGTATGCCATTAATTATTGTATTCTAATGTATCATTTCTAATTCACATAAAACTAGTAGGATGTTTTGCAACAGATTTTTTTGCTGCGGCCCCTCAAGTCATTGTAAAGTTTTATGCGGCCCATTCACCTTAATGAGTTTGACATGCCTGGTCTAGAGACAGTCACAGTAGAGTCCAATAGTGACAAATACTGAATAGTTGTCTATAAATAGTCACTAGATCTATAGTTATATAGTTATAGACAGACATAGTCATAGATTAGATCATCATAGACTAGTCTAGTGTTTCGAACTAGTGTTTTACTAGAAGTAGAACTAGTAGAAGTAAACTGTAAACTTAAAGGGAAACTCTCATAGTTTTTCAAATTTTAGTTATTGACATATTTAAATTCTGCGTAAAAAGTTGTAATAGTAAACATTATATCATTTTTTATTTAAATGCTTAGAAAATTTTATATTTAATAAATTGGACAGTAAATTTGCCACGCCTCCTAAAAAACGGGGTTCTTTGAAATTCTGTTTTTATCTTAGACATACGTCACTTCCATCAACAATACTGAAAGGGAAACTAGATTTAACCAATCGTATCGCTTCTTTCTTACAGTAGCTGTCAGGCTCTTAGGCTTAGTGATGGTATAGTTCAGAGCTATGCAATAGTTTTATATATAGAGAGAGATGTAAAAGATGTAAAAAAAAGAATAGTATATTCATTATCTGTAAATCAAAACGCATATTATATCAAAAATTTTCAAAACCATCGGAGTTTCCCTTTAAGTAAACTAGAATCATAGTGTAGATCTAGAACTAGAAATTAGAAACCTTATTAAACTAGATATAATGATGATATAGCTAGTTCTATAGATCTATATTTATAGTAAGCTTAGTAAGTATAAATTGTAATAATTACTAATAATACTCAAATAGAATCTATTTTAGATGACCAGATACCTAGTCATATGGACTCTAGAATCTAGATCTAGATCTTGATTCTATATACAGGCCACATTGTTGCTTTTAAGAATATTTATCTCCCTTGTCTATGTTATACTTTTAATGACTTTATTAAAAGAGAGGTTGTTTAATTTTATTTATTTATTTATTTAGTTCTTAGAATCTACTCTTATGCTGACAACTTATATTTTTTTTACGTTTATTTACTAAACTGAAAATGATTACAATAATTTGAACATATTTCTTCTTTTTATCTAGATCTAATTATTAATTTTAAAAAATCAGGTTAACAATTAGGTCTATCTTTATCTATTACTTAACCAAGCAAAGACCTCCTAAACTAGACCCCTTGCCATGTTTTATTTTATGGTTTTCCGTAGACAAATTCATTTACATAAAAAAAAAAATAATTTCTAACTTTAGTGGTTTGAAGAGTGAAAAAGTAATTAAAGCTACATATCAAGTTATAGAGATCTAGAGATCTACTTTTTTTTTTAAATTAATAACATTCAAATTTGAATTAATAAAAAAAACCAATTAATATGTATTGCTTGTATCACCAAACACACTGGAAATTTTTTTTATGGTTTATCTTCCGTTGATTCGGATATTGTGTTTGATACAGAAATTGTTGTGTTACCGGTATGTAGCAGTCCTTCAAACATTAATTTTAAATATGCAAAATGCAGATTCTTGTGTATTTCTTGAACTGTTTTCATTAACAGGAGAAGGGGCGAGTAACTGTCGCCTAAACCAGTAAGCTTCAAGCAGAAAGGGCTCGTTAGCCTTGGCTTGCTATCACCTAGTAAAAATTGAATTTAAAATTCTGTTACCTATACCCAAACATAGGAAAAATTTTGTGGGTCGACCCATATGCAGTTTGCAGCACACAACGTTACATCCTGTTAGAGTGTCACAACACATATTTTTGTTGTGCAGCTGGGGATTGTATTGTGTTGAATAAAATGAAAATCTAGGACACGCTTTCATTGACAAGATACCGGTACAGGAATCTTTTAACTTCAACTTCAGTACAGCTATGTACAACAAATATAAAATAATATGTAGTTTGAATCAGTGGCGTCACAAGGCAGGTGCAAGGGGTGCGGGCCGCACCGAGTGACACCCAAGTGGGAAAAGTGCACTTTTCCCAAATAAAACCTAAAAAAACAAGATTGTGTGATACACAAACTCAGAGACGGCCCATGTCGAAGTCGGATCCCTGTCAGATCCGCCTATTCGCAAAATGTTTTGGATGTTCCTTCTAAGTTGAAAATAATTAGCTTCTCGCTGGACGACGGCTTTACGCTAGTACACGAAAGTCGCTGTTAAAAGTTTTTAAAAATGTGCGTGATATCTACATGCTAAGAGCATTTCTTATAGTAACATTTCCTCCCTTACACTTACGTAATTGTTTTAGAATTGGTGTTTTGTTATTAAAAAAGCGCTTGCATAATTAATTTTATTAATTAAACGGTTTGCTTTTAGAAAACTAAAAGTAGCCGCTGCACCTAAACTTTTTAAGCCGCATTTAATGATGAAATAATATTTTTCGTATCTCTTCAACTTTTGGCGCCCTGAGTGTGACAGACGGGGCATTTTACACAAACCTAATAGCGGCTTTTCCCCTTACATGGGCATCTAAAAATACTGCCTCTAATCTCTTTCACAATTTAGTATCAACATGTCCCAAACCTTCTTAATTTAAATCAATTCTACTTTATTATGTGTTTTAGTCGCAAGGAGAAAAAAGTTTCTGAAGCTCAGAAATGCAGAAAATAGCTTAGCGCCGGGCTTTGCCCCGAACAACTTTTAGTGTATTAAAGGCACTTTCCCAAACATTTGACCAGCTGAGTGGTGAACTTAAAATTTGTTGTTGCAATGTGTTAAAAACACAAAGACGTAAGTCTTTCGCAAGCCATATGATGCATAAGGCTGCAAGCTTTCTCCACGGAAATCAGTCTAAGGCGACTTTCACAGCCACTACTCAGCAGATGCCCACGACGTTCAGTAGCCATTTCCTAAATTCCTTTATACAGAGAATACCTGTGTGCGAAAAGATTTCTCTGTTGATAAAATTATCTCGGGAGTATTCATAAGATCCTTCTCAGCAATCACTACTCAACTTTCCACGTCTCGAAGCGTAGATGGCCGTTGGGGCAATGATTGAATATTGAGTAGGTGGTTTTAATCTCCAGGTTAATTAATTTGTTTGTTAGATAGGCCGTAGTTATTGAAAGACGGCTCCTGCTTTCTAATCGGACATGTAACACTATTATATATATCTCCATCACTTGAGATAATATTGCCTAAAGATGTTAATTTTACTATTTTGATCGGGAACTGGATAACCTGCCCCTTATATGTATACCTTTGAAGACGTCTTTATCGGTCATCTTGTGTATACATTTAATTGTATTGCAAAGTAGTGCTATGTCACCTGCAAAGTCCGAATCGGTTTGGATTACGACATGAGAATCCGAATGCAGCCTGTTTAATAACATCGTCAATGGCTACAAGAAAGAGACATGGGGATAAGACACAGCCTAATCTTATATCTGTATCGATGTTGAAGAATTTCACCATCTGTTTTGAGACAACATTTTGATTTGCTTTAGACATGTTGCTGAATCTGGACAAACTGTTGCAAGATGCCTTACTCTATCAAACTTTTTTTTTTCAAATCTACAAATCTGAATTTTTGTCCTTTGTTGAATTCTAGGGTTTTTTTTTTTTGACGAAGTTTTGCAGGACGTAAATCTGTCCAGTGCTTGATTTGGATTTTTTTTGGAAGCAGCTGAGAAACACTAGTTTAATTCAAGACTTTTTCCTTAAGGGAGCTCTTAAATAATTTTTAGCAACAATTATGTTCAACTCAAGGTTTCTCAATTCTATGATAGTATATTTTTAATTTATACAATGACATTTTTTAAAATGTGAAAAACAATATTTTAAAATTGAATTGATAACCATTTTTTTAGGATAAACAATTACAGTTTTATTGTTCAAAATATAGAAAGTTGTTTGTTTTTTTTAAGGGAAAATTATTTTTTTTCCTGAGAGGGTGTGTGTGACACCTCGTGCTTACTGCACCGGGTGACACCCACCCTAGTGACGCCACTGGTTTGAATAAAGATACAACTTTCTGTTCTAAGACTAGATCTACACTTATGTAACATACGTTCTGCTCGAAGTTCTCAGAATCAACTGCTGATCCATGCTTTCAAGCCTCGCTTGAAAAGATCTAATTAAAATTCATAATCAATCAGATATCAATGGATACGTGTGCAAAAGTGACGTCAATAAAGTTCCAGAACCTTCCAGCACTTGGTGGGAATTTCTAAGGGGATTTTAGTTAAAAAGAAAAAAAAAACAGATTAAAATATGTCAATGTGTCGGGAGAAATAACCTCGACTCATATTAAATAAATTATTAAATGAACAACTAAAAATAGAAATAAGTCCGTGACACAGAGCAATAGCGGCCTTAGGGGTTGGCAAGTGAAGATCGGAGATTATATCGTCATAGTCAGTTTCACAAACCAGTTCTTAGAGACTTATGTTTGATATTTGATACGCAATGATTTGATTTGAGTTACTATGTGTAAGCTTGTCAGGGGCTCTGGATAGTCTTATTTCAGCTTACGTAAAACTACCAGTAACACTACTGGGTGGGTTCAGTCTGTGGCACCCCAGTCTGCGACCGAGGGACAAGATTTGTCTGAGTAACCAGAATAACTAGACTAACCTAACTTAACTAATATAGAACAGCTAAGCTAAACGAAAGCACCAATGAAACTGTCCTTGAAATTAAATAAAACAAAACTTTATTTACATAAAAATAATAAGACCTCAATATCTGACACCAAAAATATAAACTACTTTTCCACATACAAAAAAATCAATATAAAAATATGTACACAAAATATAAAAAACCAAACCTACTGATACTAAGTCAACTAAAACCCAAACAACTAAATCAAAACCCAACTGAACTGATAACTAACAACAACTTACTTTTACTTACTATATTAAACAAACCCTTTTCTAATCGAACAATACTATTAAATCCTACTATAACTTAGTATAACGCAAACAAGTCAAACTATCTAACTAAATTAACTAAACCACTACTACTAAACTAAACTAGACCTAGATCTAAACTAACACTAAACTAGTCTAGATCTACAATATTGTTACGATCATTCTCTCTCTACTATCCAGACTCTCTGCAAACTCAATACAGCGAACTTCAAAGAACGTCACAACTCACAGGGCTCCTAAGTATCAGTGACATTTTAATACATCAAATACATCACAAGTGGCAGTTACATCAACACTGAAAACATAGCCTTGCTCCAGACTTGACACACCGTGCTTGTTCTGACTTCGCCTCGTACTGGTCACATTGCGAGGTAACGTGAAGTGCCTCGATTCTAATACACTCGCTCTTATATAGTATCTACTGGCCTTCTCGAACTTTCTTGACCAGTCCAGCCGACCACTCCCACCGTGATTTGCGTGCGTAATCGCCCTTGCCGAACTGGTCACAGTTGACCTCTTGTACTGTGCTGAACTGGGGGGATTTGGGTAGGCTAAAACACACACACATAGGTCATAGCACTACCAACATCTGTGTCATCAGGTTTACAGCAATATTCTACAACTACAACAAAACTAATTAAAACACCTTAGACCTTACTATATTATATAATTCACTCAGAATTATTAAAAACAGACTACCACCACAAAGCCTAGGCCCTCTAGGCCAGGCTAGGGCAACATTAACAAATAATACTAGAACTTAGAACTAGATCTAGAACCTATCAACTTAAAACAGACAGTAGAAAATACAGCAAAAAGCTACAGCGTGTAATAATTGCCTGTAACATAACAAGAAAATAGAATTTTAGATTCTATTAGATCTAAACATTCATCGCAGGCCTGGGCGCCGCCATTTTAAATATCTACATGCCTGTCAACTCTGATTGTAGATATTCCATGTAAAAAAATAGAAACTAGATTAAATTAAAACATAGAACTAGTATATTTACACATAGTAATATTATTACAGATGCTAGTAAAAATAAAATAGTTACAAACTTACAGGCCGTCCTGGTACAGAATAAAATATTGAAATAATAAAATAGCCACAAAGACAAAGATGGATCTGACGTACAGACCAATGGACACTGTCTAGTGCAGTGGTTCCCAAACTTTTTTGTCTCGTGGACCCCTTGACATGTTTTCTGGTTTTCCGTGGACCCCCTCCCCCCCCCCCCCCAACCGTTGAATTTTTGAAAATTCATCAATTTCAAATTTAGCAACATTTTGTTTAAATAAATTCAACCAGTGACATGAGGAATGAAAAAGTCATTTAAAACTATTTTTTTTTAAGTTAAATATATTTATTTTAAAAAAAATAATTTTTTAACGAAATTGAAATTTAAACCCATTGTGTAACAGTTACCATGTATCGTTTACTATCGCTAAACACATTGGAAACTTTGTTTTTAAAGGTTTTACAAGCTCGACTTCCATTGCTACGGAGATTATTTTTCATGGGGATTTGTTGTTTAGTAAAAGGTTTCACAAAGAGCTGGTTTTCGTGGATTTCTTGAGCCATAATAATTTGAATTAAAAAAATAATCATTACCAGACAGGGTTGACTCGACCAGCTGTATAGAGAAATATATTGTTTGCAGAAACATGTTGTTTGCGTTTTCTTGCTTTAGTCACTGCAGAAACGAATTATCCTGACATATAGGCCTACACCTCATTATTTATCCCGACTCCAAAAGCATTTTCTTGCATACTTCACTGCAGTAATGCATTATCCTGACATCTACAACTAATTATTCATCAGTAGATTTCGGGGCGAAGCCCCGACGCCAAAAACGTTTTCTTGCATACTTCACTGCAGTAACGCATTCTCCTGACATCTACAGCTCATTATTTATCAATGCGGTTCATGGCGAAGCCTCGACGCCAAAAAACGTTTTCTTGCATTCTCCACCGAAAAACGCATTCTCCTGACCTAAAGCTCACCATTCCTACTATTAAAAAAGGACCTTTTGAATAATGTTGAAAAATATTCTAATAATATAAATCCATAAAAATATCCATCGCCCCCTCCCGACCCCACCATATCGGCTGTCACAGATGCTATTATAGATTTAATTATATTTAAAAGCTTGTGTGTAAATTAGTATTAGAAAACCCTAACAGAGCCTCAAGAATTACACAAAAGGTCTAGTCCCTTAACAGAGCCGCAAGTTTAACTCAATGACGTCACAATGATTGTCGCAAGTCTATTGGTTGATTTGAAAATAAATATTCTTTTTAAAAGAGTTAGGTCAGCTGATATAGGACGCGCAAAAGGCCAGTCTAAGTTTTGCTTTGGAAGCGAGAGGTTCATGTCTCTAGTGTGTTCTATAATAGTATTGAAGAAAGAGCCTTAATATTGTATTTTCATTTTTAATATGTACCTTGTACATAAGCTGTACTTAAGTTGTATTTGAATAAAAGTTTCTAGTGTTTTATTTCTATGAGGAAGTTATTCAATTTGATTCCTAGATCGTCTGTGTTCATAATTGTATCTAGTTCAAGTTAGACTCCCCGGCAACACAAGTATACTCTCCTATCGTACAACAACTTCATTATTGCATCTCAAAGATAAAGTTAGACTCGCCCGTCATCCACTTCATCAATACATTGTGACATCTGACATCTTGTCGATAGGAAAGGGCATGTGACATCGGCCAACATACTAGAAGGGGGGGGGGGGGCGAAATCATCTAAAAATATGTAGAAATTTAAAATAATTAGTATATAGTATTAAGATAAGTAATAAATTCATATTTCATATACCAATTGTGTGAATTCTATACTAAAATTCGTCCGCCCCCAACCCGAAATTGGACCGCCCCCCCAACTCGAAAGCTGACGAATTTTAGTATAGAATTCACACAATTGGTAAATGAATTTATTACATATGTTAATAATATATACTAATTATTTTAAATTTCTACATATTTTAGATGATTTCGCCTCCCCCTCTAGTATGTTGGCCGATATGGTGGGGTCGGGAGGGGGCGGTGGCATTAATTTCGCCCACCCCATAAGCTTTCGAGTGGGGGGGGGGGGCGGTCCAACTTCGGGTGGGGGGCGGACGAATTTTAGTATAGAATTCACACAATTGGTATATGAAATATGAATTCATTACTTATGTTAATAATATATACTAATTATTTTATATTTCTATATATTTTTAGATGATTTCGCCCCCCCCCCCCCTCTATATGTTACTGATATGGTGGGGTCGGGAGGGGGCGGTGGCATCAATTTCGCCCCTTCCCCCCATAAAAACTTCAGCGGCTGGCTAAATCATTCTTTTTTGTTTCGCTAATTGTATGTCATTTTCATAATTTTGCAAGATATTTTAAGACACAGCAAACCATTATATTTTCCTTAAAATTTGAAAAGCAAATATTTTGTCAATTTAAGATCTTTTCTCAACTTTATCATGGAGTGTTCAATTGTTTTTCAAATCTTATCAGGGTGGCTTTGTCTCCGACGATCCTCCAGCTTAGGTGGTTTCATAGTATCATTACATAAAATGTTAAATAAAAGACGCATAGACAATATAAGTTCGACGAGAAAAGAAGAAAAACAATGAAAATGAACACCACCGTCTACTTTATTTTTAGATTCAGCCATGTTAAATATTAGTTATCTCTAGACCAAATTGAGCTATTTAAATGAGGTATTAAAATTTAAAATAAGTTTTTCATCCCAATAATACATGAAATATTTAATGGCCTAGCTATAATAAAGTATATTTGTATGATATAATAGGGGATTCCATTAATGTAAGATTTATATTAAACTCAATTCCTTCTTGAATGAGATCCACTCTGTGGACCCCCATTTGGATGTCATGGACCCCCAATTCTTTTTTTCACTTTCGTGGACCCCCTGGAAGTCCTCGTGGACCCCTGGGGGTCCCTGTGGACCACTTTGGGAATCACTGGTCTAGTGTCTTAAAAGCCTGTAACATCAGCTTTTATTGATTTAGCCCTAACCTATATAAGAATAAATTATAAAATGTGACACTAGCCTATAAAACAAAAATACATATAAAAATAATTCTAGAGTCGCACGCTCACATATGTAAGATATTTTTGGTTTCGAATTACCTTTCATTTTCGGTAAAGACAGCTTCTTATGACTTACCTATTCTAACAGGCTATAATAATAAAAACGCGTATATTTGTCATTAATGTTTTTTAAAACCCTTCCTGAAAGTTGGAGCTGCGAAAGTCAATTAAATGGACTACTGTAGTTCCTGTCTAACACGTTAAACCAGTGATGCTCAAGCTAATTCGACCTGCGGGCCATTTTAACTTTCGACATGTGTGTCACGGGCCAGATCAACAAAAAACGTAAAAAAAAAATGAAATTAAAATTCACCTGAAACTATTTGATCTAGTACTTAACTAATAATTGGGATATTTAAAATGTATAATTTTTTACGCGTCTAAAAATAGCTTCATTTCTCTACTTAAAATGTGAGCAACATTGTAGCTTTACCACCGACTTATGTTCTTGTCTCTTGTTGGTAAATATTCTCATCGACACTATCTCTATGCATAGTTCAATCAATCTTTTATTCGCGGCTCAAACCAAGAAGGCCAAGATATTTGTTTAATAAAGCCGCTGTATATGTTGTTTTTTGAAACAGCCATTCGTTATTTACAAAACAAATATGTTGGCTTATAATCATGTTCCACAAAAAAAATCCATTCTGGTAGATTCTACATTCAGATTTACATTTCATAAACTCATAAACGCCCACTCGTCATGGTACCAATCCATAATAGAAAAAGTGAGTGCCCTAACGCAGGTAAAGATACATTTTCAACTTTTTTTGAAGGGGGGAGGATTTTCTACTTTTTGTGCCGACGTTTCTGCGGGCCGGATGGAACCACGTCGCGGGCCGGTTCTGGCCCGCGGGCCGTATTTTGGGCATCACTGCGTTATACCAAAGACAAAGTAGGCACCACTATTGTGTTTTCCTTGTAAATTGTTTGTCACGACAGCTACTGGAGGCCAATTAGCAAACTAAGGCTACTGCGACTGGATGCATGTTTGTAATAAACTTCGACAGCACGATGTTTTTGTGAATCAAGTTCAGTGTCCGCGTGGTAGGATTTAGCTCTGAGAATGTCCAATGGTAGCACAATGGAAAACATGATGCTAGAACAAATTTAAAAAAAATACATAGGCGCGCAGTCTTAACCACAAGTATTTCGTGGAAGAACAGTTAGTTAATTTTTATGCGCAAAAAAAAAAAGGTCAATTTTGCTTGTTTGAGATGCCGATCTAATTCGACCCAACCATCTTCGAGTAAATAAGAACGCCGATGCTCACGACCATTACTTCGGACATACGATTCAAAACAAGCTAATGGAATTGATTGTATCAGAAGTAAAAGGGAATATTATTGATAACATCAATCAAGAATCAGATGTCCCTTGTGTCACGTGGACGTATCAGATAGAGACGTAATGGTGAAGAACACTTCATAAAAATTTCTAGATTTTGAAAACTCAACAGATTAGAGTTTGTCAGAGACTCTTCTCGTCGTGCTGGAGAGCTTGGTCTGGACCTCGCCGATTGTCGTAGCAAGAAATCTGACGATGGTTCAAACATGAAAGGAAAGCACCAAAGAGCTAAAGACGCGCATTATTTGCATTAAGCATTTTACACTCCGTGCGACTGCCATAATCTAAAATTTGTTTTAGGAGACATGACTAAATGCAACTCTCAAAGTCACTGTCGTAAACAAGGTGGAAGTGCCGCCTCAAAAAGTTATAAAGCGATACGATATCAAAGAAAAGAATTCTGAGAGGCGCTGTTGACTGTCGCTAGCACAGCAAATAATTCATTGGTAAAAAGTGAAGCCGAATGCATAGCAAACTTTGAACAAAGAAGTTTGGAGCTTATTCTCGATTTAATCCTAAGCTCTGATATTTTAATGGTTATGAATACTGTCAGCAAAACTTTGCAATCTGCTGACATACAACTCGATGTGGCAATACAGCAAATCAAAAGCCTTCTTGCACTTTTTAGAAGTTCCTTGGTGCAATTATCACAGGAAAGGAAATTGCTTCCAAAAAACGACGATCTGAAATTCAAGAAACAAAGAGTCAGACAAAAAGTCAGACAAAAAGTCAGACGCAAGACGCAATTCAACTATAAGAGTAAAGTCGAATCAACATTTTCGCCAGCAGCGTTAGAGGCGTACGAGCCGGTTAGCGTGATGTGGTACGATACACATGGGGCCCCGCATATGACACTCGCCCAGGGCCCGCGCAATGCTAGGGCCGCCCCTGACACAGAGCATGTTACTTCAAACTTTTGTTTTTAGTGTGTTTATTGTCATGTGCATCTGCTCTTGGCATTCTTGGTGTACCATTAAGCATTGTGATTTTCGTTTTTTAAGAATGCGCATTTGTTGATGTCTTTTTACTTTCCTTGTTTTGCTTATGTGGGGTGCTGAAGCTAGAGCCAGGCCTGGATTAACCATTAGGCAAACAAGGCACGTGCCTAGGGCACCAAGCGTTTGAGGGGCACCACAAGTCCGCAAGAAAAATGTGTATATTGTCCCGGTAGCCGCGCGAAATCGACATGACATTAGCAAACGCAAATGTAATATTGAATCGCACATTATTTAACCTTGGTCCCACAACCTGGGGGTAAAATATCCCCATCCATTTTTTTTTTGCTATTTTTCTTCGAGGCATTTTGTGCTTTTTTTTTTTTTTTTTACTTTTATACGAGATGTTTGTGCTACGTCACTAATGCCTAGAAACAAATTCACTTCCGTTTTGGTCTGCTAGTGTAAACTATTGTGAATAGTGCTAATTTTTCGACGTGACATTAAATGGCTGTACATTTCATTACATTTGCATAGCGGCTTATAATTACTTTTGCATTTTAGGACATTGTTTATGCCATGGAATACTTACTGATGTAGATATTATACATAATTAGTAATTTAGCTTGCGCAGCAAAACTTGAGGAAGGTTACTGGTTACACTTTTTACTTTCGTTTTCACCTAATGGTATTTATTTCTAACAAATCTAATGTATACATATTTATACATGAGAGGCACATGCTGTTGCGACTGAAGCTATTGTAAAAGTCTCATGCTCCGATTATAGAAGCGTTAGAATATTTACAAGAAGACCAGTCACAGAAGGGGGACACCAGAAGAGAAGCAGAAAACATTGCAAAGAGAATGCATGAATTAGAATTTGCTTTCATGCTTGTCTTTTGGGAAGAAGTGTTACAACATTTTCATAGGGTCAGTCAAGCTCTACAAAATGAGCATGTGAATTTGAAAACGTGTGCTGATTTGTATTCTTCACTAGCAGATCACTTGCATAAATCTAGGAATGAATTTGAAAGATTTGAAGAAGCTGCAAAAGAACCAACACCAGGTGTGGAAAGAAGGCAACTTTGACCCGTAATTGTAAACGACAGACAGTGGTCATTGATGGTAATGCCCCCAGTGGCGTAGCATTCATGGCGCGAACGGGTTCAATGAACCCGGATCCACGACCAATAGGGGCCCATTGCCTGTGGAGTAGCAACAATGTCGTAAAGAGGTTGATTGCACTTGAGCCCATGACTCTTGACTGGTTGGGGCCCACGCGAGAACGTAGGATGACACTAATTCACGAATTTAAATTTCGAAACAGCTGTTAATTATTCAATTTTCTCTAAGCTCAATTGGTTTCTTTTTTTTTTTGTATTTATAATGTTCTATAACAACACTTTTTAGTCTCATACAAACTTCTAAATTAAAGAAAAAAATCTTATATGTCAAATGAATCAGTAAATTATTCACAAAATTGGTGATTCTAAAACTTATGCGTTTTATCTTTCTTAGCCAATGAAGTAGATGCTTAAAAATAGTGTACCATAATCATTTAGGACAACAGCGTCTTCGGAAGTCTTCATCACATTCTTTTGTTGTCTTTTTATAGTGTAAAAAATGTTTCAAGTAATAATTATTAAAGAATTTAAAAAAATAGAAATCTAAAAAAAAAAATTAATATTTAGCAAGCAAACAAAACACCAGAGTAAGTTACATATGTATCGTAAAAAGCTGAATATGTTTGTTCTGTTACAATGAATGGCAAAACCAAATTGAGGAGCAGGTTTATAAAAAAAATACAACAAAATAGATACATGTCCAGTCCAAGTAAATCATGGAATAGAGTAGTTCTCTGACCCATGCTTAATGTTTGTTCGTAGTTCTTAGTAATTCTTAACATAATTATATTTTTTACAAAAATATTATCATGGAATAGTGTCTTTCGGAGATGAATGAATTTTTGTGCATTAGCTGTGGTCGAAACGATGTCACCCACACAGAAGTTACCCCTCTCTACACAGCTGATCTATCCAAAAGTATACACATATATGTATTAATATAAATATGGAACTCTGACCAATGCTTAGTATTTGGTTTATAGTTCTTAAAGAAATTTAACACTATTATATTTATACAAAAGGTATGAAACCTCTGACTAGGCTTTATTTAAAATTGCTATGAATATTAAAATTTGACAGGAAAACAAAGCCCCACAGATTCAAAACGAGAAAATAGAGCTGTTAGTCTTTGCAGTTCTGGCTGAAATCTGCAGAGTTGGCTGAAAAATGATCCAACTAATGAATAAACCTTAAATAAACTGCGAGGTCAAAGCTATGATGGTGCTTCCAATATAGGCCTAAGTGGATAGTAGGACCTAAAATGGTCTTCGGGTATTGCTGCATCAAAAGAAGTCGCTCGCGCATTATGTTTATGTTAATTTTGCTAACCACGACTTAAACTTGGTCTTAAATGATTCCGTCAGCTGTTTTCAAGACATTGCAGATTTCCATCACATATGTATTTTGCTCAAGATGGGCAGTCTTGCATCCAATAGGAAGAGCAAAGTATATAATACGCTCAAATAATTGGCCCACAATGTGGTCATCAAGGGATAGGCCTAATGGTCTAACAACAATGACATTAGGATATTTTGATGTACCAAAGCAGTTTGTGTTTCTCCAAGGTAAAAACAATGTATCGGAAGCTGCAGCATTTAGAAGAAAATTAGAATTATTCGCTAACAATGTCCTGCTTATCGTCGAGTACAAAATTGTAAGCGCAAGCAACGCAAATCTACACAATTCAGATTCCACAATTGTTCTGTCACTATATACATTCGTCTTACATTGGGTGGGGGGGGCCCACCAAGATCTTCTTGAACCCGGTCCCACGGATGCCTTGCTACGTCACTGAATGCCCCTGAGGTCTCACTGAATGCCAGAGACAAATTTCGTAGGCCTATATCTACTTTCTACGCGATTGTTGACAAACTTAAGACAGAGATTAGTAGACGAGCGCAGGTATATAATGATATAGTAGTTCGATTTTCTTGTTTGGTCGATGTACCACAAACATTGCAGTGTTGTGAAGCACTAACTAATGCTTATCCTGAAGATCTGAACAATAATTTATACTGAACTACAATAGTTCCACTCATATATTCGCCACAAGTTTCGTGAATCAAAATCTGAGAACAACACGTTCAGTCATGCAGAACTCTACAAAGTAATAGTTAGAGACAACATCGAGTGTGCTTTTCCAAATGTAGAAATTGCCTTGCGCATATTTTTAACATTAATGGTCACGAACTGTTCAACTGAGCGCTCTTTTTCTCAGTTGAAACGTACAAAAAAATCCAAGTAGATCAACAATGAAACAAGAAAGGCTTGATTCCTTGTCTCTGCTGATGATTGAGGCGGACTTGGTGCGCAAAATTAACTTTGATGATGTACTCAAAAACTTTGCCAAACGTAAATCTAGAAAAAAGAACTTTAGAATGTAAATGTGTGTTCTCTCTGACTTTCTCAGTTATTATCGCCACGTTGAAAAAATTTGTTTGGATGCTGTTGAAAAAAAGGATTTTGTGTGATTTATTAAATTTTCTATGTTTAAAATGTATTTCATAATAAAATTTTATTTTTAATAAAAAGAAAAAAAAAACGCTTACAAAAAAAGAAAATTTAAATTTAAAAAGAAGAAAATAAAAATTAAAAAAAAAAAGAAATGAATAAATTTAAAAAAGAAAATACGCCTAAAAATCCTGTACTACAGAAATACCTTATTGTAGGTTTTATATGAGTGCGGTAGTACAAATATATGTGTTAATAATCGTTTGTCTTTGTTAGTTTTATTGCAAATATTAAACAAACCAGCTGTCAGTGGAGGATCCGGAGTCCGATGCAGAAGGGGGCATCCATGTGTGTTTGTGCCTAGGGCACCAAATCGGCTTAATCCGGCCCTGGCTAGAGCTCTTGTGAGAGTTCTGTTCGATGTTTTGTTCGTGGTCGAGAGGCCAAGTGCGGCTTGAGCTTGGCTTGCTTGGCTACCTAGAAGGGGGCTCGAGGTTCGACACCCGACTCGGGCAGAGTTGTGTTTACTCAGCGCCCAAAGACAGCACGGGAAACCAACTCCTAGATACCCCCTCCCCCCACTGGTCCACAAATGAGATTGGACCAAAGCGCTCTGAGCATGCTATAAGCATGAAAGTAGCGCTATATAAAAGCTATAATAATAATATTGAGTAAGTTATGTATTGTTCTTTATTCTTCATGATGTAGTGTAAACGGCGATCTCACGAAATGTGTATTTTTCTTAATAGGTACGTAGGCTTGGGACTCTGTGTAGTCAAGCCCGATTGGTCCTTGTTTCCGTGTCTAGAGTTGTAGGCGGCTTGGTGTTTGAATATCACTGGGCGTTGGGGTGTGGGCGTTGCAAGCCCTGGTCGACTATAGCAATGATATCAAGGTGTGCTATGTTATTTTGAACTAATGATTGTATTTTGATTATGTGTCATAGGCCTCCTAGCCAACACACCCGTA
>JADKLZ010000156.1:0-11653 GCA_021533235.1 Biomphalaria straminea | reverse complement strand
ATTTATATCATTATTGAATATTGTGGTCTTTAATGTTATCGTAATCTCTAAGGCGTGTTTTATCAGTTAAATTACATCAGTGAGAATCATCCTAGACGAATAACCATCAAGAGCTAATAAGATAATGAGAGGGGTTCTTGACAATTGGGGCCTCGTCTAAAGCTTAATTTAATTTTTTTTTCTTGACAAAAAGGAAGGATGTGATAACTTCAAAAGGAAGGATCTCTGGGGTTAATTTGGAAAAAAAAGTTGAACAATTCATGTACAGTTCCAAAAAAGGTGACAATTGTTTGATCTATCTCAGCAGAATGAAAAGCTGCCAGGTTGAGAAAGTGATTATCACAGTTAAGAAATATTACTTTTGGATTTATGACTAACAGACGTATCTTTAGGCCAGACCTAGTCCTGGCTAGTACAGCTTTAGAGGGTGGCAAGTGGGGCAGCCGCCCCAGGCCCCGCGCTTGAGGGGGGCCCCGCGATCGGATATTTTATTGTCACAAACTTGATGACCACACATTTTCCTAATAAAATCTGATTGGATGAAGATGTTAATATACGGTTAGCGTGATGTGGTACGGTATATATAATTTATCCTTACGGGGCCCCGCACATGACACACGCACAGGGCCCCGCGCACTGTTAAGGACGCCCCTGTTCGTGGCAACAAAGAGAGTAATATTCTTAGTTTTTGCTGCAAGTACGTTTGATCTCTTTTGAAAGAAAAATAAGTCGGCAACAAATCTATTAAAGATTTGCATTTTAAAATGTAAAACTAACTTTAACTTTTCTCTTTCGGAAAAATATTTTAAAACGTACTGGTACTTGACACTATTTGTCAATCAAATATATTAATTTATGTATTTACAAACAAATTTCGGACACCCGTTTGAACCCCCCCCCCTAAGTTGGGGCCCGGGGGGATTTTGAAAAGCTCCCCCCCCCCCCCCCCCACTTACGCTACGCCACTGTACAAAATTATGCTTTATGACTTCAAGATCTATATAGAGCAATGACATAGTACTGGACTCGTATGGCTATAGGAAATAAACATTTTATTTTAGAAGAGTAGCAGTATCTTTATACTTTTATTTTTATAGTCGCTGATTACGATTACAGTTTAATCTATACATTTATAATGAATTTCAAGTGCCCTCAGATTTCTTAAAAATCACATCTTAAAGAGAAATATAGATTTTATTAAGCTGACACAGATCTAATGATGGCGTAATCCCATTTCTTCTCAGTGGCGTCTACAGTCTAGAAGCAGGACCTACTGTAATGACTTGACGCGTAGAAGTATTGGGAAAATCGGGCATCTATAGAATGACGTGACGTAGGGATTAAAAACTAGGATTACATAACAACGAAAGATAGAGACGGACGTGACGCCTAGAACTAGCAACACGATTTCTGACTGTGTCCTTAATTTTGAGTATTAAAGTGTAAATAAGTTCAAGTTCAACTATCGTTATTCACTTATTGAATATTTCTGTGAGTGTGGTGTGAACGATCTCGCAAGCCAATCTATACAACTACACAACTATCAAACCACGCTTTAACAGAAGTGGCGACCCTCGACAGGCCGATTTTGACTCTGAATCTAGGCGTCAGTTGGATCTTCGATTTCGTCTACAACTTAGATCTACAGTTTACATATTGACAAGTACACTTGACTATCAGTTTTTCACTGGATCTAGCCTACGTTTGTGTCATTAGGTCTGGACTGCAGCTGGATCCTTTTGGCATCGCTTATTCCAGTGGATTTATTAAAAGAAGAAAAGTTCGAAACTATTTTGGACTAAACTCTACCAGTCAATGTGATTTGGCGTGGCCAGCCATTTTGTCTTCTGAGATCTACAAGATTCAACACTCGAGATCCATTTAAAGAAGGTTATTTCGTCCGTTGCAAGTATTTAAGGACAGTCAGTCGTTAATATACCTCCAGTATACCTCATTACGGCAGTTTGGATATTTTATTGGAGTACGGAAAGTCACCTCTGGATATATTTACTATTTGTACTCTTTGGATCTACAAGTCGACCGTTGAACGGTTGACGTCACCTTTCGTCACCTTGGCTTGTTGGATTAGATCTATTATTCGCAAGACTGTTGTAGTGTTGCTGTACTTCTACATCTGCACACGAGTGATGATAAACCCTACTATCACACTGCGTGATTTTTTATTCAACTTTTGAAGTTGAACAACGTTTTATTCATCAAAAGAGAGAGTTGGACTTAGCCATTTTTCCTCATCTCTCTTGAGACAGCACCACCAGCTTGTCTCAATGACTTTTGTTCCTGACCAGTGACCTGAAGCCAGAAGACAGCACCAACAGATCAACATTCCGGAACCGTGAGCCGTGGAACCTGACCGAACCAGAGGACTTCGTACCTGTACCATATTTTGAGCAGCACCAGGAGAGAGTGACATAGCGTTGTACTGCCGTCAAGTAGCCTTTGTGGGAGCACACCTTACCTTACCTACGTCAGTGGGGAACGTGTGTTAAGCTGACCAGTGGGCGTTCCATGGACCGAGGGACAGATTCTGACTATAAAGATAAGTTATATCTTCTTCTCCATTAGTTTTAAGTCTATAGGGATAGTAGATCTTTGTTAAGAGTAGATTGCCTGATCAGGGCGTCATATGGACACAATAGAAAGTGGGTCTACTCATTAATGAAGTCTCAGTAATTGTTTAGATTGTCTCGTCTTGTTTGTATCTTTGTCATAAAATCAATCTAGATCTTTTATTATATTTTTTTTACAAGTAATGTGACGTTATATTCGTTGTACCTTTCTTGTCTTTTCCTTAAAAAAGTCTCACCTCATTAGACTAGATTTATTTTTTGTGTCTTATTACGTCTATTTTACTTTATTATTATTATATATTATTAATTTTATCTTAAGTGAGATCAGGTAGGCCATGTTTAGTCTAGTATAAGTTCTAGACTGTTTTCGAGTTATAACTACGTTGTTATATACTCATGAGAACGCAGATCTATTTATCCTAAAGACATCTGAGTCTAAGGATTTAATTATATTTATATATAGATCTTTTGTCCCGATTTAATCGGTTGACATATTGTAGATGTGTTCAAACACATTCTAAGTGGTCAGAGTTTTTTATCAGTATCACTAAAGTGTGATTTACTGTTGGGAGGTATAATATTGAGATATTTGAGTTATTTGAGGTATATTATTGAGTTATTTGAGTATATTTGGGTATATTGAATCTAGACTAGAGACTAGAATAGTCCTAGAGTATTATTTGGCAATAAGTAAGTCCAATAAGAATTGAGGTATATTTATATATGTACATGTGTATGTGGCCAGAAGTAAGTCCACTGAATTAAGTTGCAATTACATTTAAGGAGTTTGTGGCTGTGAGTAAGTCCACTTGAGTTTCAATATAAATCTAGATCTATGTTGTTGTGGCAGTGAGTAAGTCCACTGAAGTGATATTTGTTGATATTTGAGATAAGGCAAAGGTGTCAAGAATTGACTATATTGGTATATATATATTATATATATTGTAAAAAAGTATTTAACTAAGTTGTGACATTTAGGCCAGTAGGGAGGCCATATCAATACAGTATTATTTGCATTATTTGAATTAATCATAATGGCAACAGCTCCACCATATGATTATATGGAGACTTTTCGCCAGCAAATTATTGCTGAGGCAAAGCAGCTAGAACTTAAAGGGAAGGACCTAGCTAGCTATGTACAACAAATGGTAACAGTAGAGAGAGATAGAATAGATAAGGAAAGAAGGGAAGAAACAGAAATAAGGGAAAAAGAAAAAGATAGGGAAGCTCAATTAATAAAAGAAGAGGCTGATAGGAAATTACAATATGACCTTGAGAAACTAAGAATTGAGGCTGAGCAGAAACAGAAAAAATCAAGCAACTCTAATACAAATGATAATTCTAATACTAGCAGTGTAGACAATCACAATGAAAATGATAATAGTAATACAAACAACACCACTAATGTTGCAAGTGACAATAACCATTGGTTAAGGAAAAAACTACAACCTTTCCAAGAAGCTAGGGACTGCATTTCAGACTATCTAAAAAGATATGAAATAAAAATGACAAACTGTAATATAAGGGAGGAGGAATGGTCTCAAATTCTGCTTGATTTTGTGCAAGGACAGGCTCTTACAATATGCCAAAATCATGATCATACTGTGCAAAATAGCTACCAAACTTTAAAAAAGGAACTGCTCAATGCATATGGCCACAATGCTAGCACATTTAGGAAAAAATACTTTGATAATACTCCATCTAATCAGACAGAACCCCAAACCACTATAAACATGGAAAAGGACTATTTTAATAAATGGCTAGGATTTGAGAGGATTGAAAATTCATTTGAGAGTTTAAAGAATTTTATACTAGTAGACAATTTCATTGCTAAATGTGACCCCCAACTACAATCTTTTATTAAAGAGAGAAATCCTAAAATTTTAGATGATGTCACTGAAATCATAAGGACATATAAAAATGCCTATCCTAATAACCCTTTTTCATGTAGAGATAAAAAGAATATTGATTTAGTTGGATACACTCAAGAAAATACTGATAGGAGTAGAAACAGAAGTAGGGATAGTCAACATTCTAGATACAATAATAGTAGAAATAGAACAAACAACAGAGATGTAGTGTGTTACAGATGCAATAAAAGAGGACATTTAGCTATGAACTGCTGGGGAACACAAAATAGGTCAAACAGTAGAAATAATTACAATAGATCAGGTAGTGCAAACAATCACAATAGATCAGGTAGTGCAAACAATTACAATAGAACAGATGATAGGAACAATTACAGATCAGACAGTAGTAATAGATACAACAATTACAACAACAATTACAGTAATAACACACATAGTGGAAACAAAAGCAGGGAATACAAAAGTAGAAATTCTGATAGAGTTTATTTTGTTAGGGAAAACAAAAACAATTTTGCTTTTTATCCAGCCTTTATAAACAATGTGCCTATTCAAGCGATTAGAGATAGTGGATCTAATACATTGGTCGTCAGGGCTGATCTGATTGAACCACAGTACTATAAGGGATATAGTAGAAAAGTTGAGTTAGCAGATGGCAGTATAAAGGAGTTTAAAGTATTTAAAGTATTCATTGAGACACCATTCTATACTGGTCATTGTGAGGGAGTAGCTATGCCTAATATGAGACATGACATGCTAATAGGAAATTTGACAGGTTTGAAAGAATGCTCCAAACAAGAAATTGAAGCATGGGAAAAGAAATATGAAATGTTTAAACAAAACAAAAAGACAAAATCAGATAACTATATAAGCAATATGGTTATAACTAGATCTAAAGATAAGCCTAAAGTAGAAACACAGAAACCTAGTAATATAAGTAATGAAACAGTTAATGTTGAGGAAGATAAGGAGAAAGAAGAAGAATTAAAACAAGTTGAAACACAAGACCATGAGCATAATAATATAGACACAAAATAATTTAAAATACAAAGTCATGAGCATATAGACACAGAACAACAAAAAGAGGTACCTAGAGAAATTAAAAATGAAGAATTAAAAGGAATAAACAAACTAGCTCAAGAACAAAAACAGGATAACATAATTGGGAAAATCTATGATAGGATTAGTGATAAAAGGAACAATAATCCAATTGAGAAATTTGTCATAGAAGAAGGAATACTGTTTAGAAAAACAAAACTAAATGGTAGAGAAATAAAACAGTTAGTTTTACCTCAAAAGTATTGGAAGGATGTCATGATTTTATCACATGATAGTAATTTAAGTGCACACAGAGGTATTAAGAAATGTTTCAGAAACTTAGCAACCCAAGTGTTTTGGCCTAAAATGAAAGTAACAGTATCAAACTACATAAGGTCATGTGACATGTGTCAAAGAAGAGGACTTAAGGGTAAATTAGGTAAAGCTCCATTACAGACAATGGATGAACCAAATAAACCATTTCAAAAGATAGCAATAGATATCATAGGACCTTTAACCAAAACTGAGCACAATAATAGATACATATTAACAATAGTGGACATGTTCAGTAGATATCCTGAAGCAGTAGCATTATCTAATATAGACACAGAGAATATTATTAATGCTTTAGATCAAAAGTTCATAGGGAGACATGGGATACCAAAAACATTGCTATCAGACAATGCATCTATGTTCACATCTGAGTTATTTAAAAGATGGACATTGAAATATGGCATAGAACATATTAGATCTTCAGCATTCCACCCAGAAGGCAACGGCCTTTGCGAACGACTAAACGGAGTTATAAAGAGAGCTTTAGTTAAAATTGTAGAAAACAATCAGAAAAACTGGGATCAATATATTAACTTTGTTCTATTTTCTCTTAGAAATAATGTTCATGAGGCAACTCAATTTTCACCATATGAGTTGGTTCATGGAAGGAAACCCAGGGATGAGATACAAATTTTTAAAGAAAGCCTAATTATAGACAAGGAGGAAAATGAAAATATTAATGAAACAGTATTAGATTTAAAACAGATATGGAAAGAAGCTTATGAGAATAATATGAAATATAAAGAAACAGTGCATGAGAACTTAAATGAAAAAAGAAAATTAAGGAAGTTAGAAGTAGGAGATAAGGTATTACTTTTGGTAATTGACTTAAAAAACAAATTAGGAAAACAATGGAAAGGACCATTTACTGTCACACACAAAACAAGTGAAGTAAACTACAAGATAAACATGAATGGGAAAATAAAAACTTACCATATAAATAATTTGAAACTATACACAGAAAGAAATGAAGAACAATTTCAAGGGATAGATACAGAGGTAGACAATGAAAATCAAAATAATCAAATTCAAAACTTAAATGCAGAAAATGAAGAAATTGATAAACAAATACATGAATGTTTCATGGTATTAATTAATGAGGAAACCAAAGAAAATGATATTAAAAATATACCTATATTAGAAACAAAAGATAGTCAAACATGGGAAAAGTTAAATTTGGGAAATTTATCTCCAGAAAAGGCAAGGGACATAATGAACATTGTTAGTGATTTCAAAGAAATTTTTTCAAGTTTGCCAGGGAAAACAGACATTATAAAGCATGACATAAAACTAACAAGCGATAAGCCCATTTTTATGAAGCCTTATAGGATTCCACTACACTTACAGGAAAAAGTTAAGAATGAAATTGACAACTTATTAAAACTAGGAATAATAGAACCATCTAATTCAGCTTATGCTTCACCAATAGTTATAGCAAAGAAAAAGAATGGGGACATAAGACTATGCATAGACTATAGGCAGTTAAATAAGATAACAGAATTTGATCCTTACCCTATGCCTAACATTGATGACATACTACACAAGTTATCTAATGCTAAGGTCTTTACAAAATTAGATCTGACAAAAGGGTATTGGCAAATTCCTTTAACTGATAGAGCTAAACCTTACACTGCATTTATCACTCCATATGGAACATTCCAATGGAATTTCATGAGTTTTGGGCTTGTAAATGCTCCAGCTACTTTCAATAGAATGATGATGGCAGTTATAGGACATAGGAAAAATGTAATATGCTATTTAGATGACATTTGTATTTTTCATCAGGATTGGGAGGAACATTTAAAAGGGATCAGGGAGATATTTAAAGTAATCAAAGATAATGGTTTAACAGTTCAATCAGAAAAAGTAGAGATAGGTTTAGAAGAAATCACATTTTTAGGACATAAAGTTAAGAATAATACCATCAGTCCCATTGAAGATAATGTTAAGAAAATATTAGAGATAGAGATACCAACAACACAGAAACAGATTAAATCAATATTAGGGATGATAAATTACTATAGGAAATATATATCTAACTTAGCAGAAATTGTGGACCCACTAAATCAACTATTAAAGAAAGGGCAGCCTAAAAAAGTGATTTGTACTAGTAAATGTATAGAAGCTATAGAGAAGATAAAGCATATTTTTTCCACAGATTTAATTTTAAGATTACCAGATGTTTCCAAAATATTCTATGTTACTACTGATGCTTCTGGCAGTGCTATAGGTGGTTGCTTGATGCAACAGTATGATAAATTACATCCAATAATCTATGTTAGTAGAAAATTATCTGATGCTGAGAGAAGGTATAGTGTCATAGAGAGGGAAGCTTTGGCAGTTGTGTGGGTTGTGACTAAATTAGAAAGTTATTTACTAGGGAATAAATTTATATTACTATCTGACCACAAGCCATTAAAATTCATGCAGGAAAAAAGTATTAAAAATGGAAGACTGTATAGGTGGTTTCTGATTCTACAAGAATATAATTTTGAACTACAAGCAATAAAAGGGGAAATTAATATCGTGGCAGATATGTTATCAAGAGTTACTGTAGGATAGAACTAGTGTAAATAATGTTCATTGATTTTAATTTATTGATGCATGTATATTGTTATGTTTTGATTAGTGGGCATGAATAAGTTGTTTGTATGGATACTGTATTTTATTCATTTGAAAGGGAGATAACTCAATTAATTTTAATTGGGATTTTTTTTTATTAATCAAGGGAGATAATTATAAAATGTCAGTAATGAGGACAAAAGTATAAACTAAAGTAAGTATGATCATCTGAAGTCATTATTTTATTTTTTTAAATCATTACCACTCATTGTGTAAAGATTAGGTCAATTGGAAATGGTAAGTGGAGAGAAGATACAACTTATTAGTGCCCAACAAAAAAGTTAGGTAAATTTATTGGAAAAGTTTTTCTGATACAAATATTGCATTTTGTCCGACAGGAAAGGTTTGGTGATGTTCCGAGTACCCATACATACGCTATGCTGATGACAGTAGCCTACACATACGCTATGCTGTTGACAGTGGCCATGTTAAACCTATATGCCTATGGAATCAGCAAAGGCATCTCCATATATGAACTATGAACTGTCATGTCACTTTAACTTTTTATGCCTATGGAGTCGGCAAAGGCATCGCCTATATGACTGTTTATGGACTATACTACTATACACATGGCTCGTTTTTGAGGGACTCTCTTGCATTATTCATGAAAGGAACTACGTTGTTTATTTATGGACTTTATGGACTTTGTGCATTGTTTAATTATTGATGGACTCTGTGTTCTTTATGGAAGAGACTACCTAAGGATTGTGTACATAGTGTAATCATTTATGGACTTTTGCGTTGGTAGTGGAAAAGACTATGATAATGAACTGTGTTGTACTTTATCATCATCAATGACAGTAGTGATGATTGGAACAGTATTTTATTTCCTACCATAAGCTATAGTGGAACTGTACATATGTTTATTTGATTACATCTATGGACTCATATGAACAATGAACTCAATGTGTCAAGGTGTCTATCAAGACTCAAGAGCAAGATATATGTTGTGGTCTTTTTCCCCAATAATGGCCATGTAAATTGTAAGACATATGACAGTAGGAGGTAGAGTTTTGGACTTGTGGACTGAAAAAAATTGATTGACAATTTTTTTTTGATAAAGGGGGGAGGAAATATGTAATGACTTGACGCGTAGAAGTATTGGGAAAATCGGGTATCTATAGAATGACGTGACGTAGGGATTAAAAACTAGGATTACATAACAACGAAAGATAGAGACGGACGTGACGCCTAGAACTAGCAACACGATTTCTGACTGTGTCCTTAATTTTGAGTATTAAAGTGTAAATAAGTTCAAGTTCAACTATCGTTATTCACTTATTGAATATTTCTGTGAGTGTGGTGTGAACGATCTCGCAAGCCAATCTATACAACTACACAACTATCAAACCACGCTTTAACACTACATTACGTAATTGGAGGCAGCGGTAAAACGAATAGAGAGGCCCAATGTGAAGTGAATAGTGCGGCCTCAAAAAATAATAATAATAAAATAGAAAAGCTAAAAACTAAGACCTAAAATATGGAATGAATTATAAACTGTCCTGTATCGCCTGTATCTATATCAGACTCAACAAATACGTTAAATTCACACACATAGCACCGATGACACTACTGTACTTCATGATCACCAGACTAGAAATAACGTCTCCACATTTCAACAAAAGGAAGAAACAATGGTCTTCTAACATATTGTTATGACTACGCCATGCGCACCGCCTTCCAGGCTAGTGCAGAGATGCGCACATCTAGTAACCAGAATGGAAAGGGATGTTACGGATGTTGACATGAAGAGACTAACGATTTCCGCCCAAGTTGAGAGTGCTAATGGAGATGCTGTGATCAAGGCAGTTTTTTGTTACAATGTATTCGTGATGTTATGTAAATAAGCATCGTTGTCCTCGTTGAGTTTGCCTTCCGCACAAGTTGAGAGAGTCGAGATAAAGATGTGATCAAGACACGTTGTTTCTACCTGTATGTGTGATGTGTTGTAAATAAACATCTATGCCTCGTTGAGTTGCCTCACTTAAGTTATTACATTGGTGTCAGAAGTGGGATTTTATAGGCAGCTCAACGAGAGGAGGTAGGATGGCATCGTTTAAACTATTAGATCAACTCTCGATTAAAGAGCTTAGGGAGGAACTCCGTAACCGATATCTGATAACTGGTGGTACCAAGGAGGTGCTTACAGCTCGTCTCCGGCAGGACTTATTAGAGGAAGACGAAGATCCGGATACCTACTTATTTGAAATTAAACTGGAGATTTATGAGCTTATAGGAAAAATGCATGAAGATATTGGTGCACTGTGTGACTAAATTAACAGGATGGGGAACAAGATAGATGAAATTGTATCACAAGTTGAAGGCCAAATAGAACATATTGATAAAATTGAGTCGCAAGTAAAAGGAGGAATAAACTCGTTGATGAAGGAGGAGTTGCCTATGGACTCGTTGGTAAAGAAGTTGCATGGTCAGGTCTGTGGCTGCACAATTAGTGGTGACGGAGACGCTGGGGATTGGAGCACCGTCTGTGTCTGTATTGTGGGCAAGTCTTGTGGTTGTGACTTTAAAGACAAGAAAGGTGGCAACGATTGCTGCGACGATCTCGAACGGAAAGAGAGAAATGAAGAAACTGCAGTCTGTTATGTGCCCGGAGCGTTTGTTCCTGTTGCACCTGTTACCAGTACCTCAATCAGCCGGACAGATACTGACGAAAACAGTGCTCGACACTATCTCTATGTGTGTCAAACGGCTACGTCATAGTCGCAACAACAGCCTGGTCAACTGGAGAAAGAGAAGGCGGCACTGGAGGAAAACAATGCGGATGGCTTCAAGGGAAACCCGCTCCCTGCCACTGATCGACCTCCACCCGAACTGTCAAACCTTAGCTGCAGTGTTTTCTTTTCGGGAAAAGGGCTAAGACGGGGGGCAATGTTATGACTCTGCCATGCGCACCGCCTCCCAGGCTAGTGCAGGGATGCGAACTTCTAGTAACCAGCTGATGGGAACAGACTCTACAAAAATTTTAGGAAATTTTTAAAATTTTGTTACCCCCCCCCCCCGTTTTTTAACTGGCCTCTCGCGGCGACTTAAAAGATGTTGCTGATTTTTTGTCTTAATTATGTAGAATCATTTAATTTAATATTATCTTTAATTAATGTTATATTATTACATAATAATTTCACTGCATAAGCATTGCTGCACACATGACACTATATATAATATAATTTATATATATATATATAT
>JADKLZ010000149.1:9659-24610 GCA_021533235.1 Biomphalaria straminea | reverse complement strand
TTATAAACATAGAAAATAATTTAACGGTTAAACTAGAGTTCTACCAGTGTGACAAACGGGCTAGTCAATATTTTCCCGACGATATATATCAACCATCAAATTTGAAAGAAAATCTTTAATGCCATTTTTGAGAACCATGTGAAGGATTTAATAGCCACGAACCAGTTGTTTCTATGAATGAGCGACCTGAAACAGGATTTGCAGCACATAATTAAAATTTTGCTTCAGATCTAAACAAACTTATCTTAAACAGACATCTTGGAAATTTGAGTAGATTGTGGCTGAGTGGTAAATTGCTTGTCTTCCGAACAGAGAGGTGCTGAGTTCACATCTCGGTTAAGACTTCAGGAATATTCTGAAATATAGGAGGCACCTGAGTTCACCCCAATTCTATCAGATACAAGACATTAGACGGTAAAGAATGGCCGTTGTGCTGGCCACTAGACAAGCTCGTTAACCGTAGGCCATAGAAACAGTTGGCCCATAGGTCATAGTTATAAAAGAGGTATTTTAAGTTTGACTGTACTTCTAAGTCTGGATCTATAGGCCTATTTTTCATTATGATCAAACTCCATTTGAGTTATGGCTTGAGAGGCTCAAATCCTCTCTTGCGAAAGCCCTGCTGTCTTGCGTTGTGCATAAATGTCACCATACAGGTCGATAAATTTTGGTATCCCAGACCTCTCGAAACAGAGAGATCAGTCAAACAGAATATGAGGCTCGGTTTCCTCTTCTTCCCCGCAGCGGGGGTGCCGTGAAATGAAATTTGGCCATAGCATTGAGAAATATTAGCCAACATGACAGCGCCCTGTCCTGCACTGTTCTATAATAGTTTGCTCACGCCTGGACAGCCTCCACAACGAAAAAGTGCGGTCAGGGCGCCTCATGTACTCCCAGACTCCACGGGCTTTTTGGACTTGTCCCAGCACTCACACCACTTTTCTATTTCTGTTTTTGAATTACAGCCAGAGCATGATGAAAACTTAGAGCCTGTTAAGTGGGTGGAATTTGCCCTCTCTGGTGGGCTAAGGAGTCCGCAATAGTGCTGCTAACCACACCTATGTTAATTTGTAAGAAAAAAAAATTTGCTCTATCAGCTGTATAAAGGAAGAACTGACTTTTGTTTAAATGTTAGTTTTTAAGGTATGAACTGTCCTTAGAAGTTTTAAGAGGCCAAACAGTACAACTTCACGTGAAAGAGTTAGCATTGTTGCCTCCACAGGAGCCCGAAGTCTCTTTTTATAAACATATCAGCTCTTCAACATGTTTCCATGTTTAGACCTTGTGATCTATTAGGGGAGATCAATCTAAAGCTCCTAGTTTCACCTCTTATTAAGTAGCATATATTACCCCAATTTCGATATGAAACAAACAATTAATCACAAATATTGAATAATTAATTAACTAATCGGTTATTTTTTTCGTATTTATTCATGTCTTGTCAGTTTGATTATATAATTGCGCAAAGTTTGAATTTAATCTGACAATGGGAAATGGGATAAAAAAAACATGTTGAAACATTTTCCCAGACAGACAGAAAGACTGACTGAGTTGATATAATGTTTGTAAAAATCTTCATTCCAAGGCATTAGATCTAGATGTATGAGGACTTCTAAGGCTACAAGTAACAAATATTGTGTTCATAAGAACTTCGCTAGCAGAATGGTCACGGTGTCGGCTAGAGGAGACGAGATACATTGAGGCCATTCCCCCCTCTCCCTTTATTTTAATAAGAAAGTAAGTAACTTCCCCTTTCAGACCTTGAGGTCAATAGGGCAGATCAATTTAAAGCTCCTGGTTTCTAGCCCTTGGTTAACGACGATGTCATCACATCGACCATCCGCGTTGACATTTTTTCCCAACAAACGTCAAGTACTCATTTTTGACCTGGGGTGCCAAAATAAAACAAAATTAAGTCTTTCCCAAGAATCGAAGTCTAAGGCTAAGACTGCTTTATTGATCCTTACGGAAATCTGTTGTGATTACAAGGACTATTTCTCATATAGAGACAACCAACAGAAACATACACTTAAATACAAAAGAGCACGGTAGTCATTGGTTCGTAAGCCAAGCGCTAATGAGATGAATTCTATTATATGTAAGTGCATCCTTTAGAGATGAGTTTTGATCCCCAAATACGTATACTGACATTAGGATTTTTTTATCAGAGCGATGAACAAAAAAAAAAAAAAAGTAGGGATTTCCGCGCTGCAGATGTTATTACTAAGTGCATTAATCGACATATTTAAAAACAAAGCTAGTCAAAGAAAAAGAAACCCAGAAACACTACCTTAGAAATATCAATACTCCAGAAATAAGTTCCCTTTTTTCTCTAAAAGTAAACAAAATTAATTACCACAAATTAATAAGTTGGTGTATTTTTTATTGATTCATGTACAGTTATTAACTAAGAATGATTGTTGAAAATGATATATTGATTCGAGTATGGGATGTACGAGATGAAACTCATATAACTGACTCTCTCCGTCTGTCTGGTAAAAAGTGTGTACACGTTATTTCTCCCACACCCAATCTCGGATCAAGCTAAAATTGTGCACATTTATTTCTTTCACCCGACAACACAAGAATCAATTAAAAAAAACTAACCAATTAGATGATTAACTATTGGTAATTAATTATTTTGTTAAGTATTTTAAACAACGGAAAGAAATCGTACTTGACAGATGGGGTGGTAAAGTCGAATTAGTCCCCCTTAAGTACTCTTGAACTTTGAGAGCATTTTTGTTTTATGCATTAAAAAAAAAAGATCATAGCTCAATAAAAAAAAAAAAAAAACAAGATTACAAAGAGAGTTTGTGTGATACACAAACTCAGAGGCGGCCCCCGTCGGAGTCGGATCCCTGTCAGATCCGCTTTGATCTCTCAACGGACGGACAGACAGACAGACAGACAGGCCACACAAAACTAATATACATCTTCCGTGCTTTGATCTCTCAACGTTAGCCTTGTAAAGCCGATGTTCAAGGCAACTGCCACACTTGTTTTATGAGTTGATTACTTTACGAGTAAATACTGGTATGTTACTCGTATGTTGGAACAAAGAAAAATGTGATACCATGTGCAGTATATTAGATTATTAATTGTCTTAAAGTAGGTTTCATTTATATTGCATACTAATTAGGTTTTTTCTCTTTAAATACTGTTTGCATAAAATATTTTTAAAAATTAGATTTTGAGCTTTTAGAAAAAAAAAAGTAGCCGTTGCATCAGAACTTTGAATGCTCTATATTATCGTGATGTCAGATTTTCATTTTCTCTTCTACTTTCTGAACACTAAACGGGACGGACGGACGGACAGACGGACAGACAGACAGACAGACAGACAGACAGACAGACAGACGGACAGACAGGCCACACAAAACTAATAGCGTCTTTTCCCCTTTCGGGGGCCGCTAAAAAACAAAACAAAAAAACTCCACAAAAACAATTGGTGAAAATATTTCTAATCTCACAGGGCCTAAAGTGTATCGATGTGCCGAATAATTAACTCTTTCTCTCCTACATGACGTTGTCATTGTTGATTTGACCACATTAAACTATTTTTTTTTTAATTTTTAAATGTTGTAAAAAGAGCATGCATTCCCTTATAATTCGTTACCAAATATAACATTGTCTGATAACAACAACAAACAAGTTTTTGAAGTTTAATCCTAACCTTACCTTACTTTACCTATCCCTTAGTCTGTTGGACCGTTGGGGCACCAAGCAAGACTTGTCGACCGTCTTTCTACATTCCTCTTTATCTTTCGCCTTGTCCAAACCTCCTTCAATTGTAGGCCTGTCCATTCTTTTATGTTGTCCTCCGATCGCTTTCTTTGTCTGTCTCTTCTTCTTTTTCCTGGTACTGTTCCCTGAAGGAAGGTCTTTGCAAAGCCCCGCAGATCTTGTAATGTGGTAATAGATTTTGAGCTTCCGTTTTTTTACAACATTTAGCAGGTCATCATGGAATCCGATCGATCCTTGACCCTGTCTCTAATCTCTTGGTTTGTGATGCGGTCTTTGAATGCGATGCCTAGGATCCTTCTTAATCCTTACAGTATAGTGAGATATAAATGAATAATTCTATCGGAACGAGGAAAATAAGTACAACGAGAAAGAGTTAAAATAATAATATTCAATTTCTTGTTTTTTTGTTGTTGTTTTTTTCTACAGATTGAGAATTATAGAAAAAAGGACTGTGGGGACACAAATATGTCTGGTGGCTGTGTGATCGAGAAGTATGTGGACAACGATCCGCTCTTTCATAACGCCACTGTAAGCAATGACCAGATTCAAAATGTTCAGCTTCATTCTTCCATTCTTCAAAGCCAAGGGGATCCAAGTAACACGACCGCATGCCCACAGCAATGTGAAAACCCCATTAGCTCAAGTGTGACTGAAGATTCGAACTCTCTATGTCAACAACTCGCTCAAGAGCTGGAAGCGTTGAAGGCACAGCGACTCTGTAAAGTTTGCAAGGGCAAAGACTCGTGCATAACCTTCATCCCATGCGGTCATTTCGTGTCTTGTGAGGACTGTTGTAAGGTTGACCACTGCCCAGCCTGTCAATCACCCGTGGACACCACCGTGAAAGCATCTATCCCGTAGAGAACTGGTGGTTTATTCAAAAGTAATTGTATAATTATAACCAAGCAAGTCGTCAGCAGAAAGTTTATGTACAGATCAAACATTATAATGTGAATATGTAGACTCTTAGGCCTATCTAAAGCTGTAACATCAACTACAATTGTATATCATTGTATAGCTACATTATATTTTTTTAAACAATTGTTTTGCCGTTTTATGCAGTTTTATTGCCTTTAGCTATCTTTAGCAAATACTTTCATTTTGTAGCGGTACTGTGAGTAATCTACTTTTAAAACAATAAGTACTCATGTCGGACAGATAAGCTTACTATGATGAAGTAGTCGATGATGAATGTATTATTTTTTCTCCTACTATAAATTATGAAATAAATTTATGTTATTCTGTCATCAAAGTTGTGTTACTTTTATTTTATTATGGTTCACCTTCTCAACACACTCGTCATTCCAACTGCAACATAATCATGTGAGACAAGTAAGTAAATGTCAAAATTGAGAAGAGTCTAAAAGTGGCTCAACAAAAAAAGGCTGAGACGGATTCTGAGAGTCAGTTACACAGATCGAGTCTCAAACAAGGAAATCCTATGACGAACTATTTTCCAGGGCAGGCCTTAGGCACTACAACATATGCGACCACAGTGGGTCCCGTACTTTCATTGGACCCGTGCTAATTTTTTAGGTGTATAAATTATTAAATCAAGTTACGTTAAGTTAATTCCTTTTTCCAGTCTATATTTATTTATGTCTATGCTATTTTGTGAATGAAAATAGTGCGATTTGGATACACAATTTTCATTCACACCTTGCTGCGCCATGGGATCTTCCCATTTACTTGTTATAAGTGAATTCATGAATAAAAAATACTACAACATATGCGACCATAGTGGGTCCCAAACTTTCTTTGGACCCGTGCTAATTTTTAGGTGTATAAATTATTAAATTGAACCATTTTATAAAACATAACAGATTTCCCGCGGCCTCTTGATTTACCAGGAGCCCCCTGGAAATCTCCTGAAATGTTATTAAATGCTATGCCGCCGGTCGAAAAAGTCCTGGAAATTTCCGGATATTATTAAAATCTTTTCAAAGTAAAAAAAAATGCTATGCTATTTCGTGAATGAAAATGGTGCGGATTTGGATATATTATTTCCCATTCACACCATGCTGCGCCATGGGATCTTCCCATTTGCTTGTTATAAGTAAAGCGAATGTGTGAATTCATGAATGAAAAATACAATGAATGGAGCTGAAAAAAAAATTGGCTAATTGACCTTAATTTACACGATATTAAGAATATAGCTGCACATGTAACAATGCTTTAGAAAAACAAATTTGAATGTTAATTTGATTAAATGGACTATAATTAGTGTGTTCATGTGCTAAAGCATAAAACTATCTTTGCGAAGAGTTGAATTCGAGTTTTAGATCTAGATCTAGATCTAGGAATAGAGAGATGAGTTACCTTTCGTAATCATGTCTAATGAACGAATGTGCTTAATTAAAGTACTTTCTAAAAAGAAACATGAGAGTATACTCTATCTGTGTATTGTTGTTCTAGTTTCAAATAGTCTAACGACACAATAATCTGGAAATACTTTTAATATTATGCCAATAATCTGAGAAGAAGAGATAATTATATAAACACCACTTTCATTCACAAAATAGTGCAGATTGGGATGCACCAATGTCCATTCACACCGCGTGCTGCGCCATGGGATCTTCCCTATTTACTTGTTGTTGTTGCTTGCATGTTTGACCTTTTACTTTGAGGATTATATATATAGATTGGTGTTTTGTTATTAAAAAATCGCTTGCATAATTAATTTTATAAATTAAACGGTTTGCTTTTAGAAAACTAAAAGTAGCCATTGCGACTTAACTTTTCAAGCCGCATTTAATGGTGAAATAATATTTTCGTATCTCTTCTAGTTTTGGCGCCCTGAGTGTGACAGACGGACAGACGGAAATTTTGCACAAACCAATAGCGGCTTTCCCCTTACGGGGGCCGCTAAAAAAAACGGGTTGATAACAATGTGATAACCTCAGGGTAATTACTTTAACAATTACATAATACATTATAGATGCTTTATGAATAAGGCTTATTTGTACATAAGAAGGAATACAGACGACCTTTTATCACTCTGACCGAAAGTGGGATAAAGGAGTTTTAAAATTAATCTTATTTAGTCCTAACGGAACGGAGACGACACTTAGTTAAGATCTGAAGTAACAGTGGTTTAATGGGAACAGGTTGTCTTTCAGAATCGTGTGTTCATCAAAAGATGGTAGCTGTGTTCGAGTGACATAACATGACCTTTTAATTAGTCAAAGCCTTTGTGCCAGTGAAGTATTTAAATATCAGCAGGTGACGGCAAAGTAAAATAGACTGCTTAAGTTTGATGTAGAGACAAGTTTATTTATCGTCGATTTTAAATGTTCTTTTCTAAGAAAAGTAAAGGGGGTTGATCGTTGTGCTGGCCACCCTGATTAACCATAGGCCACAGAAACAGATGACCTTTACATCATCTGTCCCATAGATCACAAGGTCTGTAATGGGTAACTTATTTACATTTGCGATTAACGGCTTTGTCTGCATCAAAAGGGGCAAAAATGCAGGCCGCAACCGAGTGGGCATAGCCATGCGAAATACTGCACACATCTTTCATCTCTAGAATAGAATACTAATTACTATGCTCTATTTTTAGTATTGAGGTATCACAACAGTAAAACAATCTGGTTTCCATTAAATTAATTAACACTGTAACTAAAGAATGGCCACTTATGTTTAATTTGGACTAAGTAAGTTTTTCATATCCCCATTAGTCCTTCTAAACACGACTACACGACTAGCATCTTTCTTATATAGGATTCAATAGAACAAAGGGGGTAGTGCCTTTTAAAAAAAATTAATTTCAGATGCCAATGCTAAACATCTTTAGGGGAAGCTTTGAGGGTGTCCCTCAAGCGCTTTCTTTGACAGAAACAGAGGCACATGGCAGAGCATCATGTGAAACTGGCGAATAGGTTGCTGATCAAAAGAGAACAATGCTGACAGAAGAAAAGCGCCAGAGAATAAAAGCCAGGTCAATGAACTGAGGATGGAATAACCCGCCCAGTGTGCGGCCGAACATTCTGGGCTCACATTTGTCTCACCAGCCACACGAGGAGGCATAAAACCCCAGTGCAAAGCCCTCAGCCCCCCTGGATGACAAAGTGGTCATCATCGAACTACGATGGACGAACTATCTCTATATATATTCCTCTAAGTAAGAGGTCAAACACACAAAAGTTCAAACACACAACATGCCAGCGGCAAGAAAATAGGGAAGATCCCATGGCGTACGCACGCGGTGTGAATGGACCCAATCCGTACTATTTCATTCACAAAATAGCATAGACATAAATAAATATAGACTGGAAAAAGGAAGTAACTTCGTGTAACTCTTGAAACTAGAACGACAATACACAGATAGATACTACTCTCAGGTTTGACTTTAGCGCGGCAAATCTGTTATATCATGTTATAAAATGGTTCAATTTAATAATTTATACACCTAAAAATTAGCACGGGTCCAAAGAAAGTTCGGGACCCTCTGTGGTCGCATATGTTGTTGTATTTTTTTTCTTCATGAATTCACTTATAACAAGTAAATGGGAAGATCCCATGGCTCGATTATAGAACTTCTCTTCGCAGATAGTCCATTTAATCAAATTAACATTCAAATTTGTTTTTCTAAAGCATTGTTACATGAGTGCAGCTATATTCTTAAAATTGCGTAAATTAAGGTCGATTAGCCATTTTCATAGTATTTTTCATTCATGAATTCACGCATTCACTTTACTTATATCAAGCAATTGGGAAGATCCCATGGCGCAGCATGTTGTGAATGGGAAATAATATATCCAAATCCGCACTATTTTCATTCACAAAATAGCATAGCATTTTTTTTTTTACTTTAAAAAGATTTTAATAATGTCCGGAAATTTCCAGGACTTTTTCGACCGGCGGCATAGCATTTAATACCATTTCAGGAGATTTCCAGGGGGCTCCTGGTAAATCAAGAGGCCGCGGGAAATCTGTTATGCTTTATAAAATGGTTCAATTTCATAATTTATACACCTAAAAATTAGCACGGGTCCAAAGAAAGTTCGAGACCCACTGTGGTCGCATATGTTTCAGTGCCTAATGCCTGCCCTGGAAAATAGCGGCGTATGCTATGCCGCCGGTCGACTAGTATATCATAAGCCAAAAAGAGACGAACAAGGAAAGCGATTTTTAGAAAATAAAGAAAAATAAGTTTCGGGGATTTCCAATCACAGTCTCATTTACAGAAACATCTTAAACAACTTTGTTTAGTTTCTAAGGTGCGTTCGATGCAGACAATAAATATACAAATAAAGACATCCACCTTTAAACATCATTTACAACTGTATAATAATAAAGAAAGTTACTAATCTGTATGTCTGGTACTAATCTAATTTCTTTATTGTGAGCTGGTCATGAATTTTTATAAATTAATTTTACAATAAGATTTAGATCTAGACTCTATAGAGTTTCGACATTATTTTGAGACAGTTAAGGATCGGCGCAGTATCATGTATGCAGATCTAGATCTAGACTAGATCATCAGATGTGTCTGTTCTTAGTTTTACCTCCTTTTGTGATGTCAAATATAGATCTAGATTCTATATCTGTATGTAATTTAGCAGCTTAACAGTAGAATCTTGTGTTTGCAGCAATTAAATTGTCTAGGCTACAGGCTTTAATATTTCTAAAACCATTATTTCTAAAGGCGCTAGATCTAGTCACGTTTAGTGTTTGAAGACTTCTAGACATACACGGAACAACAACTAATGCACCTATGGTGTCCCGTCATACAGAGTTCTATTTTAACCAACGACCATGCCCTATAAAGGGAACTAATTCAGATTTATACTACCATTTCAGTTAATTACAATTTATTTCTGTGCTAATATATTACGTCATTGTTTATTGTTTATGTTTTGAGTGAACGTAAAAGATAGAGCGGAAATAAAAGAGTTCTCCATGTCTACCTTAATGAAGACAAGTCTCGTTATATTATTTATTGTTAAATTGTAAAGTCTACAGTAGTTTATTAATCTGTGACAACAGAACATGGTGTCAGAAGGGTCAGATCTTGTGATCTGGTGTCAGAAGGGTCAGAACGTGTGATCTGGTGTCAGATGGGTCAGATCTTGTGATCTTGTGTCAGATCTTGCGACAGATATGGAAGCTTACTAGGTATTCGTTTCTAAATTGCTTTTAAGTACATTGTACCAAGTGGCCGTGGTATCATATCACTAGACTAGTTCATATTCAACGTTATTGAATTGTTTTAGATCTAGGAATCTAGACATAGAATCTAGAATCTATATGCTCTACGAATAATGGAATTATTCGATCCTCCTAAACCGTTGTCACTTGACGGCAATCTATCTGAAAGATGGAAAAAATGGAGGATAAGTTTTGAACTATTTATGGTCGCCACTGAAAAGGATACGAAGCCAGAACCAGTGAAGAAAGCTTTATTGTTACACCTGATCGGTGAACCCGCTCGAGACATCTACAATACTTTTGAAGTAATTGAAGATGAGACTGTAGACAAACTCATTGAAAGGTTTCAGAATCATTTTATGCCTAAGTCCAACACTGTTTATGACAGATTTAAATTTTACACAAGAAGTCAGAAGGACGGTGAAACGTTTGAACAGTACTATACAGATTTAAAGAATTTGTTCAAAGAATGTAAGTTTGACAACCTTCGTGAGGAACTCATCAGAGATCGATTGGTATGTGGCATACAGTCGGATCGAGTGAGAGAGAGACTTCTGAGAGACGTAGACATAACTTTAGAAAAAGCAGCAAGCATCATTTGTGCTAACGAGCATACACAGAACCAAATGATGGATATGAAAGTGGATATGAAAGGACTACAAATAGATGCTGCTAGTAAAGTAAAGAGGACAGAAGACAGAATGCCAGTTAAAAACTCACACGAGAGTATGGCAAAGAACCATGGAACAAGTACCATTAAAGATTGCAGATCTTGTGGTAGATCGCATAAAAAACACAATTGCCCAGCATTCGGACAGACATGCCGAAAATGTAGAAAGAAAAATCATTTCGCTGCAAAATGTCGTTCGAAATATTTCAAGGCTGTTGATTTACTGGAAGATGAAAGTCAAGCAAGCCAAGCAAATGAGTTATGGTTTGAGGCAATTGGCACTGACAACAATGTCAGAGTTTGGATGGTTGATGTCAATATTATGGGAAAGATGGTCAAAATGAAGATTGACACAGGAGCACAAGCTAATGTGATATCAGAGTCAACGTGGAACACTTTAGAAACTCATAGTCAGTTAAAACATTCAAATACTACCCTACGAGCATTAGGGGATGAAGCAGTAGAACTGAAAGGAGTTGCATCGGTCACATTTAAAGTCGACGATGTGGAAGTCAAAGATGATCTGTATGTGATCAAGAAAGAAATAAACCCAGTTTTAGGTATGAAGACATCTATTGCTTTGAAACTAATTGAAGCAAAAGAAAACGTCGAAGTACACATTGTCAAGCGACAAAATGAAGTTCCACGAGAGTTGAAGCCGAGAAATCAACTAACAACAACTAGAAGACCAAAGTCAGATTCTCAATTGCATGAAGATGATAAACTATTACGTGCTCAAGAGAAATCGAGACCAGATGAGGACATGATTAAGAAAAATTATGGCGCAACAGGAAAGTTTCCCGGAAGTAATCAGAAGATAAAAGAAATTCGTCGCAAAACTGAAGCTGATGTTAAAGTGTTTAAAAGAAACAATGTGAAGGAAAAATTGTTACCTCATGCTGTACCAGACAGACCATGGAAAAAGGTTGCGACAGATTTGTTTGAATGGCGAAACAATGATTATTTGCTAGTTGTGGACTATTTCTCAAAATACCCTGAAATAAAACGACTGGAGAACAAAACAGCAGAATGTGTTATCAGGGCACTGAAAGGTTTTTTTGCTAGACATGGCATACCAGAAGAAATAGTGAGCGACAATATGCCATTCAACAGTTATCAATATAGAGAGTTTGCTTCTGAATGGAATTTCAAGATAACTACATCAAGTCCCAGGTACCCTCAATCAAATGGTCAAAGTGAGGTGTATGTTGGTATCGTAAAGCAGATATTCAACAAAGCATACAAAAGTGGGAAAGATCCATATCTCGCTATGCTCGAGTATAGAAATACTCCAATAAGTGGACTGCCGTATTCACCATCACAACTGCTGATGAGTAGAAGACTCAGGGACATAATTCCAACTGATCCCAAACTATTTGAACCATCGATAGCTGAAAATGCAGAGAGATTACTCAACGAACGACAGATGAAAAGCAAAGTAAAATACGATGCAAAAGCAAGACTACTTAAAGATTATTCTGTCGGAGAGAAGGTGAGAGTGCGCCTAGGACAAACATGGCAGAAAGCTGTCGTCATTAGGAAACATCCATCACCCAGATCTTATATCATAAAGACAAATGATGGAAAAACCTACAGAAGAAACCAACGGTTTTTGAACAAGAGTTTTGATGAAGACATCTCTGGGTACTATGATACTGACGAAGACAATGAACAACAAACTGTTAGAACAACCGAAACAGACAGTTATAGACCAACGTCTAGAGAACTTGTCGTGCCAGTCAAAACAACCAGAAGTGGCCGAGTTGTTAAGATTCCTTCTAGATATCAGTAGGCCCTATTAAGAACTTTAAAAGGAAGGATGTGTTAATATATTACGTCATTGTTTATTGTTTATGTTTTGAGTGAACGTAAAAGATAGAGCGGAAATAAAAGAGTTCTCCATGTCTACCTTAATGAAGACAAGTCTCGTTATATTATTTATTGTTAAATTGTAAAGTCTACAGTAGTTTATTAATCTGTGACAACAGAACAATTTCCCCTGTTCGAGATACCAAACAATATATTTTTTCCAAGTTATTAACACAATGGTGAATTTCTAAAATTAATTCATGTGTTGTCAGTTAAAAGATAAAATTGTTCAAAATTTGGATCGGAGACTGCGTGTGGGAGAAATAACAGTTTGAACAGACTTACAGATAAAACAGATTTGCTTCCGAACCTGAGGTCCTGGGTTCGAATCCCGGTGAAGACTGTGATTTCGAATTTTGGGATTTTTAGGGCGTCCCTGAGTCCACCTAACTCTAATGGGTACCTGACTTTAGTTGAGGAAAGTAAAAGCGGTTGGTCGTTGTGCTGGCCACATAACATCCGGCTCGGTGCTCATATCATCTGCCCCATAGATCGTAAGTACTGAAGAGATTATAAACAGAAAGAGTGAGTTGATATAAGCTTCGTAAAAATACAACTTAACATCGTGTTATACATAAACGTATACATCCCAACAATTCATGTTTAATATTCTTTAGGCGCCATGGGGAATTTGGGTAGCAGTCTTTTCGAAACTCCTGAGAGGAATAGCAGCAGTCTTTTCGGAACTAATGAGAGGAATAGCAGCAGGACCAGCTCAAAACGGAGCTCCAGCCCAGTAAGTACTTCACGCTGTTTTTATCTCTTCCTGCCTCTGTTATTACATGCTCAGGGCGCACTTCCGTCTATTCCTTTTGTGGATTTCTGTGAGTAAGCGCAGTAATGTACGTTGCTTTACAAACTTTAATATACCAACTCTGTCCGTCTGTCCGTCTGGCAAAAAGTTTGAACTTTTCACAATTATTCATTCACCTTACAAGACACGAATATATCCAAAAATAAATGAAACAGTTGTTGTTGGCGATTAATTATTATGTAAAGTTTCAAAATAAAGGTAATAAATGCTACTTAAAGAGAGATGTTGATATACGTGTTACTGTGTATTAGTGTTTCTTGTGTGTTGTGAACAGTTCTGTTCTAGTGTGTCAAAATGTCATTATGTCCAGGTCAGCTTGTGTGTGTGTGTGTGTACAGTGTTATTGTGAACTGTTTTGTTATTTTTGTTTAATAAAACGTAGGATCAAGACATGTCTTCTATACATACTTCATGTGTGGATTTAGTCCTCGTATAAGTTGTGACATGTTTTTTCTCGCTAATTTCCCAATCTCTGTTCAAGTTGAAATTGTTCATATTTAATCATATTCGATAACAATGTACGAATACATCCCACAAATTAACCTATAAGTTAATTATTTAGTACTAACTAATTAATTTTGCTCTATGTAACAGAAAGGGAGCTAAAACCCGTCTTTTATTTATGGCAGAATTAATCGTTTATTTCCCCTTAGATAAGCTTTGGTTTTAAGACGTTTTTATTTTATTTTTTTCTGCTGCAAATTGATACAGTTGTGCTTAGAAGTCTTAGAAATAATTATCATTTGCTTTTTTAAAATACATAGCTTATCAGCATATTACGTACACCAGATACAACCAGATACACATCGATACATAGACATCCGCCAGAGATGAGAACTAAAGATGACTATAACAGATATACAGCAAGCATTTCGATCTTCGGTACAGCTAATGTTTAGTTCATTTTTTTTTTCTTCATGAGTCGAGAGTTGATGATAGTTTCCTGTGGCCAGCATAACAACGACATCGGCTCTTTTTTTCCTTAACAAATATACATCTGCTTAGACATATCCAGGACATATCCAGGACATATCACGGACATATCCAGGACATATCACGGACATATCCAGGACATATCACGGACATATCCAGGACATATCACGGACATATCCAGGACATATCCAGGACATATCCAGGACATATCCAGGACATATCATGGACATATCCAGGACATATCACGGACATATCCAGGACATATACTTCCATACGCCTAGATTTACATGAGTCTAAAATAATTTTGAAAAAACAATTTACTGCAGTGTTAATTTACGTTCTCACAATTAGTTGCCGCATAAATTATCAAGCATGTTTTTAGATTGTTTTATTTCTCGCTACTCTACAGGAATAAGTTTTTAACTCTTTCTCTTCGTAATTATCTTTCCACGTTACGACAAGATACTTCATTTTGCTCATTGCTATTTCACTACCCTGTTTTAATGAAGCTTCAATAACTTTTTCGTTTGTTATCAGAAAGTGTTTTATTTGGTCTAGAATTAAAGGGGAACGCTTTTTCTTTTTTTTATAGAACACAAAGTAATGTTTATAAAACACAGAGTAATGTTTACAGAACACAAAGTAATGTTTTTAGAACACAAAGTAATGTTTATAGAACACTGCGTAATGTTCATAGAACACAAAGTAATGTTTATAGAACACTGCGTAATGTTCATAGAACACAAAGTAATGTTTATAGAACAC
>JADKLZ010000148.1:0-12500 GCA_021533235.1 Biomphalaria straminea | reverse complement strand
ACAGACGGACATTTTGCACAAACCTAATAGCGGCTTTTTCCCCTTACCTGGGCCGCTAAAAATATCACTTTCTAATTATATCTTTCTTCAGATTTGTTATTTCAAAGATTTCAACCGCTTTCACTTTTGGGACATAATTATAATTTATTATGTATAGCTGGGTACTAAGAATACATTTACCCCCCCCCCCCCCCCCCCCCCCCGGTGGTGCACTCATTCAGAATTCTGGTGGGGAAAAGGGGAGGTGGGGGGGGTGAAGGATGATCTCTTGTTGCACCTACCACCAGTCCCTGGGCCATTGGGCCTACTCGCGACGACGTTATGGTGTCTTAAAGATCTCTCTCCACATATATTAAACCATTGATGTCCAGCCTAATTCGGCCCGCGGGCCATTTCAATTTCAGACACTCTCGTCGCGGGTCTCATCACTGAAAATGTACGAAATGAAATTGACCTGAAACTATTTGATTAGACATTTATAGAAACGTACATTAATTAATGAGATATTTAAAATTTCCCCTTTCAGACCTTGTGGTCTATAGGGCAGATGATGTCAAGGTCATCTGTTTCTGTGGCCTTTGGTTAACTAGGGTGTCATGTGACCAGCACAACGACCGCCTTTACTTTTCCCCAACTAATGTCAGGCACCAATTAGAGTTGGGTGGACTCAGAGGCGCCCAAAGATCTCGAAATAAAAAATCCCAGTCTTCACCAGGATTCAAACCCGGTTCGGAAGCCAAGCGCTCTACCGCTCAGCCCCTGCGCCTCAGAATGGGATATTAAGAAGTTTAATATTTTCCGTACGCGTCGGAAAACGGCTTTATTTCTCTATTTAAAATGTGATCAATATTGTAGCTAGCATTACAACCGACTCATTTTCTTCAGTCTTGACGTCTCATAAATCATCCAATCTCTAGGCATAGTTAAACAATCTTTATTCTCGGCTCAAATCAAGAATGCCGTCTTATTTGTTCCATAATGCCGTTTATATGTTATTCTTTATTTGAAACAGCCACACTTTCTTTACAAAGACATTCCTCCAGGGAACAGTACCAGGAAAAAATAGAAGAGGCAGACAGAGAAAGCGGTGGGAGGACAACATAAAACAATGGACGGGCCTGCCAATGAAAGAGGTTCTCAAAAGGGCAAAGGACAGAGAGAAATGGAAAAAGACGGTCTACAGGTCTTGCCTGGTGCCCCAACGGTCCACAGACTAAGGGATAGGTACAGGTACTTTCTTTACAAACAAATATGTTAGCTTATTATCATGTTTCACAATAAGTAAAGATCCTCCCACTTTTCCTAGTAGATACTATACTTCGAGTCCCACGAAAATGTTAAAGGTCATGTTACTAATTCATCATAGAAAAAGAGGGGACCTTAACGTAAAGAATAAAGATACTTGTTTTTCTACACTTCATGGTACATTTCGGCGGGCCTGATAAAACCAGGTCGCGGGCCGTATATGGTCCGCGGTCCGTTTTCTGGCCATCACTGTATTAAACTGTCTTCAGGTGTATCTCCTCTTTCATTCTTACCAGTACCATTGAACTTCTTTATAATTTAGTTTCGTATTAATTGTAGGGGAAGGTGGTCACGTAACCAGCCGGCGGTTTATCTCTAAACGCTGAAGAGTTCCCATTATACTTGTGTAGACTAAGGAGGCGCCTCCAAGTAAACCTGTCTTTTGAAGGCAGTGGCGTAGCTAGGGTAGGGGATGATTTGACCCCCTCCCTCACAGGGCCCCCACTTGAGGTTTTCCCAAATTTGTGTTTTTTACATTAAAAATTAAATACTACGCAAAATTCAGGGGTCCCAAAGAGGTCATGCCTCCCCGAGGCCTTCAAACGACTGAACATTTCTAGCTACGCCCCTGTTTGAAGGTTGTTTGTATTACTATTGAACTGGCTAGTAGACCTTAATAATGTTGTTTTAATGTTATATTAATATCAAACAATAGAGCTTTCTTGTAACCCGAACTATAATTAAACTATTTTTTTTGTTTGTGGTTGATAATTCAGTCGATAATGTGATCAATTAAACATGTGACGATAACATGCTGTAAAGGGAAAAAAAGTGACTTACAGAGGTGAACTTGCTATATGGGCTTTCGGGAAAATATCCGCTGAGCCAACAGGCAATTGGTCGGTGGGGCTGCCGCTGAATGGACAACTTTGAATGACAGTAAGTCCTATAAATGATTTTTTTTTAAAGTTAGCTCCTATAAAGAGGCATAGGAAGTGCAATAGTAGACATATTTACCAGAAGTTCTGCAATAAAGAAATAAACTAAACCCGTATAAGCGAGTAGACCCTATATAGTACTACTGATGAGTTTCACTCCCGAATAAGATATACACACCAAGCCATTAAAAAAAGGATGAACCTGTAATTATATTTTCTTAACGTTATAATGGGATCAGGGCAGGCCCTAACGATTGCGGGGTCCTAAGCGAAACGGATTGCATGGGGCCCAGTATTGGGTAGGGATAAGCATAATTTCGGGGGTGGCTAAAAATCGGCCCCTTCAGTCACGGTCGAATGAACTACTTAGTAATAAATGCGCCCAAAGTTGATCCAATAATCTAACTTAGGAAAAGTTACAAACTTGCGCTTCGCAGATGACATTGATGGCCTAGCAGGGAAAGAAGACGAACTAGCCGACCTAGTGATGCGCATTGACAAGACTTCAGCAGCTTATGGCATGCAAATAAATGCAGAAAAAAAAAACAAATTATGACCAATAGTCAACAGGGCTTTACAAAGGCCATCAGTATTGGAGGCGAAAAGCTAACTAGCGTTAGCAGCTTTAAATACCTCGGAGCTGTTGTCTCGGATGAGGGAACAAAGCCCGAACTAATGGTCCGAATAGCACTGTCCACAGCAGCCCTTTCTAATCTTAAGTTAATATGGAAAGACAAAGGCTTAGCCCTTGGCACCAAAATCAGACTAATGCGCTCCCTGGTCATGGCCACATTTCTATATGCTTGTGAGTCTTGGATGCTGACTGCAGAGCTAGAGAGGAGGATCCTAACAATGGAATTGAGATGCTACAGAAGGATCCTAGGCATCACATTTAAAGACCGCATCACAAATCAAGAGATTAGAGACAGGGTTACTGCAGCGATCGGACCCCATGATGACCTGCTAACTACTGTGAAGAAACGAAAGCTTAAAATGTATGGCCATATAACAAGATCTTCCGGACTCGCAAAGACCTTCCTCCAGGGAACAGTACCAGGAAAAAAGAAGAAGAGGCAGACAGAGAAAGCGGTGGGAAGACAACATCAAAGAATGGACATACCTACCATTGTAAGAGGTTTTAAACAGGGCAAAGGATAGAGAGGAATGGAGAAAGATGGTCTACGAGTCTTGCTTGGTGTCCCAACGGTCCACCAGACTAAGGGATAGGTAACAGGTAACAGTTAACAGGAACAATTACTGAAACACTCATAGCCTCATACAGCGCTAGTTGTAGTTAAATTGTGATATTATTTATTCTGATACTAAATAAGTACTTTTGTAATGAAATAATTGTAGACCGACAACATTCCCCCCCCCCCCCAAATCACTGGTTTAGGGTGTACGAAGGTGACAGCAAAGTTGTTGCAGAATTTTAAAAGTAAAGTAAAGTTCCCCTTTCAGACCTATAGGACAGATGATGTAAAGGTCATCTAATTCTGTGGCCTACTGTGAACGAGGGTGTCATGTGGCCAGAACAACGACCAACCGCCTTTTCTTTTCCCCAACTAATGTCAGGTAACCATTAGAGCTGGGTGGACTCAGAGGCGCCCAAGGATCCCGAAATAAAAGTATTGTAAAAAGGTAACATTTTATTTGTTGACAGGGGAATATTTTGTAAGCATCGTCTAGGCTTCCAAGTGTGTTCAATAACTTCAATAAATCAAAATAAATAAATAAAGGAAGTTTCTGCACGTTGACATTAATAGATAACTGACTGAGAAACATCAAGACACAAGAACACAGGGAAGATAACTGACTGAGAAACATCAAGACACAAGAACACAGGGAAGATAACTGACTGAGAAACATCAAGACACAAGAACACAGGGAAGATTTCATGTTGAAGGGTGTTGATAAAAACATTCTTCAAGAACCAGCGAAAAGTTTTTAATATTCTTATACCTTGCATGTGAATATATTAGTCTACGGCTGTACGGTCATGTCAACATTTTTAAGTCTTGGACGCTGACTGAAGAGCTAGATAGGATGATCCTAGGTACGAAGACCGCATCACAAACCAGGAGATTAGAGACAGAGTTACTGCAGTGATTGGACGCCATGATGACCTGCTAACTAACGTAAAAAAAAACGCAAGTTAAAAATCTATGGTTATATTACAAGATCTTCAGGGCTCGCAAAGACCTTCCTCCAGGGAACAGTACCGGAGAAAAGAAGAAAAGGCAGACAGAGAAAGCTATGGGAGGACAACATAAAAGAATGGATGGGCCTGCCATTCAAAGAGGCTCTAACTAAGGCAGAGGACAGAGAGGAATGGAGAAAGACGGTCGACGAATCTTGCATGGTGCCCCAACGGACCAACAGACTAAAGGATAGGTAAAAGTAAAAGGTAAAACGGTTGTAACAACTTTTCAAGTATTTACCTTTTCAATTGTTACGCTTTATTTTCTTTCATCTATTAAATTATTCGATTTTAACTAATTAAGCTTGCACTTGCACTGTAAATTTCATATAGTCTACCAGCATGTAGAAATACAATAGGTTACGCCAACCCACACATGCCTGCATTTCCTGGAATCAGTGGCGTAGCAAGGTATTAGAGATGGGAATCGAACCCAATTTTTAAAGTTCGGGTTCTGTTCGGTTCGGTCAGATTTAAGTTCGTGTTCGGTTCGGTTCGATGACGAGTATAGTTCGGGTTCGGTTCGGTTCGGTCAGGTCTAAAGTTCGGGTTCGGTTCGGTTCGGTCAGGTCTGAAGTTCGGGTTCGGTTCGGTTCGATGTTATGAAATTATCTAATATAAAAAAAATTAAGTTATAAGGTTTAATGCAATTTATTATCTAAAACACTTTCATTTGAATTTTTACATAAAACAAATTATTTGAAACATGTTAGCTATTGCAACTTCAAACTAAAAATTGCTTCAGTTATATACACAAAAATATAATAACAGTAAATGTGATGAATAACGATAGGATATTATATGCATATAATGGTATCAAAAATATCCTAAGTCTGACAGTAAATCAAACGACTCAGGGTCAACTTTTCTCTTTTTGGTAAGAGGTGGTTGATCTGAATGACTGCATTCGCCACAACTGTCTATACATGCAACGTCTGAGGGCTTTGATTCCACCTGGTGTGTTGAAGAAGTCTTAAACTTGTCTACCATTTTACGCATCTCCGAATAAACAGTTTCACGATCTTCTGCATTCACAAAAGTCAAGTATTTATAAGATGGCACAATAATAGTTGAAAGTTGGTGCAGTGGGTGAATAATATATTTTTCCTCCAAGATGGACAGAAAAGCTGCCTTCAAATCACGCATACTGTCACTGTCTGAACCATTGATCTTACAGAGTGACCGAAGATGAAATAGCATCGGCCATACATCAGGGGATGTCGGCACATTGTCATGAGACAGTTTGCACAGTAGCCTTGTGAAACGGATGCAAAAATTCAACAACGTCACTTAACATTTTTTCATTTACATTGTTTAGTTGCTCAAGTTTGTCAAACTGCTTTGCATCAGCCAAAATGGACTTGACATGGTTTAACTGACATGACAATGATCGCAAAAGAAAAAACTGACTATTCCACCGAGTCCAGCGTAAACAAGTTAATTTTAGAATAGCCAATCGTAGAAAGAGGTTAAGGGAAAAAATTATACACGTCAGCTTCCAGAAGTTAAACGTTACTAAATTAGTTATCAGAGAATTTTCTATGCTTCTGGAAGATACAATTTGAAAAAGTATAAATAAGGGGAAAAGGAGTTAGTCTGGGTCGTCGCTTAGAAATGGTTATAGTGAAAGAAAAGTTCTTGTATTGTATTTAATAGAGCGATGGTCCTATGTTCAATCTTCTCTTAGAAATCTACTAGAGAGTAAAATGTTATACGAAGTGATATTTATTTATAAGTAAAGTTTTATTATTCAAGATTTAGATCGAGTTGTTGTTCAAGAAAGCAGAAGAAGTCATTAAAGCTTGTTAGAGAAACTACAGAAGTATTTCTGTCTTCATTTATTGAGCTTATCAAATTATTATTTACAATTCTCGGCGTGTGACAGAGAGAAAGTAACGTCACAATATGTTATGCCTATAGACAGTGGCGTAGCATCCATGGCGCGAAGGGGTTCAATGAACCCGGGCCCACGACCATTTAGGGGCCCACACACGATGGTGTAACAACCATGCGGGAAGGGCCCGATTTACGTCTATACAACATAAGCTCTAGCTTAGGGCCTATAAGAAATATTTAGTAGTTACATACAATATTTGGACTTATATGGGGCCCCATAACTAAAATAGCAGAAGACTTATTGAACTCTAAAAATACGGCAATGCAGGGGTTTTATATCGCCTTGTCCCATGACTAATGACCCTACAATTCAATTTTGTAAAAAATAAAAATGTTTTTTTTTCCTTAAATATCAATCTTTATATTAACATCAAAACCTTAACCCATGTTTTTACATAGAGTAACAATTGAGAAGAGTTCTAAACCCAAATATTGTTTTCCTTGTCACCTTTTTCAACTTTTACTCATACAGATACTTTTCTAGTAAAAAAAATTGGGATTATAACTAACAATAAATACTTGAAGCTAATTGGTCCACTTAATTGTATCCTTCCACTTCCGAATTTATTTTTTTAGAGCTTTGAATTATAGTTCTGTAACAAAACAAAGTAACAAAAATGCCTATTGAACTACATGTACCACTTAAAAGTGAGCGTTTTTTCATAAATGTATTTTTCGAATTTTTGTTTTCTGTGATGATCCTCAAAGGCTTAATCTAAATCTGTGGGGTATATTATCTTTTCAAGGAACAAATTGGTAGTATTTGAATTGTAGTAAGGGCCTGTAAATTCATATTAAATATTTAAAAAAACATTATTCAAAAGGTTATTTTTAATAGAATAAATAATGAGCTGTAAATGTCAGGAGTATGCGTTTATGCAACGAAGAGTTAAAAAAAAAAACGCTTTTGGCGTCGGACCTCACTGGAAGAGCTTACAGAGCTCGCCCAGTCCACCTAGTTGTCAAGAAAAAGGCTTCAATATGGTTTTTTTTTTCGAATACATTTATTTTCGGCGGGAATCATCAAAGCCTTAATCTAAATATGTGTGGTTTCTTATCTTTCAAGGAACTAATCGGTTGTATTTGCAATGTAGTAAGGTCCTGTACATTAATATTAGAATATTTTTCAAGGAAAACAATATTCAAAGGGTCCTTTTTTAATAGGATGAATACTGAGCTGTAGATGTCAGAGGAATGCATTTCTGCAGTGCAGATGCAAGAAAACTCTTTTGGCGTCGGGGCTTCGCCCCGAACTACACTGGGAAGGCTTGCAGCGCTTTCCCAGACCCTCTAGCTGTCAAGAGAAAGGTCTCAACGTAGCTGTTTTGTGTGTCTGTGTTTTTTTTTTGCCGAAGGTTGAGAAACAATGCTTTATTTTGTAATTCTTATATATATACTGTAAGTGCGTTTATCCTTAGGGTTAGGTTTTACTGAGCGTTGGGCTTGGGAAACAATTGCCCCCTTCCCCACTCCAAAGTTCTGGATCCGCTATTGCCTTCAGGTAGACCCTTATTGTTTCAACAAAAGCAGCCGCTTGTGAATTATATTCACATTGCTAAATGGTATTTAGACACGGTCTTTAATTGTTAACTTTTGTCAGCTTTATCCATGAACTTGCATAGGAATGTCTTTTAGTGAATGTACCGATACATACAAACTGCTGAATTTCTTTGTCACAAATTATTTGTCATATGGGGGGGAGGGGCCCATCAACACATTCTTGAACCCGGGCCCACGGGTACCTTGCTACGCCACTGCCTATAGTAGCTTTTTCATTCAGGGGTCCGTGGGCAAGTTATGACTGTACAAAGGGGTCCTCCGGTCAAAACGTTTTGGAACCTCTGACTTAGCAGTGACTTGGACTAGATAAGTCTTACAAACAATTAATTATATATTTTGCAATTAGGCGTCAGGTCAACATTTTCTATAGACTACAGTTTGACACCGTAGTAAGTTAACTTTGACCAGGCGTCCTGCTAGACAGTTTGATCTGTTTCGACATATGACATAATCTTCTCAACAATCACCATTTGACTATGTCGTAATCAATACTCTCATATGTTTACGGTGACTTAACCTTTCATAATTATGTGACATCTAGTAAGCGCCTTACAGTGATTCAATTTAGAGTGCCTACCGCGCGATTTCTCCGACATAAACATCGGGAACCAAACCCCAGGCCTGCAATACAAACAGTTTGTCTCTGCATTCCTCCCCCCCATATTCCTCTCACTATGATTGGCTGCTCGCATTACGAGCTCTCTTAATGACACTAAACGCTGTATATAGTCATATGTAAACATTATTAGCTGTATCGCTATATAGAGGGATAGACTCACGTCTGCTCTGGATGTCATCTGCTCTATGTTTAAAATAGAAATTATGGGATGGTAACTTACTCGGTAAACTCAAATAGTCCAGTACATTTGTTTGTAAGGCAATAATTATGGTCAATGTAATGGACTGTAAAGGCCTGAAAAGAATGGTCCACCTTATATTGGTCCGGAAATAGGAACTGCGATAGACTAAGGGTCATCTATCACGTGGGCGAAGTCTAATTCTCTAATTAGTGATAAAAGTCGCACCTTCAAATGTTACGACACGTGTTGACAAGAATAATCTTCTCCATTATAGAGAAACGTGGGTTGGGGTGGAAAAAAGAATGAAGCTCAGGTGGTGTCGACCTTGATAGTCGGGCATCCGGAGCGGCCGGCGCCTAAGGCCACTGTAGGTGACTGTTTGTTTATCTTTTCCCGATCAAGGAGAGAAGTGAAAAGTCGTGGCCTGGTTGGTGGACTTGGTCTTATTATTATTAAAAGAAGATATATTTTAGAAAGGATTGAACAAATTGCAAAATTAGTTCGGTTAAGAAAAGGAGGGTTCGTTCGGTTCGGTTCGTACCAAGCAACTTTAAAGTTCGGGTTCGGTTCGGTTCGGTCAGGTCTAAAGTTCGGGTTCGGTTCGGTTCGGTCATAAGTAGGGTTCGAGTTCGGTGTGTTCGGTTCGGGTTCGGTTCGTTTCCCATCTCTACAAGGTATCCGTGGGCCCGGGTTCAAGAATATCTTGGTGGGCCCACCTACCCCAAGTAAGGAGAATGTAAAGTGTGACAGAACAATTGTGTCAATTCAATCTGAATGTATGTGTTTGTTAACCTAAAGTCATTCTAATATTTTCTGCTTATATAGATCTTGCTTCTAATTTTTCAACATCCACAACAGAAAGCCGACTGCGCTTACAATTTTGTGTTGGACAATAAACAGAACAATGTTATCGAATAATTCTGATTTTCCTCTAATTGCTGCTGCTTCCATGCGTTTTTATTCTTTGAGAAACACAATCTGCTTTAGTACATCAAAATATCTTAATCTCATTGTTGTTAGAGCATTATCCCTTGATGACCACGTGTATTATATACTATGTTCTTCCTATTGGATTCAAGACGCGCCCATCTTGAGATGCTGTGAGCAAAAAACACATACCAAGTCCTTAAAATCTGCAATGTCTTACTCTTAAGCACAGCTGACGAAATTATTTAAGACCAAGACCAAGTTTAAGTCGTAGTTAACATAATGAACATAATGCGTGAGCGGCTTCTTTTGGTGAAGCAACACCCAAAAACCATTGTAGGTCATACAATCCGCTTACTTTGGAAGCACCATCATAGCTTTAGCCTCGCATTTTTTTAAAGATAAATTGAGATTATTCATTAGTTGGATCATTTGTCCCGTAAATTCTGCAGACATCTGGTTCTCACAAAAAAAAAACAAAAAAAAACTAGAAATAATTCTTTAATTGCTTTTTTTTTGGGGGGGGGGGTTATTCCGTCATTGAGATCTCAAAACATTTTTTTTTAAATCATGCAAATTTGATCCAATTAGACTGTCTTGAGTGCTCTCAACAATGAAAGAGAAAAATGGTGTGGACCTCGATAGAAATGGCCCAACAGGTCTGTTAACTCGTTTTAAATCTGCGAGGCTTTGTTTTCCTTGTATAATTTCAATATTCATAGCAATTTTAAATAAAATAAAGACTTCTCATTTGTGTTTTTATAAATATAAAGGTGTAAAATTTCTATAACTATAATCTAATTACTAAGCATTGGTCAGAGTTCCATATACATATGCATAGCTCCAGCTGTGAGGGCGACATCGTTCCGACCATGGTAAATGCACAGGCATTTATCTCCGAAAGACACAATTCCATGATCATATTTTTAAAAAAAAATACAGGTCTAATGATGTTAATTTTCTCTAAGAACTTGAACAAACGCTTAGCATTGGTCAGAAAAAGACACTCTTCCATGATAACTTGGACATCTCTCTATCTTCTAGATCTTTTTTTAACCTGCTCCCCAATTCGGTTTCGCCATTCATTGTAACAGAGCATTTTCAACTTTAACGATACATATGGAATTTACTCTGGTGTTTTGTTTGCTTGCTAATTTTTTTTTTCTTTAGACTTATCTCCTTTTCTTATGATCACTTGAAACATTTTTTTACACAATACAAAGATAACAAAACAATGTGAGGAAGATTTCCGAGGACGCTGATATCATAAATGTGTGTTTCACACTATGTCAAATAATATACGTCATTGACTCGGATTCAAAAGTATTAGATTCACAGATGTTGAATTAGTTTTTTTTTTTTTTTTTTTTTAACTTTTCACAGTAGAAAATTTCATTTTAAGCTTCGATGTCAACTAACAAGTGTCTTTAAAACACATTATAAATACAGATAAAAAAAGAAACAGATTGAGCTTTGAGAAAATTGAATAATTAACATCTGTTTCGAAATTTTAATTTGTAAATTAGTGTCATCCGTAAGTTCTCACGTGGGCCCAAATTAGTCAAGAGTCTTGGGCCCAAGTGCAATGAACCCCTTTGCACATTTCTCGCTACTCTACAGACTGTGGGCCCCTAATGGTCATGGGCCCGGGTTCATTGAACCCCTTCGCGCCATGGATGCTACGCCACTGCCTGGAATAGTCAAACTTAAGATGTTATGAGGACATGTATGATTGAATTCCGATCACATGGCCTGAAATTGTGGACCGTATTGTATGTAGTGGGAAGCGTGGTCAAGAGGCTAAGTGCGCTTGAACTTGGCCTGGCTTGGCTACCTAGAAGGGGGCTCGGGCAGAGTTGTGTTTACTGAGCGCCTAAAAGCAGCACGGAAAACTAACTCATAGATACCCCTCCCTCAACTGGTCCACAAATGAGATTGAGCGCTCTGAGCATGATATAAGCATGAAAGTAGCGCTATATAAAAGCAATAATAATAATAATAATAAAGTCCTGCCGATTTCGACACCCAGTCCCTAGCCAAGATACCAAACAAAATAATTAATGACCAATAATTAATTTGTTAATTTTTAAAATTAATTCTTGTGCTGTCAGGAAAAAGAAACAATGGACCTCATTCACCAATCGTAAACAACAAACATTTAGCCACGTGATTCTATATATCGTATATACAAATTATGTAATGAATAAAGGCTGTCACGTGATACGTATTTTTTTCATTATTTTATCAATATTATTACGTGTCAAAATGTGTTTATTAACGATTGGTGAATGAGGTCCACTGTGAAAATTTCTTGATCCGAGATGGGCTGTTACAGAAATAACGTGTACAATCTTTTAGAGCGAGCTGATATAAGCTTTGTACACAACAATAACAGAAAGGAGTGGATAGCTTTTAAAATATAATGCTGTGACGAAACTAAAGTGTCAATGTAGGCCAATCTTATTGTTTTTAAAAGACAACAATCAAAATTATACTGAAAAACACAAATAATTACAGAAATGTATAAGAACATCTGGATTTTTTTTTGTGTGTGTGATAAAATCCACCGCATTCTTTCATAATATAATTTGTTTTCAATATAATATTTTCAAAACCTGATAAACTCTCGAAAGTGAAGAGAATTGATACTACTTTTGTCTAAGCTAAAATACTAATAACAAAACTAGTGATGGTACTCCTAAAGTGTATCTCAAGGTGTTAATTACCTTCACGTAGTATTGTCTCCTGAGACTGCGACTTATCCTTCATATTGTCACAACGTACCTCTAAACTCTGTTGAGTCTAACACATTGGCCAGCACTCGTGAGCAGGGAAACAGATGGTCGACTATCGACTTTTATTCCGACTATTGTTTTCTAATCCCGATTATGAGTTTTGTTGTAGAGATTTTTATTTCTTTTCTTGATTACGTCA
>JADKLZ010000145.1:0-10828 GCA_021533235.1 Biomphalaria straminea | reverse complement strand
TATATATAAACAAATTTCTATTTCTATAAGTAAGCTTATATTATTTGGTACTGTTAATAACAATATAAATACATATATTTAAATGGAAAACATGTCAATAGAATGAATGCATATAAGTAACAAGTAATAAGCAACAGATGTACAAGAAACAGTTTAAGGATCTTTTCACCAGTGATAACAATATGTTTGTAGATTATACTACTTGAATAAAGGGATGAATATCACGAACATACTTTCTCATACTTTTGGTATGTTTGTAGATTGGTGTCCTTTAAAATTTTTGGCTCTCCCTTTTTGACAATTTTTCATTGTCTCCCTTGAGACCAGGGACACTACTCCCTCCTCACCAAGGTGACAATTCCGTCTGTTAGAGTCAGAATTTGGGGAGTTCTGCTTCATTTTTGAAAAATTTTCATTCTGACGTTAGTGTTGTGGGGTGGTAATATTTCAGTTCTTAGTTTCGTGATATATAACTGTGGTGTACGTGTTTTGCTTATAATGTTTGACAGTATGATATGTAACAAAATTTCTTTCTAAGTTTCGTTAAATGTAGATATAAGAAATATGTAACATAGATAGGTTAAGGATACAATGCAATAGCATAAACAAACATGGATCTAGAGTCAGTGAAATGTTGGAAAATTTTTTAAACATTCACTTAGTATAATACTATAAAAATAATAATACTATTGTAATTCATTGTTTTTATGGAATAGATGATATGTCCAAATTGTCTGGCGATTGTTTTATTCTTGTAATCACCCTTGGGACAGATCCTAGTTCTCCAAGCGTTGTCCTTGTACGTACGTTAGTTCAAAAGTAAAAGAGTTCTTTTCTCTTAGATCACGTGTACAAAGGAACGTAACCAGGGAAAAAACAAATTAGTCTTGTAGAGGTGTTACTTCTCGTCAAGAAAAAAACAGTTCTTGGGTAATTTTCTGTTAAAAGGGTCCTTACACGTTTACGTGCTCACATAAAACTTAATTAATATATTACTTAATAACAAATTAAATGTCACGGTGAAGTTTTAAAAAAAAAAAAAAAAAAAAAAAAAAAAAATTAACAGAGCTGGGGTTTAGTAGGTTTATGAAGTACATTAATTTAAATACTTTTAAAAACTGATATTATCTATTCTATGTTCAATTGTTTTCCTAAATATTAAGTCTAACTTATTGGGATGTACAGATATATTATCATGAACAACTTTAGTTATACTTCGCCAAACTAGACTTCTGTATTCTGATACTATTATTAAATTAAATATATGAATCTTTTTACATTTTATAGGTAACTTGTTAAGAACAATAGCTAAGTTAAGATTAACATTACATTTACAATTTGCATTCAAAAGGTCTCTCATAGTACTTCTGACATTCTCGAACATTTTACATTGTAAGAACAAATGATTTTCATTGTCCCCATTCTCTGCATGACATAAGGCACATGTGTGTACATTTCTCTTCTTAAATTTAATTGGGGTCATATTGTAAGTTAGCCTGTAGGCCACCTCCTTCGCTTTGGGTGTTATGTTTTTGTTGTGTAAGTGCGTGAATGTGTCTGTATATGTGTTGACTGTTATTCCTAGTTCTCTCCCCCACTTTATTCTGATTTTTAAATTTTCTTTGAGTTTGTTTCTAAGTGCTGTGTAGATGTCTTTGGATGTGTGGTGTATTAAATGTTCATTGTTTTGTAAATGTCTAGCTAGTGATCTGTAGAAAGGGTGAGTGTGTGTGCCGAAAAAATGGGGGTAGTTGTTTTGGATGGGAAGAATTTTGTTTAGCCTCAGGCCGAAATAGTACAAGGTTAAGGGGAATTTTTCGGGGGACCTAACTACTTTTCCTAAATATTTTAACCTTTGTACTTTTATTTTTGTATTTATGTCTTGTAGGCTAATCCCCCCGTCTTTTTTGTCTTGAATTAGTGTGTTGTGTTTTATGTTTGTGATTGTATTTCTGAAAATGTATTTCCTAATTATTTTGTTTATTTTGTCTATGAATTTGGGAGGTGGCTCTACAGCGTTGGTCAGGTAAAGGACTTTGGGTGTAATTAAGCTGTTGGTTAAAATGGCTCTGCCAAAAATGGTGGATGATGTGTGTCGAAATAATTGTAAAATGTTTTTTGTCTTGTCAATAATAGCGTCCCATTGTTTCGTCACGTAGTGTGTCGGGTCTCTGGTCCACACGATGCCGCATATTTTTATTTCTGTCTCTATTCTAAACCCGTGAGTTTTGTTTGGGGGGACCTCCCACCTCCCCAGGAACATGATGGAAGATTTGGAAAAATTAATTTTGGACCCGCTCGCCTTCCCAAATAGTGTAAATTTCTCTATCATCTTTTTAACATCTTTTTCTGAGGTGGGAAACAGGGTGGTATCATCTGCATATGCTTTGATTTTAACTAAGGGGGTGGGGCCCGGGATTTTAATGCCTACTATTTCTGAGTCTAATCTTATACTTTCTAACAGGGGTTCCAGGCAGAGGGTGTATAGGAAGGGGGATAGGGGACACCCTTGCCTGACTGATCTTCTTATGGGGATCCTATCACTAAGTTTTTGGTTTATGATCAGTTGGCTTGCGGCATCTGTGTACATTAATTTGATGTATTTCGTTAGTGTCTCGCCTATGTTAGTTTTGTGTAGTACTTTAAAAAGGTAGTCGTGGTCAATTCTGTCAAATGCTTTCTCTTGATCAACGGACATGAGGGCTGCCTTTAAGTCCTTGTCCTTGCAGTAATAAATAATGTCTCTTAAAAAGTGGTTTAGTTCGTCAATATTCTTTTCAGGGTTACTGCAGTATTGGTCTTGTCCTATTAGGAGTGGGATTATGGGTTTTAGTCTTAGGAAAATCATTTTGGTCATAAGTTTGTAGTCTGTGTTTAATAGGGAAATTGGTCTGAAGTCGCTAGGTGAGGTGTTATTTTCGGGTTTTTTGGGTAGTAGAGTAATGTATGCGAGGTTAAAGTCTTTTGGTGTCTGTCCTTTCCCTAACATGTCTGTGTATAGTTTTATCAGTAACGGTCCTATTTGGGGGAAGAAAGCTTTGTAAAATTCGTATGTTAAACCGTCGGGACCTGGGGATTTGTCGTTTTGGGTCATGTCTAGGGCAGCCCTCAGTTCCGCTAGAGTGAAGGGTCTGTCTGCGGTTTCTTTGTCTGCGTCTACTATTGTTTTAACATTGTTTAAGAAAAAATTCTGTGCGTCTGCTGCTGTCGGTTCTTTCTTGTATATTTCTCTAAAAAATTTGCAAAATATATCATTAATCCGTTTGTGGTCTTGTGTTTCTTCTCCGTCAGTGTCTTTTATTGTTGTAATTGTCCTGTCTTTCTGTACATTCTGTTCTGCTGATAAATATAGTTTGTTTGGTGATTCCGATAAACTTGGGTACTTGCATCTGATTTCTGCCCCTTTATATTTATACTTATATATGTCTTCTAACTGTCCTTGTAGTTCTATTTTGTCAATGTCGTTCGTTGTTGTTTGTAATCTGTCTCTAAGTCTTGTCTCTTCGTCTTTTAATTTTTTACTTTTAATCTTTGCTAAAACTATCACTTGTTGTTTAATGGACTCTTTGAGTACCGGCCACATTTGTATAATTTCCCCTTCGTTTCCCTCTTCTCCTATGCAATTCTGGATCGTGTCTGCGATAGATTTTTGGATTTGCGGTTCTTCAAGCAGACTTTTGTTAAATTTCCAAAAATTTCGTTGTTTTTTAACCTCCTTATTCTCTCCCCCTATTTTAACTAATACTCCTTTGTGGTCTGTGTAAGTCAATGTCTCGTCCAGGTGTTTTATTTCGTTAATTTGAATGTCATTCGGCGTGTAGAACCGGTCTAGTCTAGCCTCCACTGGGTGTGTGCTATGTTTCATTGTAGTATCCTTCCCCTTTGGGTACACTCCCCTGTAAGCGTCTCCTATTCGATGTTGAACTTTTATCTCTTTGAGATAGTCGTTAGTTTGAGTTTGGGTTTGAGGGGGTGGACCCTGCGTGTTCGTGTGTTTCCTGTCTAATTGCGTTTCTATGTAGTTGAAGTCCCCACCTAAAATTATTTTTTCCCCTACGTGTTTGCTGTGTAGCTCTTCGCTCAGAGTTTCAAAAAACAAAGGCCTTTCTGCACTCTGAGCTGGAGCGTAAATGTTCACTAGAGTGTATGCGTGTTTTTGTGATTCTACCTTAACTATGACTACCCTACCGTTATTTTCTGTGTGTGTGTATGTAACCTTGAATCTGTTAGATGTCTGTAAAATAGCTGCCCCTCTTTTATTCTGCCCTAAACTAAAGTACCCACCCGCAAAACCCATGTCTGATGTGATTTTCATTGCCTGGTATCGTGTGTGCGTGTTTGTCTCTTGAACATATATGAAGTCTGTTTTATAGGTGTTGGCTAAGTGTACTAAATATTTGTGTTTGTTCTTTAAGCTTCTGATATTTAGAGAGAGAATTGTGATGTCTGCCATGTCTGCGTGTGGGTGGGTTGTTGTGTGTGCGTGTTAACATTCTATCGTATTCTATGAGTGCGTGTTTGTGTGTCTGTGTGTGGTCCACTAATCTGATTTGCTTTTTGTGTTTATGAATTGGAGTGTGTGTCAGGGTCATCCCCCTCATCTATGATCAATTGACCTGGAGAATCGGGAAACTCCACTTCCCTCTCTCCCTCCTCTCCCATTTCGCCCCCCTCCTCCACCTCTGCCTCACCGCACTGGCCGTCAGACAGTGAAGAGGAGGAGGACGACAGGGTCCTCTTTCTGTTTACTTGGGTCGGAGTGTCAGGCTCCGACCTTAATTTTTCTTCTGGTTTAAGTCTTTTGTGGGAGTTTGACCCTCCCGCGCTCCCTCCTCTTTCTACCTTTTTGGGGGAGGGGGCTAGTTCCTTATCCTTACCAGTTCCTCCCTGCCCATCTGAGGCCTTCCTCCTCCTCTCCACTACCCTAAATCCCTCTTCTTCCCCCGACCCACCCTCCTGGGTACTCTTTGTACTCCCTCCTTTTAGGGCCGTAGCGTATGATGTTTTGGGGGGTTCTGGGATCTTTACCCCTTCTTTTTTATTACCCCTAGGGGTGGTTCTGGTTGGGCACTGGTTTGACCAATGGTCTTCCTTCTGGCAGTGCCAGCACTGTTGTCTCCTCCCCGGGGTTGTAATGAGTACTTTATATGTTCTCGGGTCATCCTCGTACCTGAGCTGTATGTAATGGGGCAGCTCAGCTCCCTTCTTTGGTCTGATCCAGCTGACCCACTTGTCTGTCCCATCTATTTTGTGGGCCTCTGCTTTGGAGCCATCCTCCGCCATACTATTGACAATTTCTTCCATTTTGGATTTAGAGATGCGGGGGGACACCCAGTGGAGGGTGATTTTGATCTTTTCTTCTTCCAGGGTGGTCACCTCCACCCTGAAAGTGTCTTCCTTTCCGAAGGTTCGGCCCAGTATCTTTCCCCTCACCGCGGGTGAGGAGACGCCGAGAAACCACAAATACGGGTTCTCGAACCGGTACAGGGGACCCACCTCCTCCGGCCTGAGCCCCAAGGCGGCAACGATGGTCGCCATCGAGGCTCTGACTGCCCCCTGTCCGGATAGTTTGAGAAGAAGGGTCCCCGGAGGATGGACGAGGCCTCCCTCCAGATCCTTTTTCTCAATCGAGAATGTCTTAATAGACATGTTAGTAAACAACAAGTTAAGAAATTAAAAAAGGTAAACAGAAAATGAATAAAAATAGTGTGCTCCTTGCACAGAAAAACACAGAACAACACTTAATATCCAAATCGAATCAAAACACAAAGAAGAGTAACGAAATCTAAAAAGCTCCAACGATGAAAAGCAACACCTCTTTATGAGTTGATTACTTTACGAGTAAATACTGGTATGTTACTCGTATGTTGGAACAAAAAAAAAATGTGAATACAAGCGCAGCATATTAGATTATTAATTGTCTTAAAGTAGGTTTCATTTATATTGCATACTAATTAGGTTTTTTCTCTTTAAATACTGTTTGCATAAAATATTTTTAAAAATTAGATTTTGAGCTTTTAGAAAAAAAAAAAGTAGCCGTTGCATCAGAACTTTGAATGCTCTATATTATCGTGATGTCAGATTTTCATTTTCTCTTCTACTTTCTGAGCACTAAACGGGACGGACGGACGGACAGACAGACAGACAGACAGACAGACAGACAGACGGACAGACAGGCCACACAAAACTAATAGCGTCTTTTCCCCTTTCGGGGGCCGCTAAAAAAACATTCATCATTTGTACATTCTGTTGGCCACATCTGTGTTTTTCTGATATGACAACGAATCTAGAGAGAGAGAAAAAAAAATAGAGAAAATATCATTTGAAAGACTTTTTTTTTCCATATTATTGTTTCCTTAAAAAAATAATTGGACAATAAAGAGATGAGTGAACAATTCCCCCAGCCCACATATACGTCTCTATTTACAGGATGGCCCTAAAGTAGGTTTAAAGTTATTTAACTACCTTTTATATGGGTTTATAGGGTGAAAATCTCTCCACAGAGGTTGGAAGAATGTTGCGATTCAATTGTTGATCTTAATGTTTGAACTAGTCTACGTGCTAACTGTAAACCTGAGTCAGCCTGTATATTCTGGCGTATTAATAACATCTTTAATAATTGGCATTAAAAGATGTAAATAGAGAGAGTAAGAGAGATTTAATGTTCTAAATTGAGGCCTATACATTTGTATCTCGGATGAAACCATTTAAAATTAAAGAGGAGAAAATGGGCAAAAAGAATTAATGGTATGAAAAAAACAACAACTTATTCCTAACATAACATTACTTTGGCAGCAATACGCTATTGTTGATTGTATTGGATTTTATAATGTGTTCTCTGTTGTTATGATTAACCAACCGGTGATTTGTTGAATAATTATATTTATTTATTTTAAAATAAAATATACATGTGCTATTTGAATTGTGTTCAGTTATAAACTTAGGCTATAAGTTGTTGCCTTGTGTGACACCTGCGGACTTACAAACCCAGTTCGCGGGTCGTTCGTGACTTCTCGCGTGTGTAAGAGCCTTTGCTTAAATTAACCTTTTGAAATATCTGTGCTTTACTGTTTTGTTTCAAAAATGAATCGCGGTATGGTAAAAAAAAATACAAATAAACACAGCCCCAAAACAAACAAACTGCACATTGAAAGAAATTCCAAGTTGAAATTTCATTCTCTGAGACATTTCACAAGAAACTGGAAGTGTGCAATTTTCAATCATTTTCTTAACTAGAAAAAAAAAAGGAAAAGAAAATTAAGAATAAAGAAAAATCATCAAAGCAGGCAATGTTTCTTACTTATAATCAAGAGTTTTAAGTCACTGAACAGATTGAAGTTGGCCAGTATAAATAGAGCTGTGAAAGTTTCCCTCAAAATTTACCCACAATGCTGTCGCTAATACTAGTTGTGTCGTCTGCTGCCAGTCTTGCTGTTCTACAAGGTAATGGTTCTCGTTTATTTAGCCCTTGTTGTAACATCTCTCGTGTAAGCGCTTTTGCTATTGTCTTTTAGCAGGACCGGATTTACTGGAGGGCAGGCGGGGCTACCGCCCAAAGACTTTCACAAGAAAGGGGCCTCCACAAAAAAAGATAAAAAATATATCTGAATTTCGACGGGTCAGAAACTTAAAAGTTTTTATTTTATTTTTTTAAGTTTTTTTTTTTTTTCGAATTTTTACGTCTGGCAAAAATGTCTTAAGAAGTTTACGCTTGTAGCATGCTCGTATTAAGTAGGCTAAATACAGTTTCGGATTTACAATAGTGCGTCTATACTATTTTTTAGAACTAAAATTTGTATATCAAATATTTTTAAAAAGAAAAGATTAAAATTACAAAAAAAAAAAAAAAAAAAAAACTTTGTTTCTTTTAAAATATAGCATGCTTTTAGAAATAGGTAGGCCTATTTTCATTCATAAGTCGATCTTAATTAAAGCTTTTCAAAAATTGTAGGGGCCTCCACAAAATCTTACCCGGGGCCTCCACACAATTAAATCCGGCCCTGCCTATTAGTCTGTACTAAACATTTGAACTCCATAACATCTGGACCATCATTGTAATAAATTTTAGACCATTGCTACTTAACTTGGTGTTGCAAAAACACATCTTTTCTATAACAGTATTGAAGATTTGTAATATTAGTCTGTAAAGATTTAAACTTTAAACGAAGAATTGAATAATATTGGCTCATTCTACACGTGTTACCATATATCTCTTTTTTTATATAATGAGTTCTTTGCGTTATTTGGTTCAAGTCGATGCTCAAAGTCGATCCTACAGATGTCAAAGTCGTGAAGGGAGACAACCCAACTTCTCGGATGACTCGTGCGCAACTTTCTTGGTTTGTTCCAATTACACTGGACAGCTGCGACGGTGCAGAGGTGGACAGCAATATGACTTTAGTTCTCAGGTAATGTGCTTCATGCAAATGACAATGTTTAGGGATATTGAAGGACAAATAGACTATAAAATCACTTTCTTTCAAGAGTTTGAAAGTGTTTGTCTCCCTTAATAAAACGCTACACAGTTGTTGTTTTTTTATATTATTATTATTAATGAAGTTTTTCTACTATCGGTATCAAAACGCTAGCTAGACTTTATTGATTTATATAAACGAAATTTAAAAAAAAAACGCATTTCAGCATAAGAGAAAGACACCATTGTTTTATTTCTTAGAAGGTTACTTTACACCTAATGGCATATCCATGGAGTGCTCTGACTTCCTTTCATTCAGAGCTCTCTTGAGCTTTTTGTACATATAATGAGCCAAAGGATTAAAGTGAAGCTCTGCCTTTTGGAATGGAAAATTAATTTAGTCTTGTTTTTGGTATCTCACCGCACATTGACCCCATTTAAAAAATATATTTACAAGTGAATGCCAAAATAGGTCATTAACTGGTCACAATAATATGAACAATATTACACTTAAGTATATTTTTCATAGCTTTTTTGTACAAAATAAAGGTAGTCTAGGGGTTAAGTTTAAGATTTTTTTCTTTATTTCTATAATTATATTCTGTTTCTCGACAGTCTTGTAAAGCCGACTCCGAGGTTGCCTGTCAGCAACAACTTAGAAATCGGCCAAGCAATCCAAGCTCGACTCCCACATCTCCTCCGTCCACTGAAAACAGAGAGTCTGCAAGATCCAATACTCTCCTCACTCTTCTCAATGCTTTGTTTCCCCAGCAGGCCAATAACGGGGGCATTGTGGGACTTCAGGGGAACATCCCACCAGGCATACTTCCGGGAGGACTTCAGGGGAACATCCCACCAGGCATACTTCCGGGAGGACTTCAGGGGAACATCCCACCAGGCATACTTCCGGGAGGACTTCAGGGCATCGTCGGAGCCGGACCTTTTGGGGTCCAAGGTGCTGCTCCTCAAAATCCAAACCAAGGACTTTTTCTGAATTTTTTGGGCAACAACGCAAACGCAGGATTAGGAGCTCAAGCAGGGGGCATAGCAGGACTTTTACAGAACAATAATCTTCAAGGCGGTGCATTAGGAAACCAGTTAGACAATGATCTGTTTGGTGGGGTAGTGGATCAAAATGTTAATGTAGTTAATGCTAATGGACAAAGAGCAAAAGCACTTAATGGGCCATCATTCTCCCCTTCTCAAAAACCAAACAACTTTGTTCCTACTTTCAATCAGAATTCTCCATATATACCAATATTGAATCAAGTTCCGCAGAGCTTTTTACCAAACACTCCAGTAGCACAAGCATTCGGCGGAAACCAGATCCCACAAAGCCAGACACAATATACAGCAGAGCCCCAGATACCTAATCCATCAGACACTCTTGAACAGGAAACAAAACCTCAGTTGACAGTCACTTTCAGTCAGCTACCACAGCCGCAGTCGCCTGACATCTACTACAGTCAGGTCCCACAATATCAGCCGCCATACACAGCAGAAAGTTTTAATCAAATTCCCTTAAGTCAATCTTCTGACAATCCACAAAGCCAGTCACAGTATGTACCTGTCAGTTCCAACGAAGTACCAAAAGAAACTACTTACAGCAATGTGCCTCAGCTGAGCGGTATATTGAAATAATACATCAGGTGACAATCCGCTATCAATCTCGTATTAATTTGTTTATTTCATGTTGATGGTTATCTGAAGTTGAAAATACTATTACGCCGGTACAACAAATATTTAGTACACTTGAGACTAAGTCAGTTAATCTCGATGTTAAGAAAATGAAGTCAGGTTTTTTTTCCCTCTAAGTGAGTAGTATGTGTTTACTTGACGCAAAGTTATACTTTCTGACTGATGCATAAAAGACTAAATCTTCTTCGGCAGTAGTCATTGTTACTTCAGCAAAGTAACTGACAATTTATTTAGATTCAGTTGTTGGGCTTGTCTCTCAACATCCCTGGTCAGAAAGTTTTATAAAGGGGAAATACCGAAAATAAAATACAAATGTTTGATACGTCTTGCGGTTTTCGCGAATGGCGGTCTTCAGGTTGTGAATCTTAGTGAGCACCTAGGAGGTAAAGGGAACCCGTGCACGAACATGAGGATACCGTGACCTACGAGTGGTATTTTCGAGTATATACAGTAGATATATATATATATATATATATATATATATAAACCGGAGTAAATTGTTTTTATCTACTCGGTCTGAGACTCAGTTATTATAGTAGATGATTTAGAAAAGCATGACAAACTTAACATGATTATGGAGTGCATAACTAGTAAATAACTACAGAACACAGATCAACAAAAAAATTCACATTTGAGACTTCATATATTTTTAATGTATTAACTCTTACTGGGTTCTTTAAATTATCAACACAACTGCCCAAGCAAGAGAAGAACTCA
>JADKLZ010000144.1:0-11419 GCA_021533235.1 Biomphalaria straminea | reverse complement strand
ATGTCAATTGTGGATCTCTCTGAGCGAAAGCCGCACTGTGATTCTGGATAGACTCGATCAGCAAGTTTTTGTAGCCTGGGGAGTATCACTCGAGCAAAGACTTTGCCTACGATGCTTAGGAGAGAGATTCCCCTGTAGTTGTTGCAGTCGCTTCTGTCGCCTTTATTCTTGTACAGGGTGATGATCTTTGCATCCCGCAGATCCTGTGGCACAGCACCTTCTTGCCAACATTTACAAAACAGTTCATGTAGAGGTTGGATTAGTGTAATTGTACACTGTTTTAGAAGATCTGGGGGGATGCCATCGCATCCGGGTGCTTTGCAGGGCTTTGTTGAGCTCTAACAAGAAGGGTATTTCGTCTAGCTCGTTCATTATGGGTAGCTGTATGATAGCCTTAAGAGCTGAGGCAGAGACTGAGCTTGTTGTGGCGTAGAGTTCGGAGTAATGTTCAACCGATCTATGCATTTGTTGACACTTGTCTGTGATAATTTCCCCAGTGGTTGATTTAAGAGGTGCTGACTTGTTCTGGGAGGGTCCGAGAGCCTTTTTAATTCCTTCATACATCCCTCATACAGCCCACTTGGGCTGCGAGCTGGATATTCTCACTGAGAAATTTTTGTACTCGCATTCAAAAGATTCCGCAAACTGTATCTGGAGATCAGGGTGACACATCTTGCTCACATCTGGTTGGGGTCTTCCAGTCTGCTTGGTATGGTGGATTTTTTTAGGAAAAAGATTTATCTTGCAACATACCAAGGAGTGATCTGTGTCGCAGTCTGCACTGTGATAGGACCTGGTAAGTTTGACAAATTTTAAACACTTTTGTCTTACCATGATTAGGTCTAGTTGGTGCCAGTGTTTGGAGCGAGGATGCCGCCAAGATACTCTGTGCTGTGGTTTAGTGACACAGAGGGAGTGTAGTGAGCAAACCTCGAGTAGTCTTTGTCCATTTTCATTTATTTTGCCAACACCAAAACGCCCAATGCAGAGTTGTCAGATCCAACGCGTGCGTTAAGGTCGCCGAGGATGATCACCTGTTCTGTGTTTGGGATCTCGCTGAGAGCAGATGAAAGGTTGTCGTAGAACATGTCTTTTGCCTCTGGTGTGGAACACAAAGTAGGAGCGGTTTGCACGCTATACTGTCGTATCGATTTACCGATGGTCCCGGGTTCAAACCCTGCCCGCTCCCATCCCCCGTCGTCCTGCGGGAGGTTTGGACTAGGAAATAACTATCTTCAACTCTGAAGGAATTTCCGAAACATGTTGTTGTATAGCTCGAGTTAATTAATGATAGTATGTTGATGTTTTTTTTTTCTTTAATGTACTAATGTAGCCAATCGAATCGCTTATTTGAATAAAAGCTTTAAAAAAATCTATCATGTTTTCCCCCACTCTCTCTTTCTGTTGATATTGTTCATTTGATGATGCTTTGTGGTTATGTTTGGTATGTCTTATATAAGTTGGCAACAGCAGGCTACAATGTAGTAGCTCAAGTCTCGTGTATTTATTACAGTCAGGGCCGGTCCTAGGCCACTGCAACCTATGCGGCCGCAGTGGGCCCCGCACTTTCATAGGCCCCTCGTGATGCGTAAATTATTTAATTAAACCATTTTAACTTATTATTAAAAGGTTTCTGGAATTATGAAATTATAAAATATATGAAACAGTCATGAAAATCTCCAGAAATTATTAAAATCTTCTGAAAACTTATGCAAATCTCCATAAAAACAAACAAAATTGTCATTTCGGGGTGTCATTCAATATAGAAAACGTCAATCCTTATCTCGATTACAAAAAAGGCATTCTAAGCTTTCATTTTATAAAAATGAAATATAATAAGGCGGATTTTTAACCAAAACAAGAAGTTCAAATACTTACTTACTTTAATAGTCACTGGCATACAAATATATATCTAAATCTATCTCGACCTCTTAAAAAACGTTCAAAAGCGATATTTTTAGTAGTCGATAGTAGATCTAGAAGATTGAAATATCTATCGGCTTTTTGTTGGAAAACTACTATCTACTGTAGAGGGCTCGTAAAGTTAATTTGACAGTGATTTCGTACTTAGTAAACTATAAATAAAATGAAAATACGAATTTAATTTTTAATACAAAATCTTAATTTTCAATTATTACCCTTATCACAACCCAAATTAGGCTCCGCGCAATCCGTATCGCATAGGGCCCCGCAAACTGTAGGACCGGCCCTGCTAGCATATGTCCTAGACGAGGAATGTGCCTTTATCTTTGTGTCTTTCTGAGTAATTTATTAGTTTTTAGCGGCCCCCGTAAGGGGGAAAAAGCCGCTATTAGGTTTGTGCAAACTGTCCGTCTGTCACACTTAGGGCGCCAAAACTAGAAGAGATACGAAAAATATTTTTTCACCATTAAATGCGGCTTGAAAAGTTTAGGTGAAACGGCTACTTTTAGTTTTCTAAAAGCAAACCGTTTAATTTATAAAAATTATTATGCAAGCGATTTTTTAATAATAAAACACCAATTGTGAAGCAATTACGTAAATCTAAGGGAGGAAATGTTACTGTCACATATGCCATTATAGATTTATGTATATATTTCACATGTAAAAGAGTATTTGTAAATGGAAATATAAACCCTCGACATAGGTCTCGGGAATTAATTAACATGACTCCATACGAGTTAGCGCTCCAGGTTTTCCCAGTGATGTTTGAGCTTTGAACTTTGAATTCTATTGGTTGATTTAAAAATAAAGACATTTTTGTTAGCGCCAGAGATTTGGCGAGGCACGTGACGAGAGTACATCCGCCCACCAGTCGATGAAAGAATTTTGTAGAAACAAGACGTGTAATTAGGAGCTCTGTTTAAATGCATTTGTAATATGATTTCACTTCATTGATCTATTATTGTACATATTTGTACTTACGTTCCATATGATTAAAGTTTCTTGAGTTTATTCTACAAGAGGTATTCTTTTATTGTGAATCCTAGATCTACATTTATTAAATTACTTCAATTCAAGATTTTATCAACCACGTGTTCAAGATAGAAAGATTCCCCGGCATGTCACACTCATCACTCATCATCAACATCAACGACATCGTGACAGTTACTATAAGAAATGCTCTTGGCATGTAGATATCACGCACATTTTGTAAAATGAATTTCTGTCTGTCTGTCCGTCTGTCACACTTAGAGCGCCAAAACTAGAAGAGATACGAAAAATATTTTTTCACCATTAAATGCGGCTTGAAAAGTTTAGGTGCAATGGCTACTTTTAGTTTTCTAAAAGCAAACCGTTTAATTTATAAAATTAATTATGCAAGCGATTTTTTAATAACAAAACACCAATTCTAAAACAATTACGTAAATGTAAGGGAGGAAATGTTACTAAAAGAAATGCTCCCCACTAGTATGAAAGAAGCATATTTTTGTGCGTTTTGTCTGTTGGTTGGTCTGTCCGTCACGGTTAGATAAAAAAAAACACTAAAGGCTTTTGAAAATATGATTTAACCTTTACTGTTCTTTCAGAAATATTGCGATAGTTTAAGGAAGGGAGCATACAGGAATTGAGCCAGGGACCAACGATAAATCCAAACTAAAGTCTAGTGCGCAAACATCAAGATAAGGCAGGTTTATACCCTGCTCGCCATCCTCCGTCGTCCAGCGAGAAGTTAATTATTTTCAACTTAGAAGGAACATCCGGAACATCTTGCGAATAGGCGGATCTGACAGGGATCCGACTCCGACGGGGGTCGCATCTGAGTTTGTGTATCACACAAACTCTCTTTGTAATCTTGTTGTTTTTGTATTTGAAGATTATGGTTAAGTGTTTTATGTATAATTGCTACTTTACTTTTGAGTCTTCTATCCTGACGGCTTTCTAAATTTAGTGATTTTACTAAAGGTGTTACTCTAGTTAAATGTGAATAATCGTTTGTTAAGAATAATAACTATTAATAATTCACTCGTTTAACTGTAGATGTCAGTTTGCTCCAGATTAACTCTTGAGCTGCAACAATCAATGAATAATGGATGCATGTTAAACATTAAAAGGCGGCACATCAAATGCCCAAATGAGTGTGTTTTTTTACATTATATTTTAAATATTATGCAGAATGTAGGAGTTAAGCGTTCCGGGCTCCCAAATGATGGGAAATTCCTAGCTACGCCCCTGGATATACAATTAAAATAGAGCCACTGTCTAACGACGATTTGTGTTGGATCTGTTCAAGTTGTTAGTGAAGCCGGGTATTGCAAGGTGCGGGTAAGTTATGTGACCATTGACCTCTGTATGGCAAATTTATGGGACAGACGAAGCATTGCCGATTTTGGGACTCTGGAGGGTCTAGTCAAGTCCAGTGGTTAGTGCTCCTTGTTTTGATTCACTGCCACGTAAAGCTGTCAACTCGAAGTGTGTTTACTTTGTGCTCAACTCAGAACCGCCCATTGATTCGTTTTATTCAATTCACAATTTTCACCATTTTCTCTCCTAAAAAATTGGAATCTAGGAAATGTAACCTGTATGCATCACTGTTTCAGCTCTATCTTCATATTTGTTGCCAATATTATTATATATATGTAATCATTATGCTACCAGCTAAGTGCAAAAAAAAAACAAGGCATATTATACGATTCTATGTTTGCATCTTGCCGGTAACAGTTTTAATTAAAATCCTTGAATAAAATGAAGCAACGATGAGTACAGTATGTATTCTGTACAAAGATCAATATGTTCAATTTGTTACGAGGGAAATAAAGCTTCCATACCTTGGCTAGATAAATGTTAACACAGATGGCTGGCTTCTCAGATATATTTAGCACTAGCTGACTCTGACAATCTTATCGGATCAATCTTAATGAACTGGTTCAGGACACTACGGGATTTGTATATACTGTAATGGTCATGCATTAAGATGTAAGAATACACTTAAATGTTTGGAGTTGAAGATAAAGCTTTAAAAAAAATTCAAAGTATATTATTGTTACCATTACAAATTTTAAAGTCATCTTTAACCACATTTGTAATGTATGTAATATATTAGTTATCAGTAAAATCTGTATGTCAATTTTTATAAACCAAACGTTCACTTTAATACATAGAGTTTTAAATAGTCAACGAAATTTGTTTCGTTTGTGTGCTGAACTGAATATTGTGTGGTCAGTAACTCTTACAAACTTTGGCAACCAATGGGTGGTATTCAAAGAAATAAAACTTATATTCTTCGGTTTAAATGAGGCATTTTCAGTTAGGTCAGCGCGTGTCTTGGAGATTAAATTAGTCCTGACCTAATTACATGCCCTCTTATTATTTTGCATCTCTTCATGGAAACTGGACACTTGAAGGATATTTTGAAAACAGGTCTAACGATCTTTGACAGTGTGGGAAAAAAATAGTAACTAACAAGCCATGCGGTGAAAACTCTGGTTTGACCACTATAATTTTTCAAAATATAATCATCTTAATTTTAAATGTGTCTTTTTTTTTAAAATCTGGAATGACTTCACTCGACTCAATTTTTTCCATTTATTCATTAAAAAGTTGAATTAATAAATAAACTTACAAGAACTTTTTGATTAGCTTGGACAGTAAAAAAAAAGTAAAATGAAATTTTATTGTCGTTATGTAATAGATTTATATTGAACATTTTTAACTCTTTCTCTCCTAACTAACGATACCAACGTTGATTCCAACAGAATGTGGTAAATAATTACGGAGAGAAAGAGTTAAAGAGACGCAGTGGACGAGTGGTTCCCGGTTCTAATCCTAGTGTAGGCTGGTATTTTCAATATCAGGATCTTTAGGTTGCCTCTAAGTCCACCCATCTCCACCCATCACCTGAAATTGGTTAAGGAAAAGTAAAGGCGGCTGTGTTGTGCTGGCCACGTGACACGCTCGTCAACCATGGGCCACAGAAACAGATGACCTTTACGTCATCTGCCATATAGATCACAAACCTCAAAGGGGGACTAAACTCTTTTGCGCTGTAAATTCCATTATTTATGTTTCTATTTACAGGACAATTTAATTTCTACTGTTTAGTTACCAACAGAGTTCTTTCAATAAGTGTCCGTGACATTGTTTACTTTATTTTAAAATTTGTCCCAATATTCCTTTCTTATTCTTACTCTTCTCTTCAGGTTCAAATATCAGGTGGCCGAGCCTTGCTCGGTTAATTAATTTATACTAAAAAGGTTATATAATACTGCTACTCGTGCTACAGCCTATGGAAGGAAATGGCCTGCTTTTACACATCCCTCCATTCAGATATCTCCTGGGCCTTTCTTTACCACACCCTAACGGTTACCCTTAGTTTTTTTTTACTGAGGTTTATAGTTAAATCAAAAGTGGCTGCAGAATAGCAAACTCGTTGACCGCTAGCTAGATATCTTGTTCAGTGGATATATTTTGCCACATCCAGGGCAAGCATAACCATTGTCCTCCGGTGGCGATTAAGATTTTCTTTTCGCGTCTGTGTCTGTCCTCGGCAACCAATTTTCTGTTGGGCTCAAATATGTATCCTTGGCCTTTGTATAGAGGGAATTGTTTAAGTCCGACATTTACTCTTGACAGAGCAGTATCCTGTATGAGAGAAGAATCTCAGACAAACGCATGCCAAAGGCGGTCTTTTTCTTTTTTGGTGAGCTAATTAGAGTTATGCACATCAATCAAATTCTTCTATCAATTTGTTGGAACTTTTGTAAACACTTGAACTTCTTCATATAACCACGTGCTTGATTTCTGTTCTTGATTGCTGTTCAGTTAAAAATGAACGCGGACACGGAACTAAACCTTCAACTACGGTGCGCAAAATGACGTGTCTATTCATTCATCGATTAAACTTGTTGCTTTAGTGAACGGATGTTAGCCAGTGACGTAGGAGGTGTCAAGTTTTTTTTCCCTTTGACGTCGTGGGAAAAAATTTCATTCATAAATTCTCCATGTCATTCATAAAACCTTCAAACCAAAATAAATTTTTCCATAATGAGACATTTTTCAAACCGATATAACGGTCGAACTCGAGTTTTCCCGATGTGGCCAATGAGCTGAATTTTTTTTTCTCACTAACATTTAGATACGTTGAAATTTTAAAGAAAATCGTTAGAGCCGTTTTCGAAATAGAAGAAATATAAATATATATATATATATATATACAAGAATTGCTCGCTTAAGAGTATAGGATTATATAACCCTAAATCTCTCTATACCGTTTTCTCTTGTCTTAGTTATTTTGTTTTCTTTCTACCACGCCAATTTGTGCTTAAAAATTCAATAACAAGTAAAGAGGAGATAATTTTGTCGCAAAATTCTTTGTGGAAAATCTTCTCCCCCCCCCAAAAAAAAAAAAAGCCTCCAAACAACGAAACCAAGATCATTACGATTCAGACAGGCATCACTTTGTTGAGTAACACATTCAATAAAACTAGATTGTGTCGCGACATAAATTTTATTTTTTCTAAAATGCCAAAACATTTTTTTTCTCATCTTTTAATGTCCCATTGGCTCCCCAGAATCAACCATGTTCTTTGCGTTGTTCCTTGTTATGCCCGTGGCTCTGATCCATGGATTTAACTTTATTCCATTCGCCACCTTTGCGCCTTGGATTGACGGCACTAATGTGAATGTTCAGTTCGCCGTGAAGGCCATCAATGAGTTCTACGCCAAGCAAGGAGACGACACACAAAGAACACTGGTAGCAGTTCTCCAATCTCAGTCTCAGGTATAGGCTTGGGCTTTTTCTAATCCATTAATATTACAGTGTTTTTTTTTCTTTTTCAAATGTATCTCTAGGTTTTAAACATTTCCAAATGCTTGGGTTTTCTAGTTAGATCTTGGTGTTTTTTTTTCTTTTTCAAATGTATCTCTAGGTTTTAAACATTTCCAAATGCTTGGGTTTTCCAGTTAGATCTTGGTGTTTTTTTTTCTTTTTCAAGTGTATCTCTAGGTTTTAAACATTTCCAAATGCTTGGGTTTTCTAGTTAGATCTTGGTGTTTTCTTTTTCTTTTTCAAATCTATCTCTAGAAAACATGATTAAAGGTTTTAAACATTTCCAAATGCTTGGGTTTTCTAGTTAGATCTTGTTTTTTTTTTCTTTTTCAAAAATGTATCTCTAGAACACATTATTAAAGGTTTTCAAAAGTTCCACAAGATTGGGTTTTCTAGTTAGATTTTGGTCTTGACGACATTCTTGTATGCTTGTAAATGTTAGACGCTAACTGCAGAATTAGAGTGATGGATCTTAGCCACGGAATCGAGATGCCTTAGAAGGATTTTAGGTATCACTTCTGTATCATATTAAAAAAAATGATTAAAATGAGAAAATGTAAAACCGGATCACTAAACCAATATGGCGCCAAGAGAAACTTCTGACCATTGTCCAATAACGTAAGCTAAAACTGAGGGTCTAAATATTGAGATCATCAGGACTTGCCTGAAGGGAACAGTACCAGAGAAAAGAAAGAGAGGCAGACAGCAGAAGCTATGGGAGGGCAACATTAAGGAAAACACGGGCCTGTCAATAAAAGAAACTAATATTATCAAAAGGCGGAGAGAAATGGAGGGTGACGGTCGACAGATCATATGTTGGGCCTCAACAGAGTATGGGATAGGTGAGCTCTGGTGAGGTGAAGTTAGATTTTTTTCTACCGAGTTCCAAGTTTAGAAATACATTTATGTGTACTTTGAATTGGTTTAAGGATAAGGCAGATTGAAAATGAGATCTTTAGTCAAGTACGACAAGAATAAAAATGATTCTTTCCTTGACCATTTAACGTTTCTCTGTTTTCCATCTCAAACAATGATAAGTTTACGATCCCATTACAATGATAAGTTTACGATCCCATTACAATGATAAGTTTACGATCCCATTACGCGACCGACAAAAAAATCTCAAACAATGATAAGTTTACGATCCCATTACAATGATAAGTTTACGATCCTATTACGCGACCGACAAAAAAATCTCAAACAATGATAAGTTTACGATCCCATTACAATGATAAGTTTACGATCCCATTACGCGACCGACAAAAAAATCTCAAACAATGATAAGTTTACGATCCCATTACGCGACCGACAATAAAATCTCAAACAATGATAAGTTTACGATCCCATTACGCGACCGACAATAAAATCTCAAACAATGATAAGTTTACGATCCCATTATGCGACCGACAATAAAATCTCAAACAATGATAAGTTTACGATCCCATTACGCAACCGACAAAAAAATCTCAAACAATGATAAGTTTACGATCCCATTACGAGACCGACATTAAAATCTCAAACAATTCTTATGAATATAATGGTATACACATTGTTTGTTCAAAGTGTTTAGCAAAAAAAATGTGCTATTTCCCATTGAGTTAAAACGGCTCTAGTTAGGTAACTTTAACTGTTCCCCGATCTACATTTCAAGCTATTATTTTTTAAAGATTGGAATAGAATAGTAAACATTTTTTTTCTACTTTAATCAAGGCTTATGCTCATGTGCTGAATACTTTAACATTCATATTTTCAATCCCTGTAGGGTTCAATTGAAATTAACTACCAGTTCACACTTAAAGTATCATCTGGAGATCAAGTAAGTATTTATAATGAACACATTTAGCTTTAGTTAGAAAGTTAAAAGAGAACTGGATGACTGCAATCTTACTCCATCCAAATGGTGTCAATATAAAACTAAATCAAATTAATCGCTTATAATACATATAATTTTTGATTGATTACTTGAAGAGTTTTTCTTGACCAGAGCGAGATCTGCTTTGTTGATGTCTTGTCTAGATCTGGAACACCCATTAAAGTCACAAAGGATCCCGTCTGTAGCGCTGAAACTCTAGGTGAGCTTGCTGTGATATGTTTACGCATTTAGAGGTAGACAACCGGGTCGAGCTTTTTATATATAAAAAAATGCAGCTTTCATTCAAAGTTATTAAACGGGAATTCATGTTTACCAAACAAGGAAAGCGAGTGGGTGGAGAGACACCTATTGACGTGAACGACCCAGACGTCAAGAAAGCTTTAGACTTTGCTGTGGCCAGAATGAACGCCATGGAAAATTACTTTTATTTGAGAACCGCTACCAAGGTGGCAAAAGTGACATCTCAGGTACGTTGATTGTCCTGCATATTGTTATGTTCAGTTAGTCACCTGTTTAGTTGTTTGTTAATTTGTCCATTAACAATTAATTATGTTATTTGTAGATCGTTGCAGGCATATCCTACCACTTCTCTGGTGTTGAGATGTCCACTACTAACTGTGACAAGATGTCCACTCACCAACTGTCCAGCTGCGCCGTAGCCGATGGAGCAAGTGTAAGTTCTTTAAAAAACTTATAAGAGTCATGTTATCACTGATAAGAGTCATGTTATCACTGATAAGATTCATGTTATCACTGCTGACTTTCATCATTGTTGAGTTTCTAGGGACAATTAACCTTCTACCGGTTGTCTTTAACTCCCAAAGAAATTTTGAGCCTCAAATATTCACTCAGATGAAGCTTCAAAATTCGAATATTTTAGTCTTAGCTTATGAGACTATTTTGAGCACATCTAAAAATTAGAGGGTTAACTTAACCGCTGAAATAAGCGCCAAGGAAATATCCTACAGTTTCCATCATAGTAGGAAAAAAATTAACAGAATGCAGTAACTTATTTTTAAAAAAAAAGTATATTAACCCGTTGACCGTTAGGAAGGATTTCTCTTAACAGGCAGGCACATACCCAGAGCTTGCTTTTAACCACAGAGTTCTTCCTGTGGGTTCACAATGGCAGCGACCATTACTACGAATAGTTCGCGCCTTATAAATACTTCGGGACTCTGTTCTTAGACCCCACTCTCTACAAGCGACAAATTGAGAGTAACAGCTATAGTTACAAGATTCGTTTGTTACTTAAACATATCAGGGGATTTCTTGTATTCCTTCGCTGTAACCGCCGAGAAGTCTCGTAAGAACCAGCCAACGGGTAACTAACGTTTCCACTTAGGCGTCAAGATGAGGTCCAAGGAGCTTGATTCCTCTGTCTTCACGTAGTAGCTATACCTACCCTTACCAATGGTGCAGGATGAAATTCTTAGTAAGATCAGAGTTATTAATAAGTTATGCGGCAAGAGACCTTGACCTGATTTCTAGTCTCATCCCCAGTAAAATGAACTACGTCTGTTTTGTAAATAAAGTCACTTTTAATAGTTTTTAAACGCAAATCAAAGTTGTTAACTCTTTCTCTCCGTAATTATTCATTCTGCTAATTTATATTTCACTATCCTGTTATGATGAACCTTCAATAACTTTTTTGTTTAATAAATCAGAAAATGTATTTGGTATCGAATTATCGAGAATGTATGGTCTTTTAACACAACATAAATTCAAATTTATAAATCCATTAATTAATTTAGTGAAAGAAATGTGAAGAAAACAAATTGACACTTTTCGCTTTATTG
>JADKLZ010000143.1:12232-23318 GCA_021533235.1 Biomphalaria straminea | reverse complement strand
GGGAATGGGATTTTAAACAGGGCAAAGGATAGAGAGGAATGAAGAAAGATGGTCTACTAGTCTTGCTTGGTGCCCCAACGGTCCACCAGACTAAGTGATAAGTAACAGGTAACAGGTAAAATGTCTTTATTTACGATATGTGAATGAGGCCCATTGCGACTGTTTTTATGCAGATATGAAGAAAAATACATTATTGCGGATGTTTTTTTTTTTTCTGCAAGTTCGTCAAGGTCACCTAATTGAACTGCCTTTTCATTGAAATTATTTTTCTTAAATATTAAGAAATCTACTGGCACGATTGAACAATTAAGTGTTCTTTTCTATAACAAAAACAAATTTAAATAAAATAGTCATAAAATGAGCCAAATTAAACGATAACGGTAAAGTACATCTTATACTTTAGTCTACTTTTGTATTCACAGTGGAAACACAGAAAAATCTGGCTACTCAAACTCAGCTCAGTGCATTGCTGCCACAATAAACACATCTAGATGTACATTTACAGCTTCTACAGAGCATGATATTTCGATTTATATAAGCTTGTCACTTTGACTTGATGTCTAGGACAGATCATTTAAAGCTCATATATTTGGCCCACGGTTAACGAGGGTGTCGTGTGGCCAGCACAATAAGCAACCGCCCTTACGTTTCTCCCGATTAACGTCAATTTCCCATTAAAGTTGGATGGAGATGGAGCCAGAGTCGTCCTGCAATCCCTAAAGTTTAAAACCCCAGTCTTTGAACCCTGGATCCCTAGGTTGGGAAGACAGGGCAACGTCATGTGCAAGCTGGTCTCCTCCTTTCCAGGGGCGGAAAGCAGAGCGGGTGCACGTTGTTTTTGTTTGACGAATGTTTTATTTCTCAGCAAAATGGATTGGGAGAATTTAGGGAACCTTGTCATGAAAAGACAATATTTTTGATCCTAAAAAAGAAAACAAATTATTCGAACTTCGAAACTGTGTTTCTGTCTGTAGCGATATATGGGGGTATCTAAAGTCCGATGACACTGGAGTATCTAAAGTCCGATTACATTGAGGTATATATATGATATGATTGCACAAGGGTTAACTAAAGTACGATTACAATGTCTCTTTTATCGTGCTCAGAATAGGTGCAGGGTCGTCCAAAAGCGTTTTTTTTAAAAGCGTATGTATACTATATGCGAAAACATATAAACCATATATATGTCTTATTTCTAATTCAATACATAATTAAGAAAGTACAATATTATTTTGGTGGTCTTTACCTGTCTTTTTGGATAAAAAATATTAAAATACATATTAATAAGCTGTAGTAACTATTATTTAAGAAAGCTGTATAGAACTAGTCTATTTTTATCGAAACAATCTCAGAAATTTTGTTGTCCACCAGCAGAGTTGAATGTGGTAGACGGTAATGTATCAATATTATGACGTGCCTAAATGTGTTTATTTTCGATTGGTGAATGAGGCCCATTGCGACTGTTTTTATGCAGCTATGAAGAAAGTACACTATTGGGAGGGAGGGGGAACCGATATGTCCAGCTTCCCGGGTATGGGTGGGCCCGGTACCCTCAGTACGACAGTATATAGTGATAAGTGATTTTAATGTTAACCTTTACCTACAAATTCTGTGTTTTATTTTTGGAAAAAAATACATTGTGCCGGACTTTTTTTATTTTGTCTGCAAGGTCGTCAAGGTCATCTCATTGAACTGTCTTCATTGAAATTATTTTTCTAAAATATTATGAAAGCTACTGTCATGATTGAACAATTAAGTGTTCTTTTCAACGACAACAAGTATAAATAAAATAGTCATAAAATTGGCCAAATTAAACGATAATGGTAAAGTACATTTCGTTATAGATCTAATACTTTGGTCTACTTTTGTCTTCAAAGCGGAAACACAGAAAAATCTGGCTACTCAAACCCAGCTCAGTGCATTGCTACATAAACACATCTAGATGTACATTTACATCTACAGAGCATGATATTACGATTTCATATAAGCTTGTCACTTTGACTTGATGTCTAGGGCAGATCATTTGAAGCTCATATATTTGGCCCACGTTTGACGAGTGTGTCGTGTGGCCAGCACAATAACCAACCGCCCTTACTTTTCTACCGAGTAACGTCAATCTCCCATCAAAGTTGGATGGGGATGGAGTTAGAGTCGTCCTGCAATCCCTAAAGTTTAAAACCCCAGTCTTTAAACCCTGGACCCCTCGGTTGGTAAGACAAGCGCTTTACTTCTCAGCTACCACACCCAAACTAATTATATAGTAATTATGTTATTTGTTGACTCACCTGACTATCGTTTGTTACAGAAGAATGTGTGAATGTAAGTTTCCTTGTCACAGAAAAAAGAAGAGCTCTTCTTAAGTCTTAGTTTTGAGCCAACAAGATCAAGATGTGTCGAAACATCATGCAGTACTCATGAGCTCGCCATGCCCCCAAACCTTTGACCTTTCCGTTTTTTTTTTCTCCAACGGTTTTGTTTGCAAGATAAGTCTGAAAGAGTCTGATCCACTTTGCCGGCCCTGCCGGTGCAGACGTTTCTCCCCCTCCCCCCTCATTCTCAGCTACCCTCCCCCTGTGACGTTGTTTTGTGGTCTTTATGCCTGATATGGGAATTTAACGGGGCGTGTGGGAATAAGAACAGGAAGAGTCTGGGGGGGGGGGGGCAGGAAGGAGAGGGCGCTAGTTTTGGTAAACAAAAGCCAGCATGTCTCGCCCCTTTTTCTAATACCACTCAACCCCGACGTAATCCTTTGTAGTCTGTTCTCTTAACACACAAACAGAATCTTCTCCTGCCTCAACACACACACAGTAAACATACACACTTGTAGTCTGTACTCACACATCCACACGACCATTCAATACATGTGTACATCCAGGGGCGGCGAGTGAGCCCCAAATAAAAACATTCATTAACCAATAGCCGGAGGCTAAAAGTGTCATTTGGTATTGTAAACCAGGACAAAGACATGCAAGTGCAGTAACATAGACCTCAGTTATGAGAGCGTTATGATGTGATTAGAAAAAAAAATAAATGCATTAATGTTATGAAATCTCTATTGAGCATGATCTCAAAGATAAGAATTCGTTTAGACCGAGACGTAATTTTCCCTGGCTAAAGGAGGTCAGTCATCTCGATACAATTATAAAGCACCCAAGGAACTATCCAGGCAAAACAATATTGTTAATAGAAAAAAAAACTTCTAATAACAATATATTTTTTACGATCTTATCTTATAAACTAGAGACGTTACTTTAAAAAAAAAGACGATTACGTTCTAAAATCAGATTATATCTAGTCATGCATGTTAACCATTGACTTAAATTCAAAATCCAAGTCTTTCACAGGTTTCGAACCCAGGACACCTCGGTTTGGAAGTCAAGTTCTTTACCACTCAGATGTCACGCCTCCAAAATAATGAAACAAAATATGATATACATAATCCAAACTAACAAAAAAAATAATAGGTCATATGTCATTTACCTTGTCATGGGGCCTTCACCGACGAAATTTTCAGATCCACAAGTAAGAAAATACAAAATAGTTTAGTCCAGGCTCCACAGTGTGATAATTAAAAACACGGATTCGTTTATCTCTACTGGTATGTATGTGTGATAAGATAAAATTAAGTACGAAGAAATGGATGAGAAATAAACCCAAAATAAACGAAACAAACCAGACGAGGCGCACGCACTGCTCCGCTTTCACAGCATACAGCTGTATGAGAGTTATGTTATGTCCACATGTTCATGTAATTACACGTCTGACACACTCAGACACATAATCATGACTTTTGACAGACACCTAGACAGCCCCGCGTAGCATTGACGGGACAGCCTTGCTGTACAAATGTTATGAACTTAGTATGTGTGTGCGTGTGTGTGTGTGTTCCACACTACATACATATTTATTTAGAATTTTCGATATCAATAAAAACCTGAACTCTCTAGCAGACGACTTGTTTCAAACCTTGCACTTGACGAAGCCTGCCCAGGTCTGACACTCCACCAACTGGTTGTACGTGTTACAGACATGAGCCCTCGCCCCCCCCCCCCAATTTATCCCCAACTACCTCACCATCAGAAGCGGACCGGCAGTATGGGCGACCGGACCAATGCATTGAATTAGGACTTGAGCCCTGATTGAACACTTTCTTTTATGTTTGTTTTAAAAAAACGATATTCATCAAGATACCCCCTTATTTGTTTCCCCATTTCACAACTGGTCCAGCCAAGTGATAGGATAAAAGCGCATCAAGAAAGCTGAAACCTAAACAAAATTGATAAAAATATTTCTGATTTATTTTGTCTAGGTCTCTAGTACATAAATTATATGACTGATCCAAACTAATTAATACAGTTAGACTAAACTGCATAATACCTGATGACTTGTGTGTCGTCTCGGTAGTTCCGGGGTTCGAACTGTGCCCAATGGGATGGTTATTACAAGACAGCCCTCTTTACTATCATCTTCATAAGACTAAGATTAAGACTGCTTTATAGATCCTTACGGAAATTTGTGATTACAAGGACTCTTCTCATATAAAGACAACACACCATAAACATACACATGATTAGAAGAACAGACACAACATACACATAAATACAACAGACACAACATAAAGAGTTTATACATCGACTACACACAGGCATCTTGGTACTTTTCATGTTCCCTGATCAATGAATGGCGGTGATAGTCTGACCGAGTGAGGTACGAACGAGTTTTTGTACCGCTCCGTTCTTGTTTTGAAAGACAGCAGTCGCTCACTTCGCGATGACCTGACGTAGTTCTGATGGAGCGGGTGGTCGTTGTCTTCCAAGATTTTTTAGATTTTTTCTTTTGTTTTGTCTTTTGTTCAAAGAGTTTCTTTAAATGTGGTAATGTTGTGAGTGTAATTTTTGATGCCCTTTTTATGATGTTTTCTAGAGGTCGCAACAGTTTAGATGAGCCGTTGCCTTGCCAACAAGTTATTCCGTATGTTAGCAGATTTTGTATAGTCGCGCCTTAAAAAGTATATAGGATCTTCTTGTTTAGTTTAAAGCTGTTGAGTTTGTATAGAAAAAAGACACTTTGGGCTGTTTTCTTTGACAGAGTTCTAAGGAGGTCTTCCTAAGAAAGTTTGTTATTAATGATAACGCCTAGATATTTGTATGCCTCTACTTGTTCTATAGATGCAGTGTTTATTTGCAGTTCACGTATAGTTGGTTTTTTCTTTCTAAAATCTATTAAAAGTTCTTTAGTTTTTGTGACATTCAGTTCTAGAAAGTTGTCGGTGCACCTCTTTGTAAACTCTTCTATCGAGCTTCGATACTGAGTTTCGTCTCCTGAAATAAGACCGACTAAAAAATTAAATAAAAGGCCGCCAGGTCACATTAAGAAGGTATGCCCTTCTCATGGGCGGCCACAGAGGGGAGCCAGGTGGTGCACTTTCACCCCCCTGAATTCTGAGTAGTCAAATTCTAGCCTTTTTTTGCACCATGAGATCAATTAAAATTTAAGCAGCAACTGAATAAGTAGCTTCCACTGGTGAGTGAAGTACAGTTGTAGCAGACTAGTCTAGGCTTATTAGGAATTAACAGCTGACCATTCGCGTGCACCCCTCTGAATTTTGAGTATAAATTTCAGCCATTTTTTTACATCTTAAAATCAATAAACTTCTGCAACTTAACACGTAGTGCTACAACTGGAGCACAATGAATGAGAACAAGTTATTCTTATCCTATATAATACAGACGTTACTTCAAAAAAAAAAGATGATTACGTTATCATGTAGTCATGCAAATTAACCAATGATTTTAATTCTGCCAATCTTATCTTATCTTATATAATACAGACGTTACTTCAAAAAAGAAGATGATTACGTCCTACGCGTCATGCATTCAGTCATGCATATTTACCAGTGACTTAAATTCTGCCAAGTCACCGGTTTTCCTAGCTAGCTCAGTTATTATTGTTTTAAACTAGAATAGGCTAATCTGTAGTTAGAATAGGCTAATCTGTAGTTCATATCCGACCATGTGCGCTTGTAATCCAATACTCTTTAGCACCCTAACGATTTGTTTTTCATTTATTCATAATAGTGATCATTATATTTAGTAAAGACCCAGAATATTCTTATAACTTATCAAAATTACCTGAACGTAAGGATTATAAAATAAATAAAATAGGATGTTTAATATTAATAAGAAACTTGATTTAAAACCACACTATGTACATCACACGTTTCACAAGCAATCTTGTTTTCATCTCTAAAGGATCGGCCATCCTTTGGTGTCTCTGTCCTCTGTCTCATAGTGCACAGTCTCGCACCTAATGAAGGTGCGCAACGTAGAGTCATGACAATATGACGGAGCACTGACAGCAAGAAACCAAAACATACTAATAGCAGCAGCATTAATTAACTGCGTCTTCTAGGTACCTCGTTAATAAAAATACAGATATCTCAGGAAATAAACAGATGTGTTGGAGCGTTGGATTTGTTGATGGCGATTATATTCGATAAGAATTCATTGGTTTTGTCATTGTTGTTAAGAAAGACGCACCTTCTGTTTCTAGCGTTATTGTGAGCAAATCTGACTGTGTCTAACGTTATTGTCAGCAAATACATATTGTAAATTTTTCACATGGACAAATTACTCGGCCAAGGCTACGATGGCTGCCCCGTGATGGGTAGCAATTAAAACTGTTTTCAGTCATTTGTGAATAATATCCAAAAGCAGACATTGTCCGTTGGAAGTCCCAGAGACTTATATGTGTTATCATTGATTTGATTGACGTTTTAGATGTACGTAACGCTGCTATCCATAAGACTTTGTTTCTTCCGTAACAGTCCCTAGCGAGAGCGTTGGTGCTAAATTTATTTCATTTTTCCGATGCACGATAGACTGAGGAATACGAATTCCTTCGCGCTTTAAATCACCACTTTTATAAAGATCTTTGTTAAGCGTATTTTATTTCTTTTAAATAGCTTCTGTAAGTGAAACCTGACAATCTGCGTAATCAGTGCCCGCTTCTCGTGTGTTTCAGATTTGTCTTTTATTATTCATCCTTTCATGATGTTGCAATTTGTGCATCTTAGCATACGTGCCCGCTGGACAGCACATCAGCAGTTAGTAGATCCGGCTAAAGTTATGGGAGTCAGATCTGTCTGTGGCTACGTTCTGTCCTGTGTGATACTAGGGAACTGTTTGGGAGACCTGGAGCGACACTGGGAAGTGTGTCGGTGGTCTGTTTCCAATACTTCTATCTACCAGAACATCCCAAAAATTCCTGTGTTGCCAATGGATAAGGAAGACGGGCAAAACGTTCTATGTCTGCTGCTAACTCCTGTAGTAATGGTCTTTCAACTTGAGGCGCCATGATAAGCCAACGGGAGAGGCGGCTATATAAAGGGAAATAATTCTTCTATTTCTTTTATTTTTAAGGCAAATAGAACTGGAATAATAACCTCCCTTGTCATTTTGTGATTTTAACAGGTTAGAGTGTTTTAACTGTTTATTCTAACAGAAATTTTTCAATTACACTGCAACACATAAACTGAGCTCACACATGCATCAATACACATAATCACACAAGCACATCGACTTGTAAATACAGATTGTTCATAAGTATACAGACGTCTACACACACGCACGCATACTATGCATTGCACATTTAAAGACACAGTCACTCACATTTCATAATTTTTATTATTTTGTTTATGCTTATGCTTTTTTTTTTTTTTGAAAGGGGGGTGGGCGAGGTCTAACTTTTTGATAAACTTAGCATAAAGTCTTAGGTAATTCAGAACTTCCTTGCTTTACTTTGGCTTTTTCTGGCAGCCAGAACTTCATTTCAACCCATACTTCGCCAATTCGGTATGGGACTACATCTAAATCTCTGTCATGAACAGCTCACCTTCTGCATCGGGTGTGGAGATCCTAAGTCAAAAGTAATGTTCCCCTTTCAAACTTTGTGGTCGATAGGGCAGATGATGTAAAGGTCATCTGATTCTGTGGCCAGCACAACGACCAACCGCCTTTACTTTTCCCCAACTAATGTCAGGTACCCATTAGAGCTGGGTGGACTCAAGGGCGCCCAAAAATCCCGAAATACAAAATCCAAATCTTCACCAGGATTCGAACCCGGGACCTCCAGTGCTGAAGCACTGCGCTTTACCGCTCAGCCACCGCGCCTTCCTAAATCAATTCCTTACAAATTATGGTCTTCAGTTGATGTAGCCTGAAATGAGAATGAATGAAGTACTGCAAGAGATACATAATGGTTGCAGTGTATCTGTCTCGGTATAAAAGTTTGAAAAGGGTTGGCCAACATTTCTACTGGTTTAGGTACCGATAAGACGTTGAGGAATGGTGCATAAGATGTGCGTCATCAAAAAGCCCGCAACATAAAATATGTGGGCGCATGCAGCAGTACAGGGTGTGTCCCCTTTGAGAGAATAGCGATTTGTGGCAATCAATTACTTTAGCAAATGGCCAGAGGCATAAGAGAAAAAGAAGAAGCCATCACGGTAGTTGAAAGAGTAGTTACAGAACTGGATGTGTGGATTGGGTGCCGCCATTGACATACACTCCGAACCGGGCCGGAACTTGTAATCCCAATTCTTCTAAGAATAGTGCCAGATACTAAAAATCACGAAGACTCGTATGACAATAAAACAAAACAAATTTGAAGGCAACGCGAAACCACTACTTCAAATATCTTTGTGACACCCGACACTAAAACTTCAGTCAAATTTTTTTATTAACGTGGACAAAAAAATTTAAGAACACAACCAGCAGCTTAAAACCGACTAATGAAACAATTTAACAGAAAATCGTGAAAACGTGAAATTACTGGACATAGGACAAGGAAGACTACAAGAAAACAAACAAACACACAAACAACATACATAAACATAAATACACATATAAATGTAACAATTTTATTCTCAATGTAGCATTAAATTTTGATATAATTTATATTAAATTTGAGGCCAAATGCAGCAAAGTCTAATTTAGCACTTAATATTAAATGTAATTGAAGTCTAAATCTAGCAAAAAAATAAATTTTACTTTTTATCTAAATCTAGCAATAATCCTAAATCTTCAATATAATTTTAATTTTAATCAGAATCTAATTTTAGATAGTCCTATGGATAGCGCTAGACTAAATCTAAATCTAAATCTTAATCTAGGAATCTAAGTCAATCTAATTTTAGTCTTAACCTACCACTAAACCTAAACCTAAACCCCAACCACCCGTCTGATTGTTTTCGAGTGCTCTGTCTTGTAGATTAACTGTGTGTCCTAATGGTGTGCCCGCTAGGTATTTCTGTTGTCATATGAGTGTTAGCTATTCCTTAGAGGACCTGTAATGTGTGCAGGTGTTGCAGTGCATGGTCCCACCCACCTCGCCCCTAGTGGACCCATCATTTGTGTGCGTGAAATAATCTGTGGGTCTGAGTGCTCATTGGAGGCATTGGAGTGCGTGACGGAATTTATTAACAATTATTTTAATTAACTCTTTCTCTCTGTAATTGCCGATTGGAGACGCAAACAATAGCGCGCCTAATGTGTTTCATAATTTTAATAGAGTTAAAGGGAACATGGATCTCTTTGTATAATACACACACAAAAAAGTGTACAAACTTAAAGTTAATTTAATTTACTGAGGTCAAAACGATGATGGTATCGTCAATTAGAAGAGAAAGAGTTAATTAACTTTTTCTAAAATTATATAAAATTAACTAAATTAACTAACCTATCAACCCACCCCCGTCCCGTACCCGTGTTGGTTTGCTTGTCGCGCGTGCATCAACTTTAACATCTAAGTTCCACCCTTACTGCCCCCCGTCATGCAAAACTTCTATCTCTATTATCTCCCCATGCTCGGACGTCACAGTAAACTTATAAGTAGATGTTATCAACAAGATGATACGTAAATTACAAAATTAAAATATATATATATATTGACTGAACATAGACTTGTAAATATATATATATATATATATATATACTTCTCTATACTGGACATGGATATTTTTAACACTACAAAAAATGACTATTTTTTTTCTAGAAAGTTGGATCAAAGCGTTGTTTTGTAAAGTGATAAAGAGAATTTTTTGTTAACCCCTATCCAATATGATGTAATTTAATTTTTGATCTAGATCTTGTAATTAAGCATAAAAAATAAGTGTACTCTCGGCTTATAACTATTTTCTTACAATTTTTAGATACATAATCTAAAAAGATCTAGGTTATTAATCTATTTAAATGTACATAAAATGATTAAAATCAACATGAATTATTTTGATCTAGGATTTTTCATACATCATCTCAATGGGGAAAACAGGAAATAGCGTAAACATCCGAAAAATGGTTTTGCATTTTGCATCTAAGGCAGAATACTGTTATGACTCTGCCATGCGCACCGATATCTAGCTTAGTGCAGAGATTCGCACTGCTACTGAACGGACTAAAACGGTTGACATTAAGAGACTAACGATTTCCGCCCAAGTTGAGAGCCAAGATGAAGCCAAGGTGAAGAGACAGTGCTAAATGAAGATATTGTTTTGTGTACCTGTGATGTCATGTAAATAAATATTGTTGTCCTTGTTGAGTTGCCTTCCCTTAAGTTATTACAATACATTGCTTAAGGCGAATCCCCTTGGAGATCGAAAGTAAAGTTTACATACATAACATTTCTCTTTATATATATATCTTGCGCACCATCATTCAGGCTAGTGCACAGGTGCGCACCTTGGCAGAATTTAAGTCACTGGTAAATATGCATGACTGAATGCATGACGCGTAGGACGTAATCATCTTCTTTTTTGAAGTAACGTCTGTATTGTATAAGATAAGATAAGAAGAAGAACAAAATATTGACATTGTGAGAATAATGACTTCCGCCCACGTTGAGAGTAAAGATGAAGAGACAGTGCTAAATGAAGATGTTGTTTTGTGTTACTGTGATGTCATGTAAATAAACATTGTTGTCCTCGTTGAGTTGCCTTCCCTGAAGTTATTACAATATATATATATATATATATATATATATATTGTTACGACCTCGCCATTGCGCATCGCAAGTCTAGCTAGCGCACCTC
>JADKLZ010000143.1:232-12222 GCA_021533235.1 Biomphalaria straminea | reverse complement strand
ACGGAGACTCTGGGGATTTGAGCGCCGTCTGTGTCTGTGTTGTGGGCAAGTCTTGTGGTTGTGACTTTAAAGACGAGGAAGGTGACAACGATTGCTGCGACGATCTTGAACGGAAAGAGCGAAATGAAGAAACTGACGTCTGTTATGTGCCCGATGCGTTTGTTCCTGTTGCACCTGTTACCAGTACCTGTATGAGCCGGACAGGTCAAGACAACGTTTGGTCTGCGTCTAAGCCTATTACTATAGACCTTAAAGACCTCTGCCTATCTGCCGGTGCTCATGAAGAAAATGTGAGGCTCGACAACTGCATCCAGAACTTGAGCATGAACTGTAAGTGTGGCGCCTTACACGGGGAATGTGGATGCCAAGAAAACCATCAAGAGGACATGTGTACCTCTGCCATCATCATTGACATTGGCATAAATGAATGTCAGTCAACCCACACTACATCGGAGCTGTCAAGAGGAAGACATCTTCCACTTGAACTTGAAGAGACCTATCTCCTGGACGTGAGACTGTTGGCTGAGGATGACTGCTGCGCGTTGGACTTGGTTTGCAACTTGGCTGAAGTTGAACCTGTAGTCCTCACGAGAGACGTCTGTCGGAAGGGTCTGCCGAAACGGCGTGTCCGATCAACGGCTGTGCTGAAGAAAACAGTGCTCGACACTATCTCGTTGAGTGTCAAACGGCCACGCCATCGTCTCAACAACAGCCTGGTCAACTGGAGAAAGAGAAAGCGACGGCTGCGGAAAACTGTGCAGATGGATTCGTGGGCAACAGGCACCCTACCGCCTGTGGCTCCCACTGATCGACCTCCACCTGAACTGTCAAACCTCAGCTACAGTGTTTTTCTTTTCGGGACGAAAAGTGTTAAGACGGGGGCAATGTTACGACCTAGCCATTGCGCATCGCAAGTCTGGCTAGCACCTCTAGTGAACGGACTAGAAGACAATGTTTACAGAGAGAGTAACGACTTCCGCCTAAGGCTAGAGGTGGAAATAGAGACACTGTAGTGCAATGGAGATGTTATCTTGTGTCCTGTGATGTCTTGTCAATAAATATATGTCTCGTTGAGTTGGCCTTGTCTCTTATATTATTAGAATATATATATATATATTGTAATAACTTCAGGGAAGGCAACTCAACGAGGACAACAATGTTTATTTACATGACATCACAGCAACACAAAACATCTTCATTTAGCACTGTCTCTTCATCTTTACTCTCAACGTGGGCGGAAGTCATTATTCTCACAATGTCAATATCTTGTTCTAGTCCGTTCACTAGAGGTGCGTACCTGTGCACTAGCCTGAATGATGGTGCGCAAGATATATATATAAAGAGAAATGTTATGTATGTAAACTTTACTTTCAATCTCCAAGGGGATTCGCCTTAAGCAATGTATTGTAATAACTTAAGGGAAGGCAACTCAACAAGGACAACAATATTTATTTACATGACATCACAGGTACACAAAACAATATCTTCATTTAGCACTGTCTCTTCACCTTGGCTTCATCTTGGCTCTCAACTTGGGCGGAAATCGTTAGTCTCTTAATGTCAACCGTTTTAGTCCGTTCAGTAGCAGTGCGAATCTCTGCACTAAGCTAGATATCGGTGCGCATGGCAGAGTCATAACAGTATTCTGCCTTAGATGCAAAATGCAAAACCATTTTTCGGATGTTTACGCTATTTCCTGTTTTCCCCATTGAGATGATGTATGAAAAATCCTAGATCAAAATAATTCATGTTGATTTTAATCATTTTATGTACATTTAAATAGATTAATAACCTAGATCTTTTTAGATTATGTATCTAAAAATTGTAAGAAAATAGTTATAAGCCGAGAGTACACTTATTTTTTATGCTTAATTACAAGATCTAGATCAAAAATTAAATTACATCATATTGGATAGGGGTTAACAAAAAATTCTCTTTATCACTTTACAAAACAACGCTTTGATCCAACTTTCTAGAAAAAAAATAGTCATTTTTTGTAGTGTTAAAAATATCCATGTCCAGTATAGAGAAGTATATATATATATATATATATATATTTACAAGTCTATGTTCAGTCAATATATATATATATTTTAATTTTGTAATTTACGTATCATCTTGTTGATAACATCTACTTATAAGTTTACTGTGACGTCCGAGCATGGGGAGATAATAGAGATAGAAGTTTTGCATGACGGGGGGCAGTAAGGGTGGAACTTAGATGTTAAAGTTGATGCACGCGCGACAAGCAAACCAACACGGGTACGGGACGGGGGTGGGTTGATAGGTTAGTTAATTTAGTTAATTTTATATAATTTTAGAAAAAGTTAATTAACTCTTTCTCTTCTAATTGACGATACCATCATCGTTTTGACCTCAGTAAATTAAATTAACTTTAAGTTTGTACACTTTTTTGTGTGTGTATTATACAAAGAGATCCATGTTCCCTTTAACTCTATTAAAATTATGAAACACATTAGGCGCGCTATTGTTTGCGTCTCCAATCGGCAATTACAGAGAGAAAGAGTTAATTAAAATAATTGTTAATAAATTCCGTCACGCACTCCAATGCCTCCAATGAGCACTCAGACCCACAGATTATTTCACGCACACAAATGATGGGTCCACTAGGGGCGAGGTGGGTGGGACCATGCACTGCAACACCTGCACACATTACAGGTCCTCTAAGGAATAGCTAACACTCATATGACAACAGAAATACCTAGCGGGCACACCATTAGGACACACAGTTAATCTACAAGACAGAGCACTCGAAAACAATCAGACGGGTGGTTGGGGTTTAGGTTTAGGTTTAGTGGTAGGTTAAGACTAAAATTAGATTGACTTAGATTCCTAGATTAAGATTTAGATTTAGATTTAGTCTAGCGCTATCCATAGGACTATCTAAAATTAGATTCTGATTAAAATTAAAATTATATTGAAGATTTAGGATTATTGCTAGATTTAGATAAAAAGTAAAATTTATTTTTTTGCTAGATTTAGACTTCAATTACATTTAATATTAAGTGCTAAATTAGACTTTGCTGCATTTGGCCTCAAATTTAATATAAATTATATCAAAATTTAATGCTACATTGAGAATAAAATTGTTACATTTATATGTGTATTTATGTTTATGTATGTTGTTTGTGTGTTTGTTTGTTTTCTTGTAGTCTTCCTTGTCCTATGTCCAGTAATTTCACGTTTTCACGATTTTCTGTTAAATTGTTTCATTAGTCGGTTTTAAGCTGCTGGTTGTGTTCTTAAATTTTTTTGTCCACGTTAATAAAAAAATTTGACTGAAGTTTTAGTGTCGGGTGTCACAAAGATATTTGAAGTAGTGGTTTCGCGTTGCCTTCAAATTTGTTTTGTTTTATTGTCATACGAGTCTTCGTGATTTTTAGTATCTGGCACTATTCTTAGAAGAATTGGGATTACAAGTTCCGGCCCGGTTCGGAGTGTATGTCAATGGCGGCACCCAATCCACACATCCAGTTCTGTAACTACTCTTTCAACTACCGTGATGGCTTCTTCTTTTTCTCTTATGCCTCTGGCCATTTGCTAAAGTAATTGATTGCCACAAATCGCTATTCTCTCAAAGGGGACACACCCTGTACTGCTGCATGCGCCCACATATTTTATGTTGCGGGCTTTTTGATGACGCACATCTTATGCACCATTCCTCAACGTCTTATCGGTACCTAAACCAGTAGAAATGTTGGCCAACCCTTTTCAAACTTTTATACCGAGACAGATACACTGCAACCATTATGTATCTCTTGCAGTACTTCATTCATTCTCATTTCAGGCTACATCAACTGAAGACCATAATTTGTAAGGAATTGATTTAGGAAGGCGCGGTGGCTGAGCGGTAAAGCGCAGTGCTTCAGCACTGGAGGTCCCGGGTTCGAATCCTGGTGAAGATTTGGATTTTGTATTTCGGGATTTTTGGGCGCCCTTGAGTCCACCCAGCTCTAATGGGTACCTGACATTAGTTGGGGAAAAGTAAAGGCGGTTGGTCGTTGTGCTGGCCACAGAATCAGATGACCTTTACATCATCTGCCCTATCGACCACAAAGTTTGAAAGGGGAACATTACTTTTGACTTAGGATCTCCACACCCGATGCAGAAGGTGAGCTGTTCATGACAGAGATTTAGATGTAGTCCCATACCGAATTGGCGAAGTATGGGTTGAAATGAAGTTCTGGCTGCCAGAAAAAGCCAAAGTAAAGCAAGGAAGTTCTGAATTACCTAAGACTTTATGCTAAGTTTATCAAAAAGTTAGACCTCGCCCACCCCCCTTTCAAAAAAAAAAAAAAGCATAAGCATAAACAAAATAATAAAAATTATGAAATGTGAGTGACTGTGTCTTTAAATGTGCAATGCATAGTATGCGTGCGTGTGTGTAGACGTCTGTATACTTATGAACAATCTGTATTTACAAGTCGATGTGCTTGTGTGATTATGTGTATTGATGCATGTGTGAGCTCAGTTTATGTGTTGCAGTGTAATTGAAAAATTTCTGTTAGAATAAACAGTTAAAACACTCTAACCTGTTAAAATCACAAAATGACAAGGGAGGTTATTATTCCAGTTCTATTTGCCTTAAAAATAAAAGAAATAGAAGAATTATTTCCCTTTATATAGCCGCCTCTCCCGTTGGCTTATCATGGCGCCTCAAGTTGAAAGACCATTACTACAGGAGTTAGCAGCAGACATAGAACGTTTTGCCCGTCTTCCTTATCCATTGGCAACACAGGAATTTTTGGGATGTTCTGGTAGATAGAAGTATTGGAAACAGACCACCGACACACTTCCCAGTGTCGCTCCAGGTCTCCCAAACAGTTCCCTAGTATCACACAGGACAGAACGTAGCCACAGACAGATCTGACTCCCATAACTTTAGCCGGATCTACTAACTGCTGATGTGCTGTCCAGCGGGCACGTATGCTAAGATGCACAAATTGCAACATCATGAAAGGATGAATAATAAAAGACAAATCTGAAACACACGAGAAGCGGGCACTGATTACGCAGATTGTCAGGTTTCACTTACAGAAGCTATTTAAAAGAAATAAAATACGCTTAACAAAGATCTTTATAAAAGTGGTGATTTAAAGCGCGAAGGAATTCGTATTCCTCAGTCTATCGTGCATCGGAAAAATGAAATAAATTTAGCACCAACGCTCTCGCTAGGGACTGTTACGGAAGAAACAAAGTCTTATGGATAGCAGCGTTACGTACATCTAAAACGTCAATCAAATCAATGATAACACATATAAGTCTCTGGGACTTCCAACGGACAATGTCTGCTTTTGGATATTATTCACAAATGACTGAAAACAGTTTTAATTGCTACCCATCACGGGGCAGCCATCGTAGCCTTGGCCGAGTAATTTGTCCATGTGAAAAATTTACAATATGTATTTGCTGACAATAACGTTAGACACAGTCAGATTTGCTCACAATAACGCTAGAAACAGAAGGTGCGTCTTTCTTAACAACAATGACAAAACCAATGAATTCTTATCGAATATAATCGCCATCAACAAATCCAACGCTCCAACACATCTGTTTATTTCCTGAGATATCTGTATTTTTATTAACGAGGTACCTAGAAGACGCAGTTAATTAATGCTGCTGCTATTAGTATGTTTTGGTTTCTTGCTGTCAGTGCTCCGTCATATTGTCATGACTCTACGTTGCGCACCTTCATTAGGTGCGAGACTGTGCACTATGAGACAGAGGACAGAGACACCAAAGGATGGCCGATCCTTTAGAGATGAAAACAAGATTGCTTGTGAAACGTGTGATGTACATAGTGTGGTTTTAAATCAAGTTTCTTATTAATATTAAACATCCTATTTTATTTATTTTATAATCCTTACGTTCAGGTAATTTTGATAAGTTATAAGAATATTCTGGGTCTTTACTAAATATAATGATCACTATTATGAATAAATGAAAAACAAATCGTTAGGGTGCTAAAGAGTATTGGATTACAAGCGCACATGGTCGGATATGAACTACAGATTAGCCTATTCTAACTACAGATTAGCCTATTCTAGTTTAAAACAATAATAACTGAGCTAGCTAGGAAAACCGGTGACTTGGCAGAATTTAAGTCACTGGTAAATATGCATGACTGAATGCATGACGCGTAGGACGTAATCATCTTCTTTTTTGAAGTAACGTCTGTATTATATAAGATAAGATAAGATTGGCAGAATTAAAATCATTGGTTAATTTGCATGACTACATGATAACGTAATCATCTTTTTTTTTTGAAGTAACGTCTGTATTATATAGGATAAGAATAACTTGTTCTCATTCATTGTGCTCCAGTTGTAGCACTACGTGTTAAGTTGCAGAAGTTTATTGATTTTAAGATGTAAAAAAATGGCTGAAATTTATACTCAAAATTCAGAGGGGTGCACGCGAATGGTCAGCTGTTAATTCCTAATAAGCCTAGACTAGTCTGCTACAACTGTACTTCACTCACCAGTGGAAGCTACTTATTCAGTTGCTGCTTAAATTTTAATTGATCTCATGGTGCAAAAAAAGGCTAGAATTTGACTACTCAGAATTCAGGGGGGTGAAAGTGCACCACCTGGCTCCCCTCTGTGGCCGCCCATGAGAAGGGCATACCTTCTTAATGTGACCTGGCGGCCTTTTATTTAATTTTTTAGTCGGTCTTATTTCAGGAGACGAAACTCAGTATCGAAGCTCGATAGAAGAGTTTACAAAGAGGTGCACCGACAACTTTCTAGAACTGAATGTCACAAAAACTAAAGAACTTTTAATAGATTTTAGAAAGAAAAAACCAACTATACGTGAACTGCAAATAAACACTGCATCTATAGAACAAGTAGAGGCATACAAATATCTAGGCGTTATCATTAATAACAAACTTTCTTAGGAAGACCTCCTTAGAACTCTGTCAAAGAAAACAGCCCAAAGTGTCTTTTTTCTATACAAACTCAACAGCTTTAAACTAAACAAGAAGATCCTATATACTTTTTAAGGCGCGACTATACAAAATCTGCTAACATACGGAATAACTTGTTGGCAAGGCAACGGCTCATCTAAACTGTTGCGACCTCTAGAAAACATCATAAAAAGGGCATCAAAAATTACACTCACAACATTACCACATTTAAAGAAACTCTTTGAACAAAAGACAAAACAAAAGAAAAAATCTAAAAAATCTTGGAAGACAACGACCACCCGCTCCATCAGAACTACGTCAGGTCATCGCGAAGTGAGCGACTGCTGTCTTTCAAAACAAGAACGGAGCGGTACAAAAACTCGTTCGTACCTCACTCGGTCAGACTATCACCGCCATTCATTGATCAGGGAACATGAAAAGTACCAAGATGCCTGTGTGTAGTCGATGTATAAACTCTTTATGTTGTGTCTGTTGTATTTATGTGTATGTTGTGTCTGTTCTTCTAATCATGTGTATGTTTATGGTGTGTTGTCTTTATATGAGAAGAGTCCTTGTAATCACAAATTTCCGTAAGGATCTATAAAGCAGTCTTAATCTTAGTCTTATGAAGATGATAGTAAAGAGGGCTGTCTTGTAATAACCATCCCATTGGGCACAGTTCGAACCCCGGAACTACCGAGACGACACACAAGTCATCAGGTATTATGCAGTTTAGTCTAACTGTATTAATTAGTTTGGATCAGTCATATAATTTATGTACTAGAGACCTAGACAAAATAAATCAGAAATATTTTTATCAATTTTGTTTAGGTTTCAGCTTTCTTGATGCGCTTTTATCCTATCACTTGGCTGGACCAGTTGTGAAATGGGGAAACAAATAAGGGGGTATCTTGATGAATATCGTTTTTTTAAAACAAACATAAAAGAAAGTGTTCAATCAGGGCTCAAGTCCTAATTCAATGCATTGGTCCGGTCGCCCATACTGCCGGTCCGCTTCTGATGGTGAGGTAGTTGGGGATAAATTGGGGGGGGGGGGCGAGGGCTCATGTCTGTAACACGTACAACCAGTTGGTGGAGTGTCAGACCTGGGCAGGCTTCGTCAAGTGCAAGGTTTGAAACAAGTCGTCTGCTAGAGAGTTCAGGTTTTTATTGATATCGAAAATTCTAAATAAATATGTATGTAGTGTGGAACACACACACACACGCACACACATACTAAGTTCATAACATTTGTACAGCAAGGCTGTCCCGTCAATGCTACGCGGGGCTGTCTAGGTGTCTGTCAAAAGTCATGATTATGTGTCTGAGTGTGTCAGACGTGTAATTACATGAACATGTGGACATAACATAACTCTCATACAGCTGTATGCTGTGAAAGCGGAGCAGTGCGTGCGCCTCGTCTGGTTTGTTTCGTTTATTTTGGGTTTATTTCTCATCCATTTCTTCGTACTTAATTTTATCTTATCACACATACATACCAGTAGAGATAAACGAATCCGTGTTTTTAATTATCACACTGTGGAGCCTGGACTAAACTATTTTGTATTTTCTTACTTGTGGATCTGAAAATTTCGTCGGTGAAGGCCCCATGACAAGGTAAATGACATATGACCTATTATTTTTTTTGTTAGTTTGGATTATGTATATCATATTTTGTTTCATTATTTTGGAGGCGTGACATCTGAGTGGTAAAGAACTTGACTTCCAAACCGAGGTGTCCTGGGTTCGAAACCTGTGAAAGACTTGGATTTTGAATTTAAGTCAATGGTTAACATGCATGACTAGATATAATCTGATTTTAGAACCTAATCGTCTTCTTTTTTAAAGTAACGTCTCTAGTTTATAAGATAAGATAAGACAATATTAACAATATTGTTATGCCTGGATAGTTCCTTGGGTGCTTTATAATTGTATCGAGATCACTGACCTCCTTTAGCCAGGGAAAATTACGTCTCGGTCTAAATGAATTCTTATCTTTGAGATCATGCTCAATAGAGATTTCATAACATTAATGCATGTTTTTTTTTTCTAATCACATCATAACGCTCTCATAACTGAGGTCTATGTTACTGCACTTGCATGTCTTTGTCCTGGTTTAGAATACCAAATGACACTTTTAGCCTCCGGCTATTGGTTAATGAATGTTTTTATTTGGGACTCACTCGCCGCCCCTGGATGTACACGTGTATTGGATGGTCGTGTGGATGTGTGAGTACAGACTACAAGTGTGTATGTGTGCTGTGTGTGTGTTGAGGCAGGAGAAGATTCTGTTTGTGTGTTAAGAGAACAGACTACAAAGGATTACGTCGGGGTTGAGTGGTATTAGAAAAAGGGGCGAGACATGCTGGCTTTTGTTTACCAAAACTAGCGCCCTCTCCTTCCTGCCCCCCCCAGACTCTTCCTGTTCTTATTCCCACACGCCCCGTTAAATTCCCATATCAGGCATAAAGACCACAAAACAACGTCACAGGGGGAGGGTAGCTGAGAATGAGGGGGGAGGGGGAGAAACGTCTGCACCGGCAGGGCCGGCAAAGTGGATCAGACTCTTTCAGACTTATCTTGCAAACAAAACCGTTGGAGAAAAAAAAAACGGAAAGGTCAAAGGTTTGGGGGCATGGCGAGCTCATGAGTACTGCATGATGTTTCGACACATCTTGATCTTGTTGGCTCAAAACTAAGACTTAAGAAGAGCTCTTCTTTTTTCTGTGACAAGGAAACTTACATTCACACATTCTTCTGTAACAAACGATAGTCAGGTGAGTCAACAAATAACATAATTACTATATAATTAGTTTGGGTGTGGTAGCTGAGAAGTAAAGCGCTTGTCTTACCAACCGAGGGGTCCAGGGTTTAAAGACTGGGGTTTTAAACTTTAGGGATTGCAGGACGACTCTAACTCCATCCCCATCCAACTTTGATGGGAGATTGACGTTACTCGGTAGAAAAGTAAGGGCGGTTGGTTATTGTGCTGGCCACACGACACACTCGTCAAACGTGGGCCAAATATATGAGCTTCAAATGATCTGCCCTAGACATCAAGTCAAAGTGACAAGCTTATATGAAATCGTAATATCATGCTCTGTAGATGTAAATGTACATCTAGATGTGTTTATGTAGCAATGCACTGAGCTGGGTTTGAGTAGCCAGATTTTTCTGTGTTTCCGCTTTGAAGACAAAAGTAGACCAAAGTATTAGATCTATAACGAAATGTACTTTACCATTATCGTTTAATTTGGCCAATTTTATGACTATTTTATTTATACTTGTTGTCGTTGAAAAGAACACTTAATTGTTCAATCATGACAGTAGCTTTCATAATATTTTAGAAAAATAATTTCAATGAAGACAGTTCAATGAGATGACCTTGACGACCTTGCAGACAAAATAAAAAAAGTCCGGCACAATGTATTTTTTTCCAAAAATAAAACACAGAATTTGTAGGTAAAGGTTAACATTAAAATCACTTATCACTATATACTGTCGTACTGAGGGTACCGGGCCCACCCATACCCGGGAAGCTGGACATATCGGTTCCCCCTCCCTCCCAATAGTGTACTTTCTTCATAGCTGCATAAAAACAGTCGCAATGGGCCTCATTCACCAATCGAAAATAAACACATTTAGGCACGTCATAATATTGATACATTACCGTCTACCACATTCAACTCTGCTGGTGGACAACAAAATTTCTGAGATTGTTTCGATAAAAATAGACTAGTTCTATACAGCTTTCTTAAATAATAGTTACTACAGCTTATTAATATGTATTTTAATATTTTTTATCCAAAAAGACAGGTAAAGACCACCAAAATAATATTGTACTTTCTTAATTATGTATTGAATTAGAAATAAGACATATATATGGTTTATATGTTTTCGCATATAGTATACATACGCTTTTAAAAAAAACGCTTTTGGACGACCCTGCACCTATTCTGAGCACGATAAAAGAGACATTGTAATCGTACTTTAGTTAACCCTTGTGCAATCATATCATATATATACCTCAATGTAATCGGACTTTAGATACTCCAGTGTCATCGGACTTTAGATACCCCCATATATCGCTACAGACAGAAACACAGTTTCGAAGTTCGAATAATTTGTTTTCTTTTTTAGGATCAAAAATATTGTCTTTTCATGACAAGGTTCCCTAAATTCTCCCAATCCATTTTGCTGAGAAATAAAACATTCGTCAAACAAAAACAACGTGCACCCGCTCTGCTTTCCGCCCCTGGAAAGGAGGAGACCAGCTTGCACATGACGTTGCCCTGTCTTCCCAACCTAGGGATCCAGGGTTCAAAGACTGGGGTTTTAAACTTTAGGGATTGCAGGACGACTCTGGCTCCATCTCCATCCAACTTTAATGGGAAATTGACGTTAATCGGGAGAAACGTAAGGGCGGTTGCTTATTGTGCTGGCCACACGACACCCTCGTTAACCGTGGGCCAAATATATGAGCTTTAAATGATCTGTCCTAGACATCAAGTCAAAGTGACAAGCTTATATAAATCGAAATATCATGCTCTGTAGAAGCTGTAAATGTACATCTAGATGTGTTTATTGTGGCAGCAATGCACTGAGCTGAGTTTGAGTAGCCAGATTTTTCTGTGTTTCCACTGTGAATACAAAAGTAGACTAAAGTATAAGATGTACTTTACCGTTATCGTTTAATTTGGCTCATTTTATGACTATTTTATTTAAATTTGTTTTTGTTATAGAAAAGAACACTTAATTGTTCAATCGTGCCAGTAGATTTCTTAATATTTAAGAAAAATAATTTCAATGAAAAGGCAGTTCAATTAGGTGACCTTGACGAACTTGCAGAAAAAAAAAAAACATCCGCAATAATGTATTTTTCTTCATATCTGCATAAAAACAGTCGCAATGGGCCTCATTCACATATCGTAAATAAAGACATTTTACCTGTTACCTGTTACTTATCACTTAGTCTGGTGGACCGTTGGGGCACCAAGCAAGACTAGTAGACCATCTTTCTTCATTCCTCTCTATCCTTTGCCCTGTTTAAAATCCCATTCCC
>JADKLZ010000141.1:11037-23514 GCA_021533235.1 Biomphalaria straminea | reverse complement strand
ATTCTCCTTTTTCCCTAGTGCTATTAGTTATTAGAGCATGGAATGGGTTTCTTGAGCCATCCAGGAAAGCTAGTGACTTGGCAGAATTTAGGTCACTGGTTAATATGCATGACTAAATGCAGGGTTTAGACGTGATCATCTTCCTTTTTGAAGTAATGTCTGTATTATATAAAAAGAAGATGTACTTTCTTAGACAATACTTATTGGTAGAAAAGTTCGTTCAAGAAGGTAACAGGCACAAGATACCTTGTTTGAGCTTTTTTTTTAATTTTAAGAAAATATAAGATATAACCACTCCAATTATTAAGAATGTTTCTTTATAACTCACTACTTGGACACATTTAAACATCTAAATTTTAATAGTGATTTATATGTTAAGTTATATTCATCTATTCTTAATAATCACATTATCTAATAATTGCTAGTTCAGGCAACCCATTCAATGCTCAAATAGCACTAGGGAAGAAGGAGCATTTGTATACATTCGACCTAGCGTATGAGACTTATTTATTTGTTTAGAACTATTAATATCTAGACTAGATCTAGTATCTTGATATACTCTATAAAGTCTGTATTAAATCTAAGTAGGCCCTACAACTATTAACAAAGCTTAGATAATCTATCAATCAATAAACTTTAAGCAAATTTTAATTTAATAAACAACTCAATTATCGGTACACTACGGCTGATTACGCCATGGCTTTTTTTAACCCAATTTTAAGCCAAATTTTAATTTCTTTTTTTTTCCTTTTTTACTTGAAAATTATAACGGTCAAACTAGAGTTTTTCCAATGTGGCCACATCTGAAACATGTATAACCTTTTACAAACATTTTATTCATGACGTCACTAAAGATCGCAATCAGGGTCCGTCAGCTCTAGTGTATCACTAAGCTAAATAAGTGTATAGACTTCATTAACAGAATGACTTTAGAAGTTTAAATGTTTGTTTTTTTTTTAAACTTAATTTGGTCCGTTATAATGTGGGATCCTAGAAGAGTTGGACGAAAAGGATATTGTGTAATAAAACTTCTATTGAGATTGACAATTACTAATTTACTGTCAGTTGCAAGTTGCTGGAATGATTATTAAAAATTCCAGGTAGGGCATTTTTAATTTTTTAATAATCATTCCAGCAACTTGCAGCCCCAGATGTGACCTACATATTTTGCAACATCCAGATCAAGCATAACCATTGTCCGCCTGTGGTCGATTTTCTTTTCAACATACATAAGTAGACATTTTTAAGAAAATAGTTAAAACTAGTTGACCGGCGGCATAGCATACAAAATAGTGTAGCGCCGCATGCTTTGCTATTTTGTGAATGAAAATAGTGCGGATTGGGATACACCATTTTCCATTCACACCATGCTCAGGCATGCTGCGCCATGGGATCCTCCCTATTTACTTGTTGTTGTTTGAACTTTTGAAATTGTGACTTAGAGAATTATATATATACTAGTCGACCGGCGGCATAGCATACGCCGCTATTTTCCAGGGCAGGCCTTAGGCACTGCAACATATGCGACCACAGTGGGTCCCTAACTTTCTTTGGACCCGTGCTAATTTTTTAGGTATATAAATGATTAAATTGAACCATTTTATAAAACATAACAGATTTCCCGCGGCCTCTTGATTTACCGGGAGCACCCTGGAAATCTCCTGAAATGTTATTAAATGCTATGCCGCCGGTCGAAAAAGTTCTGGAAATTTCCGGACATTATTAAAATCTTTTTAAATTAAAAAAAAATATATGCTATGCTATTTTGTGAATGAAAATAGTGCGGCTTTGGATATATTATTTCCCATTCACACCGTGGTGCGTACGCCATGGGATCTTCCCATTTGCTTGTTATAAGTAAAAATGCGTGAATTCATGAATGAAAAATACTATGAATGGAGATTTTAAAAAAATGGCTAATTTACCTTAATTTACGCGATATTAAGAATATAGCTGCACTCATGTAACAATGCTTTAGAAAAACAAATTTGAATGTTAATTTGATTAAATGGACTATATATAATTAGTATGTTCATGTGCTAAAGCATAAAACTATACTTGCGAAGAGAAGTTCCATAATCTTCTTAGAGTTGAATTCGAGTTTTAGATCTAGATCTAGATCTAGGAACAGATTTCAGATGTATAAATTATTAAATTAAACCATTTTATAACATATAACAGATTTCCCGCTGCCTCTTGATTTACCAGGAGCCCCTGCGATATCTCCTGAAATGTTATTAAATATAGACCTACGAAAAAGTCCTGGAAATCTCCGGAAATTATTGAAATCTTTTGTAATTCAATAGTAGATATATATATATACATGTGTTTTCACGAAGTTACTTCCTTTTCCCGGTCTATTGATTTCTTTATGTCTATGCTATTTTGTGAATGAAATAGTGCGGTGCGGATTGGGTCCATGCACACCGTGGTGCGTGCGCCATGGGATCTTCCCTATTTACTCGTTGTTGTTGTTGTCTGACCTAATTCTTTGAGAAATAATATATAGATAGAGATAAATAAAATAAAATTATAAATATACGTATTTATATATCATAAGAGAGCAATATTTGTATGTATGAAAACGACTCTTACGATTTTCTTTGAAATCTCAAGGTGTAATACAAATGAGAAAAACAATTAAATTCTCAAGTCATTGGCCACAGGGGGAAAACTCGAGCTCGACCGTTATATCGGTTTGAAAACGTTTCATCAACGAAAAATTAATTTTGGCTAGATTGTTATATGAAATTTTCCATGACGTCAAAGTGAACAAACTAACAAACAAACTTGACATCGCTTACGACACTGTCTTATAGCAGTACTAGAGATAGGAAAACTTGACATCGCTTACGACACTGTCTTATAGCAGTACTAGAGATAGGAATCGAACCCAATTTTTTAAGTTCGATTCGGTTCGGTTCTATGACGAGTATAGTTTTGATTCGATTCGGTTCGGTCAGATCTAAAGTTCGGGTTCCAGTTCGGCCCGATGTTATGAAATTATGTAACAGACAAAATTATTTACATGTATTTATGTTTTATTCAATTATTTATTATTTATGCTAAACCTCATTAGGCCTTTTGGACATTTTAATTACAGACATTCGTGTCGTAGGTCATAAAACATAAAATAATAATAATAATTATAGCTTTCATATAGCGCTACTGTCATGATTATAGCATGCTCAGAGCGCTTTGGTCTAATCTCATTTGTGGACCAGTTGGGTGGGAAGGGGGCAGTAGCGCCTGAGGGGGGGCCCCGCGTTAGGAGATCCCCTTGTCACTGTCAGGTTCGAAAACAGATCAGTTTTAATAAACTAGGGCGTGTCGCTCAATATTTCCTATATCTGTATGATACCAATTACCGTTTAACCTCTGAACACGACATTTTTGGTTTTGAAATACCGTTCAGTTTTGGTAAAGACAACATCTTATGACCTGTACATTCTAAGCAACTATCAATGTTTAACAGTTTATCAAGGCATTAGAAAAAAAAATAGCTGTAAGCTTCCAATTGTAAATGTGTATGTTGTAAATAAAAAGTCATACAGTACTGTTGTGTAGCATTACAGTATAAAAAGAATACAGTTACTTTAGAATACTGTTATTCTAATACAAAATACTGTTACTTTAGTCCGCCATAGAGAAAAAGAGGGTGTACTAGTACTAGAAGGATTCGTTGTTTTGACTGTGGCCTATCTGGTATATACCATAGTTATTTCGGCCTATCAGCATCCAGAAAGTTTGACGATGACGTATTCTTTTTTTTCCATTAGGCTACTGTGCACATACATTAGGTGGCCGTGAGAAAAAAAAACGTGTTACATTTGAAAAAAAAAAACACTGACTTTTTTTTTCATTAGAAAGTCGGATCTGCGAAAGTCAATGGACCACTGTAGCTCCTATCGTACAATTTGTTCTTATACCAAAGACTAAAGTTGTTTGGCACGATAGCTACTGGATACCAATTAGCAAACGAAAGCTGCTGTTGGTAATAACATTCAGCTCCACGAGGTTTCAGTAAATCATGTTAATTTTTGTAAAATGTATTAAATGTTTCGGATGTTACTTCAGAGTTGAAGATAATCTACTTCCTAGTTCAAATCTTTCGCATGACGACGGGGGATGGGAGCGGGCAGGGTATGAACGGGGACCACCGAGAAGACCGAACAACAACCCAGCGCGCGTACCGCACGACTATGCAGTCCTCCATGCATACTTACTATAAGCATGTGTCAGCGTGGTCGGTTTAAGCCACAAGGATGTCCAAATGGTAGCGCCATAGACATAACTAAGTATAGACTGGAAACAGGAAGTAACTTTATGTAACTTGAAAAATGTATATCTATTGAATTCGGATTTCCGAAATCTGACAAGTTGCATAATCTTCAGTCTTAGAGATTAAACAAAACTACACTGCCTCCTTATTTACAATATATATAGGTGTGTTTCATTGTGTATATAAAAAAGAAAGTTTAAAAAAACACTTCATGGCGGAAAAAGATATAAATACTTCACTTTTATACTGCTCATGCTGTATAGTAAAGCGCACAAATTTGCAAATCACACATTTTCCCTTCATTAAACTCTCTTATTGGCCAGTCTATATTTATTTATGTCTATGGGTAGCGCAAAGAATGACTTGATGCTAGAACAAAGTAGAAAAGAAAAACTACATTGGCTCGCAGTTTTAGCAAAAATTATAGCAATTGTTCAGTACATTGCAAAAGAAAAAAAAATCATTTCGTAGCGGAACGGAGAAACTTTATGGCCAAACAACCGTCAGTTTTTAGGCTTGGTTGAGATGTTTGAAAAAATTCAACCGAAGATGTTTTCTTTCTTCGAAGAATTAAGAACGCCGAGGCTCACGGATATATGGTTTAAATTGGCTTATGGACATGATGGCATATTTTCACGTCATCTTTAACTACACTGTTAATCACAAAGAGGGGGCGCGGTGGTCGAATGGTTAAGCGTTCGGCTTCCGAACCTGAGGTCCTGGGTTCGAATCCCGGTGGAGACTTGGATTTTGAATTTCGGGATTGTTAGGGCGCCCCTGAGTCCACCCGGCTCTAATGGGTACCTGACTTTAGTTGGGGAAAAGAAAAGACGGTTGGTCGTTATGCTGGCCACATGACACCCTGCTAGATAACCGTTGGCCAAAGAAACAGATGACCTTAACATCATCTGCCCCATAGATCGCAAGGTGTGAAGGGGACACTTTACTTTTACTTTACTTAACCACAAAGAGCAGATGTCTTTTACAAAGCGATTTGTGGACGCATCGGATCCAAAAGTTAATTTTTAAAGCAAGACTTGTAGACCGTCCTTCTCCATTCCTCTCTATCCTTTGCCCTGATTAGAACTTCTTTCAGTGGTAGGCTTGTCGATCCTTTCTTTTGTCTTCCCATCGCTTTCTCTGTCTGCCTCTTCTTCTTTTTCTTGGTACTGTTCCCTGGAGGAAGGTCTTTGCGAGCCCCGGAGATATTGTTATGTGTCCATACATTTTTACAGTAGTTAGCAGGTCATCATGGGGGCTGATCGCTGCAGTAACCCTGTCTCCAAATCTCTTGGTTTGTGATGCCTAGGATTCTTCTGTAGCATCTCATTTCCATTGCTAGGATCCTCCTCTCTAGCTCTGCAGTCAGCGTCCAAGACTCGCAAGCATATAGAAATGTGGCCATGACCAGGGAGCGCATCAGTCTGATTTTGGTGCCAAGGGCTAAGCCTTTGTTTTTCCATATTATTTTAAGTTTAGAAAGGGCTGCTGTGGACTGTGCTATTCGGACCAGTAGTTTGGGTTTTGTTCCCTCATCCGAGACAATAGCTCCGAGGTATTTGAAGCTGCTAACGCTAGTTAGCTTTTCGCCTCCAATACTGATGTCCCTTTAAAAAAAAAAAAAAGTACCCATTTCCGACCTTGTAAAAGTCATCAGTTTCTTTGGCCCACGGTAACGGGAGTGTTATGTAGTCAGCACAACGACCAACAGGCTCTAATAACCGGGAAGAAACGTTAATACAAATGTATGCATGTTTGCATAACCATACACAAATACTACTTATATACATATATAAACACAAAAATTACAATATCAAATATCCTACCACTATTATTTCTAGAAATTCTGTTTGAGTATTTTACAACCATTAAAAAAATCCACCTAAATATTTCTCTACCCCAAAAGCTATAATTTCCCTAAAAGTTAATTCTAAGTAATTAGAATCAAACTTTTAATTATTATACAAAGCTTTGAGCCTGCTAGTCCAGACAAAATTCCTACGGTTGTATAAGATTATTAAAAAAAATTATTAACCATTTTATAGTTTAATAATGGTAACCTGTTCAAACAATAGACAAGCTTAGATTCACGTGCCCACCATAGATAGCTCCTAACAAGTCTCTTACAATACTACTTGTTATCAGCATTTTCAATAGGGCCAGGGGCGTAGCTAGACATTTTCCATCGTTTGGGGGGGCCCGGGGGGACTGACCTCTTTAGGGGCCTTACATTTTGCGAATACTTAACTTTTAATGTAAAAAACACTCATTTGGGGGCTTCCCTCAAGTGGGGGCCCGGGGGGATTTTCAAATTCTCCAGCTCCTCCCCTTTCCCTAGCTACGCCACTGAAGATGGCATAATTTACATTCATGGACATTTTTTGTTTTTTCTACAATAGGTGTCCTCCTACAGATAAGTCTATAAGATATTTCTCTGTTTTGGTGTGATGTGTTCGCTGTTTAAGTTGCTGTAAGTGTCCCTGAATTCTGTTACCACTTAATCATATTCAGTGCAAAAGAAAAAAAAACAAAATAAATGAAATAGAAGACATTTTATGGCCTCTCCCGACAAATGGCCTATTAACAGGCTTCCCCTGAAATTATGAGTGGAATTTTAAATACATATCCGGGTATAAATTTCTAATGATGATATAAGTAATAAACGTTCATGATTCTCTTATGATATATCATTAAAAACATGTTTTAAAATAGGTGTTAAAGAGGGCACAACAGTATCTGTTGCTAGGAAAGCCGACATCATTATTGTATACTGTATACTGTATAATGTACTATAGAGTAAAATTAAACGTCCTACAGTACCATTTCTAGACTTGAAAGGGTCCTAAGCTTTTTGAGCTATGTGGTCCTTTTTGGGATCTATATATGTCTAAATATTATATATCAGTGCTGATTCTTTGGGGCTCTATGCTATTTCTATTTCTTTGGGACTCTAAGCTACAACTTGTGTTAGTAATTACGGCCTTGACACTGCAGTATGTTTGTGTGGCACCCGTTTTAAATCGATTGTGCTGCTATGACATTTTTTAAATCAAGATAAAAACTAAAATAATATAAATAAGTTAACGATATAGGCTATCACAAAATTGGGCTGGACCCGACGGTTCACAAAATTTACTTTTTTTTTGTTGATAGGCCAATTGAGCATTAATAACAAGGAAAGTTTTGTTGTTGAGTTTGTGTGTTACATCACAAACTCAGGCGGGCCATATTGGTCACGTAAATTCCCTTTTTTTCTACATTAATATGTTGCATGGGCGTTCCGCCGGTGTGTGTGTGTGTGTGTGTTATTGAGGTTCTTAGGATTTTTAATTTCATGATCTTAAGGCGCCCCTGAGTCCACCGAGCTCTAATGGGTACCTGACTGTAGTTGGGGAAAAGTAAAGGTGGCTGGTCGTTGTGCTGGCCACATGACACCCTCGTTAACCATAGGCCACAGAATCAGATGAACTTTACATCATTTGCCCTATAGATCACAAGGTGTGGAAAGGAACTCTATTTTTTTTAAAGGGCAGCAAAATAGCCTTCTCCCACTCCTAGATAATTCCCCCCCCCCCTTTTTTTTTCCCTTACTGAAACTTACTGGTCCATAAAACCATAAAAGCGAACGCGCACTGAACTCAAAAATAAAAAAAAATATTTAGAAGCACACATTTTTACTATTGTAAGTCTAGAATCCCTCTAGATCAAAGAGGTAGCTAGGGTGGAGGGGGGAATTCGAAAAAATCCCCCCGGACCCTCACTTAGGAGGCCTCCCAAATTAGTATTTTCTACATTAAATAAATAGCACGAGAAATACAGGGGCCCCCCAAAGAGAGCTGGATGGACTCAGAGGCGCCCGAAGATCCCGAAATTAATAATCCCAGTCTTTACCAGGATTCGAACCCCGGACCTCTGTTTGGCAGTCAAGCGATTTACCACTCAGCCACGGCGGCTCCCTCACTTGGTGACTGCGCTTGGACTTGACTTGGCTTGGCTACCTAGAAGAGGGCTCGAAGCAGGGCCGGTCCTAGCAATTGCGGGGCCCTATGCGAAACTGATTGCGCGGGGCCTAGTTTGTGTGAGAATAAGGAAGTGAAAATTAAAATTTTGTATAAGAAAAAAAAATAAAATCGACTTAGAAATTTATTCATTCTTTACTAAGTTAAAAATTGCGATCTCTACTTTACAAACCTTTTAACCAATGGCATATTTATTTGCCAGTGACTATAAAAGTAAATGAAGTATGGGAACTTTCGATTGAGCTAAAAATTCGTTCGATTGTTTCATTTTATTACATGAATGCTGACAATGCCTTTTTAGTTTTATCGCTTGTAGGATTGGCGTTTTCCGCAATGATTGACACCCACACATGACAATTTTGTCTATTTTACTGGAGATTTTAAAGAGTTTTCAGGAGATTTTAATAAATTCAGGAGATTTCCAGGAATATTTCGTATATATATTGCGATTTAATAATTACACCTTGAATTAGCGCGGGGCCTATGAAAGCGCGGGGCCCACTGCGACCGCATAGGCTGCAGTGGCCTAAGACCGGCCCTGGCTCGAAGTACGACACTCAACTCGGACAGAGTTGTGTTTACTGAGCGCCTAAAGGCAGCACGGAAAACCAACTCCTAGATACTCTCTCCCCACGGGTCCACAAATGAGATTGGACCAAAGCGCTCTGAGCATGCTATAAGCATGAAAGTAGCGCTATATAAAAGCTATAATAATAATAATAATAATATTACCGACTGGATATTGAGCCCCTTAGCGCGTGAAGATACTCAGATCCCAATCACATATGAATCCGTGCGAATAGAGGAGCATGATTTTAAAATATCCACAACGAGGAACTGAAACCAGTTTCTGAAGAACGATACCACATATTCTGGATACGAGAGCAGACTCCAATTTTATAGTCTGTATTGTACAGACAATTGTTGACTCCTTCCTTCGTCCACTTATTCGGTACAACGTGGATTCTTTGTCGTAATGACAGGGGCGTAGCTAGAAATTTTCCATCGTTTGGGGGCCCGGGGGGGGACTGACCTCTTTGGGGGCCCCAACATTTTGCGTAATAATTAATTTTTAATGTAAAAAAAAACTCAGTTGGGGCCCCCCTCAAGTGGGGGCCCGGGGGTATTTTCAAATTCTCCCCCCTCCTCCCCCCATCCTAGCTACGCCACTGCGTAATGAACCACATCACAAAAGAAACCCACTAGAAATATGTGCTTGTTGAGCTTTGCGTTGCTTCTTACAAAGTAAAAAGAAAATCTCCTTTCAAACCTTGTGTGCGGTTTAGGCTAGAGGGCAGTTGATAAGGTCATCTGCTTCTTTGGCACATGGTTATGGAGCAGGGTGTCATGTGGCCAGCAAAACGACCTACCGCCTTTACTTTCCCCATATTAAGTCATGTACACATTAGAGTTGGGTGGAGTTGGGCGCCCTTAAAATCTAAAAGTTCAAACGCCAAATCTCTATCGAGATTCGAACCCAGGACCCCCGTGCTAGGAAGCCAAGCGATTACCTACTCAACCACCCTAACTTACAAACATTGAGTTTGACCTAAAAACACTCATACAATTTCACTAACCCCCTTTACATTTTTTATCGTTTTATTTTTAACAACAATTATAATCTCAATAACCACTTCCTTCAACATTTTTTTTTTCTTTTTGTAGTTTATACAGCCTGCTTCTATGATGCTTTTTTTTTTCATTTAGGAGTCCGCTTAAAGGGTCCCTAGGCTAAAAAAAAAGTTTGAAAACCTCTGTTATAGAGAATAGTTAAACCACGTCTAGTAAACTAATTTATTTCAGATTTCACATGCACTTTTTAATTCACAAGACTGTTATATATCTCTTAGACTGGTGGACCGTTGGGGGCACCAAGCAAGAATTGTTGACCGTCTTTCTCCATTCCTCTCTATCCTTTGCCCTGTTTAGAACTTCTTTCAATGGTGGGCCCGTCCATTCTTTTATGTTGTCTTCCCACCGCTTTCTCTGTCTGCCTCTTCTTTTTTTTCCTGGTACTGTTCCCTGGAGGAAGGTCTTTGCGAGCCCCGAAGATCTTGTTATTATTCACATCTTTTTTAAAAAATTGTACAAAACATAAAATAAGGAAAAAAATCACTTTCTGTGAACGCAGCCTTAATAATTTATTTCCTCTCGTATTTTAATATGTAGTGTCAAAAGTCGGACCGACGCTTGCCTGAATTTAGCGCTCATTGAGTAGTACACGAAAAAGGTAAAACTACTGTTGCATATTTCTAAGAAAGTCAAACTGGCGCTGCATATATAGAACAGGTTGGAGTACTTTCCCCATGTACCAAACTGGGGATACGCCGTTGTGAAGATAAATACAACAGTAATTGGAAAGGATAATATGATAAACATCGTTGAGATGACCAATACTATCCTCATCATCCTCTTATCCCTAAATCTCCCTGACGTGGCATGGGCGGCGCTGATAGATTTCAAGCGCCATTTTTGGTTCGCCTCCAAACTTGAGATAAGAACAGCAGTGAAAACGGAGACCATTATAAAGGCGATGTAGCCGAGTGCATCATTGACGACCAATACAATGCCTTCCACTTCGTCTCGCCTGGGGTTGTACGCAATACCCAGTTTGGTCCTGTTCTCAGGGGCGTAGAACTTCCACTGTAGCTGGTTGACCTCGAAAGCTGGCACTACGCTTGCGATCATGCAGATGTATATGCCGGCTATGATGAGCACTGTTCTTGCAGGCGTCAGGAAGTTTTTAACGTCTAGCGGTCTGGCGATGCACAGACATCTCTCGAATGTGACGAAAGCGGTGATGAAGCCAGTGATTCTGGTGAAACACACATGAGGATAACCTCCTGTTATATACTCGACTTCAATCTGTGCCAGTGGTAGCCCCGCTTCTATAAACAAAGGATTCAAACACAGAAACATCCATTCTAAGGTCAACAAACCGCACAGGTCAGATATGGACAGGCCAAGCAAGCTAATGTTGGCGGTTTCCTGAAAGCCCATCTTAACAAACAGGCAAACATTGAGAAGATTGAGGACGATACCGATGAAAGCCAGACAGGCGTATACGATACAGCAAGTGACAATAACAAAGAGTCTTGTGGTCAAGTCATCGATGACCCAGATATCAGAGCCTTCGCAAGTTTTATTGTCACTGGTCATTCTGGTTTGAAAACAAGAAGAATTTAAAGAGTTAAACTAAGTTTTTCAATGCTTAGATTTAAGATTGGTCAATATGCTAAGAGTTCTTAATAGGAGGAAAGGCAGATTTTAAATGCAATATTTAATCTGACAAACAAGAATTTTGTTTTTGATTATTGGTTCTAATATTATAACAAAACAAGGCTTCGGTTTGAGTCACTCGAAACATCGAGTAAGATCATACATTGTGATTAACTGGCAAAAGTCGATTGACCTTTTTGATTGCCAGGTATGTTTACAATCTCACTTTCTTATAAAATTTTAGCCTGCTTGAAAATCAAGTTATTACCAGCATACAAAAAAATGTAAACGAAAGTTCAAGATATCCTACGTTGTAATTAAAGAAATGATGGTTTATCTTACTTGCGTTCTTTTGTTTTGGTTTGCCTTTAATGCTTCGATTGGGGCGACTTCCCAGATGTCTACATTTGAATCTTGTCTTATGTTTGTTCTTTAAATGTGTATACTTAAAATTTCGTGATTTCTGAGTTCTAGCATTATTTACAGATAACCTACAACCACATTGACATGATTAGGTACAGCTTTTGTTCTTCTTTCATATAAATATACCCATGTATTATTATGCATCGTGTAATCACTTACATGTATTATTATAATAATAAAACGAATGTCTCTTCGTCCGGAGATAAAGGAAGAAATATTGCATATTACATGACCAGATCTAGCTTTGATCTTTATAATTTGTTTTGCTATATCTGACACTGATCAATAATGTCACAAAGGAAGCAAGACCTCTTATAATGATTTTCCCAGCGTATGGAAAAAGAAATGTGCCTTTATCTAATGGTCTTTTTGAGTATTTTATTAGGTTTTATTTATCTATTTGTAAATTATGGTTCAGTTTTGTATGTATTATTGCTACTTTATTTTTGTTAGTCTTCTGGCCTGAAGTATCCCAAAGTTTAGTTAATATACTACAGCTGGTACTTCCGTCAAATGTGAACATTCTACTGTTAC
>JADKLZ010000139.1:0-11355 GCA_021533235.1 Biomphalaria straminea | reverse complement strand
TCTTAGAACGTCTCACCAGCGACAGTAGAGAATACACTGTATAATTGTTTACTTATTTTCAGTGCTTTTTTAAATAAATGGATTGCCTAATTTTTAACTACTAATAAATTAATATTAAACGCTAAAATATAAGAAAAATTATAATTTTTCCCCACATTGAAAAAAAGTGAAATAAGCCGTACCGGTGTGACTGTGAAAAACAAATTCAATTAGTCAAAAGTTGCATTTATGTTACAACAAATGTTATTAATGTCTCTTTCATATACTATTTTACAAAATGCTAAATATAATCGAAACTGTATCACTACGCATTTTCCTAATAAAATCCGATTAGACGTCGTTATTTATAAACGAAATAAACGATTAGGATTGGTTGCTTCCACTTATGTGTTTTTATTGTGAACTGTTAAATGATGATAGCCTCTTAGACTCGGCTGTGTGTTTACCGAAACTGAACGGTATTTCGAGACCAAAATGTATGTTAAGAGCTTAAATGGCAATTGGTATAATAAATATGCTGGGAAAATATTGAGTAAAAAGTCCTTGTTTATGATCACTCATTTAGTTTTCGAAGTTGGTGACAATAAAGTCTCCCAGCGCGGGGCCCCCCTCAGGCGCGGGGCCTGGGGCGGTTGCCCCACTTGCCACCCCCTAAGGCCGCTACTGGTCATTGGCAACAGATGTTTTCATCTAGAGAACGCATTTATAATCACAGTCTTTTTTTTTTTTTTTTTGGGTGGGGTAGAGGATATTGTGTAAGAGAATTAATTATGTATCGTTAATCAATGTAAAAATAAATATTTTCAAAAGACGGAATTTAGTAACATAGAGAAACGAAACAAAACAAAAATTATTACCGTATGCTGTAGATGTTCTCTGAAGTGGAGCTCTTCAATCCACTTTATTCACTTCGGAAGGCTAGTGGGCCATTTCATTGGGAATTTTAAAATACATTTTTAATCGAAATTGAGCATTTAAATGAACTACTAGTCAAAACTATTGTTTAGTGAAGAAACAGCGAAACTTGTCCTCTATGTAATTGTCGGAGTACGCTAGGTTTGAAATACATCGTTGTTTGAAATGTATAAACTAAAACTAAATAATTATTAGTATTATATGACAATCATTCTACTCTCTCTCTCTCTCTCTTTCTCTCTCTCTCTCTCTCTCTCTCTCTCTCTCTCTCTCTCTCTCTCGCACACACACACTTTTATTCTTTTTCTCCTGTTTTTTCTAAGGGTCGAGGTCGCTGAGTGGTAAATCGCAATTCGCTTTCCAACGGATTGTCTCGGGTTCGAATCTCGGTGAAGGCTGAAATTTTGAATTTCGAAATTTTTAGGACGCCCCTTAGTCCATCCAACTCGGTACCTGATATTAATTACGTAAAGTAAATTGATACTAAATGGGGTTGATCGTTGTGCTGGCCACAGGGCCGGATTAAGCCAATTTGGTGCCCTAGGCACAAACCCACATGGGTGCCCCCTTTTGCCCGGACCCCCGATCCTCCAATGACAGCTGGTATGTTCAATATTATGCAAAAATACTAACAGAGACAAACGATTATTGAAACATATGTTTGTACTACCGTCACTCATATTAAACCTACAATAAGGTATTTCTGTATTATAGGATTTTTAGGCGTATTTTCGTTTTTAAATTTATTCTTTTCTTTTTTTTTTCTTGTATTTTATTTTCTTCTTTTTAAATTTAAACTTTCTTTTTTGTAAGCGTTTTTTCTTTTTATTAAAAATAAAACTTTATTATGAAATACATTTTAAACATAGAAAAATTAATACATCACTTTGGCCCTTGTTTTTATAGAGGGAGAGTAGTCCTTAAGGGACTGCGGGCACGACATGGCCTATACTGTGCCGATGTGCCTAAAATCAAAGTCAGAGAGAGCACACATTTACATTCTTAAGTTCTTTTTTCTAGATTTACGTTTGTCAAAGTTTTTGAGTACATCATCAAAGTTAATTTTGCGCAACAAGTCTAAATCATCAGCAGAAACAAGGAATCAAGCCTTTCTTTGTTTCATTGTTGATCTACTTGGATTTTTTGTAGTTTCAACTGAGAAAAAGAACGCTCAGTTGAACAGTTCGTGACCATTAATGTTAAAAATATGCGCAAGGCGATTTCTACATTTGGAAAAGCACACTCGATGTTGTCTCTAACTATTACTTTGTTGAGTTCTGCATGACTGAACGTGTTGTTCTCAGATTTTGATTCACGAAAATTGTGGCGAATATATGAGTGGAACTGTTGTAGTTCAGTATATAAATTATTGTTCAGATCTTCAGGATAAGCATTAATTATTGCTTCACAACACTGCAATGTTTGTGGTTGATCGACCAAACAAGAAAATCGAACTACTATATCATTATATACCTGCGCTCGTCTACTCATCTCTGTCTCAAGTTTGTCAACAATCGCGTAGAAAGTAGATATACGAAATTTGTCTCTGGCATTCAGTGAGACCTCAGGGGCATTACCATTAATGACCATTGTCTTTCGTTTACGATTACGGGTCAAAGTTGACTTATATCCCACACCTGGTGTTAGTTCTTTTGCAGCTTATTCAAATCTTTCAAATTCATTCCTAGATTCATGCAAGTGATCTGCTAGTGAGGAATACAAATCAGCACAAGTTTTCAAATTCACATGCTCATTTTGTAGAGTTTGACTGACCCAATGAAAATGTTGTAACACTTCTTCCCAAAAGACAAGTTTGAAAGCAAATTCTAATTCTTGCATCTTTTTTGCAATGTTTTCTGCTTCTCTTCTGGTGTCCCCTTTCTGTGACTGGTATTCTTGTAAACATTCTAATGTTCTATAATCTGAGGATGAGACTTTACAATAGATTCAGTTGCAACAGCATGTGCCTCCCACCTGGTATCGGAAAAAGGCTTTGCAGGCGTTTCATTCAAAAGGCATCCTTTCAGAATCTTGCATCTGTTGGTTGAAGCTGAGAAAAAAGTATAGATCAGTTGCACTGTATGGAAGAAGTTTACTGCCTCTAAACAAGAGTCAACGGCACACTACCAGATTTAGTGAATGGGCAGCACAGGATATGTATATAGCAAACTCGTTTTCCTCTAGAGTTCTTTTCTGCATGCCCTTGTAGCACCCTGACATATTAGCAGCTTTGTCGTATGACTAGACCGCTGCTTTTCGAAAAATCAATATTGCAAACTTCACGTAAGGAAGGCAACACTTGCTTAGCCATACTTTCACCTGTGTGACTTTGCAGCTCCAAGAAAGTCTAAAAGCGCTCAATGGGCTCCCCATCTAACACATATCGAAGAACAACGCTTTAACTGCTCTATATGTGAAACATCTGGGGTTGAGTTTACTGACAAGCTGAAATAACCAGCAGCCTTTACTTCCTCTAAAATTACTTCATGAACTTTTTGGGACATAATTTCAACCAGTTCTTCACATATAGTTTTGGATAAATAAGAAGGATTTCCTCTTCCAGAATTTCCATATTTCTCAATGTGTGATGCTAAAAATGGATCAAACTGACTGCCCTAGATAATTTCCATTTTGTAAAGATCCAAATTTTTCATTTGTCCCTCTAGAAGCCAGACCACGCTCAGCTATTGTACAAATAACCGCTACTGCTCGCCTCAATATGTTCCCAGTAACTGTACTCCTCATTAATTTGCTCTTCTAGCTTTTGTAGTAGACCCGAGCCTTGTCGACGAGTTAGGTATATTAACATGCAGTCTTTATGAGTAGCGCTTTGTTCATGATTATCAACTTGAATGTTATTTTTCCAGTCACTGAATCCATTTTTATCAGCGAAATTCGTGGAACCTTTAAACGCAAAAAGTTTACAAACAAAACAGTACACAGATCCTGTGGATGGTGATTACAATAACCATTGTCTCCTGTACTGATCACCATTGGCTTTTGTGCCATAAAGAGATTTTGAGAACAGTATCTTGTTATTTTTCCTCCAGCATACATACGGCAAGATTTATTAAAGGGACCATTATGATGCTGACAGTTAGTGGGCCCACAGTCAACCAAGTAAGCCACATCATCAGCCAATCCACAGTCCTGGATCTACCGCTTGATTTATTTTATATTCTCCATCTCTATCTTTATCATCATCTTCATCACACTGAACTTGCTGAAGTGGGTCACCACAAATTTCATTTTCAAGCACTAATGCATTAATGCGTTACGTAGCACAAACATCTCGTATAAAAGTAATAAAAATAGCACAAAATGCCTCGAAGAAAAATAGCAAAAATTGGATGGGGATATTTTACCCCCAGGTTGTGGGACCAAGGTTAAATAATGTGCGATTCAATTTTACATTTGCGTTTGCTAATGTCATGTCGATTTCGCGCGGCTACCGGGACAATATACAAATTTTTCTTGCAGACTTGTGGTGCCCCCCAAACGCTTGGTGCCCTAGGCACGTGCCTTGTTTGCCTAATGGTTAATCCAGGCCTGGAGCCTGGCCACATGATACCCTCGTCAAGCGTCGGTCATGGAAGCAGATTGCCTCTATATCATCTGCCCTAGTGGTTGCAAGGGGCGCTATTCTCGATTTATTTTCACTCTTTCTATTTTGTTGTCTCCCTTTTCCGTTACATTTTTTTTTCACCTTTTCTTGATTATCTCTTTATCTTTCCTCTTTTACTGTTTAATTTACTATGTCTCTCACTAGGCCTATTGTCATTTAATCCATAAAATTATTAACAGATCATATAAGCCTAAATCATAAGTTGTCATCTTCATATACTGTGACTCTCCGTCCACACTATAGATGTAAACTATTTCTGTGCTAGGCTTATCAACGTTTGAAGTACCATTCAAGTATACATCTTAGTCATAAGTAGGCTACTCCATTTTCTTTTTTAACTGCTCACACTAGTTCAGTGATTCCCAAACTGTGTTCCTCGGAATCCGAGTGTTTCGCGATGCCTGAATAGGTGTTCCAAGAACTACTGGAACGATTAATTAGTAGACCACCGCGTGAATTAATCTCTCTAAAAAAAAATCAAATTTTTACGCTAAATACTCAGAATGTGCGAAGTGTTCCGTTAAGGAGAAAGTTTTGGAACCACTGTGTGACTAGTTAATTAAGCTGGGAATAGTTCGACAATGTGTCCAATGCAATTAACATTTAGTAATGTCTTGGAGACGGGTTAGGGTCCTATGTTCGAATCCTGGTGAAGACTGTCATTTTTAATTTCGGTTTATTTAGGGTGCCTTGAATTGCCTCGGAATCTACACAGCTCTAATGGTTAACTGACATTCGTTGGAGAAAAAAAAATGTGGTTGGTCGTTATGCTGGCCACACGACACCCTCGTTAACTGCGGGCCACAGAAACTGATGACCTTTACATCATCTACCCCGTTATCTACCCCAATGATCGCAAAGGGGAGTGGTGTGGATGGTTGAATATTGTTTCACTGTGTAGAAATTATGCAACAAGAAAATGTTTTAGATTCGGTAACAAGGAAATGTTTTAGATTCGGAAATTCTGGGGTGATTGCAATATTGAGCTCGACCACGAAAATCCAGTTGCGATCAGCATACACTCTGTCCGCTATGGGTCTATCTCTGTCCGCTGTGGGTCTATCTCTGTCCGCTGTGGGTCTGTTTGCTTTCTTTTAGTCTTCTGTGCCTTTATTCGACAAGGACTTTTTTTGATCTAATGCCATCGGGTAGGTTAGTCATGTAAATTAGTAGCAGTGGTGGTCGAATACGTTTACTTCAGGTACAACTGAGTATACTGAGCTTACAAAGTTTTCCAACTCTCAGATGCATGATTACTTAACAAGGTTAAATGTAAATGTGTTACTTCTATATAGTATCTATTGGCTTGTGCGATCTTACAATTTAGATGAAACATACGTTAACATTCATGTAACAATTTAAGGTGTACGACATTACGCATGTAGGCGTACAATATTTTGAGTTGTTAACCATCTTTTCTGTTTATTGATTTATTTGTGATCATGTTGTTGGTTGATCTGTGATTTAGAAGACTAAGCCATAGAACTATAATAATGACTATACTACTATACCAAGAACTAGATCTTGAAACCGGGGTAATTATTAGAAAATGTGATTCACAGTTCGAAGTTATTTGTTTATCTGGCTGTCTATTCTTATCAATTTTAAATGTGTCAGATTTCCGTTGAAATTATTGTTCACATTTCCATTGATAATATGAAGTGATTCATATCCGTTAGAGCAGGGGTTCTTAACCTGTGGATCGCGACCCCCTTGGGGTTCGATTGACGATTAGCCAGGGGTCGCCGAAGACAATCGAAAATATGTTGTTGTTTTTTTTTTTGTTTATTCTTCTAGTGCTGTGTGGGCGGGGGTCGCCGCAGAGTGGGTGGACTGTAAAAAGGGGGTCGCCTAGCTTAAAAGTCTGAGAACCGCTGCGTTAGAGCCTACTTATCTAGATTTAATCGCTTAGCTTTTTCCTTCCAGTTCATGATTATAAACAATGTAATGCTAAAAAAAACAATGTCAGACGGCCAAACCATACAACCACGTTGGCAACCCCTACCCCCCCCCCCCGCTCAGGTCTATATCAGCCGACCAAACCTTACGACCACGGTGGCAACCCCTTCTCAAGTCTATTTTGTATGGAGGGAGGGGGATTGTGGTTTTTGACAGTTTGAATTTCGTAGCTACTTATACTGGTCTTGAAAAAAAAAAGAAACTTTTTTTTTAATTTGCATTTCTTAAAATATAAAAATTAGTGTGGGCCTTTCGGGGATCGCCTCTGAGTTTGTGTTTCACAAACTCTCTTTGTAATCTTTATTTTTCTTGTCTTTCCTTTCCTTCTATTTTGAGTATCCCTTACACTCTTTGTCTTTTGTTAGATAGCCAAAACTATATTTTTGTCTTTTGTTAGATAGCCAAAACTATATTTTAGCGGCCCCCGTAAGGGGAAAATCCGCTATTAGGTTTGTGCAAAATGTCCGTCTGTCCGTCTGTCACACACAGAGCGCCAAAACTAGAAGAGATACGAAAAATATGTTTTCACCATTAAATGCGGCTTGAAAAGTTTAGGTGCAACGGCTACTTTTAGTTTTCTAAAAGCAAACCGTTTAATTTATAAAATTAATTATGCAAGCGATTTTTTAATAACAAAACACTAATTCTAAAACAATTACGTAAATGTAAGGGAGAAAATGTTACTATAAGAAATGCTCTTGGCATGTAGATATCACGCATATTTTTTAAAATGAACTTTTAGCAGCGGCTTTCGTGTACTAGCTAAAGCCCGGAATTACATGATTCTAAACTAATTTCTTAAACTTTTTTAAAAATCAGATTTAAAAAAAAAATTGTTTAGTGCCCCCCATTAGAATGAAAGAAGCATATTTTTGTGCGTTTTGTCTGTTGGTTGGTCTGTCCATCACGTTAGATAAAAAAAAAACACTAAAGGCTTTTGAAAATATGATTTAACCTTTACTGTTCTTTCAGAAATATTGGGATAGTTTAAGAATAGGAGCATGCAGGAATTGAGCCAGGGACCAACGATAAATCCGAACTACAGTCTAGTGCGCAAACATCAAGATAAGGCAGGTTTATACCCTGCCTGCTCGCCATCCTCCGTCGTCCAGAGAGAAGTTAATTATTTTCAAATTAGAAGGAACATCCGAAACATCTTGCGAATAGGCGGATCTGACAGGGATCCGACTCCGACGGGGGCCGCCTCTGAGAAACTCTCTTTGTAATCTTGTTTAAGAGGTTAATCTTCATAGTACTTATCGCAGTGTTAAGTAGGCCTAATTAGCATAAGATTAATGACTTGGCATTGCTCCCATATTAATATACACAAAAGTTCGCGTTAAATTCCCTTCGTGTTTATTTTTATTATGGTTGAAAAGAACGAGTATTCATTCTCTGGCGCAGCCAGGGTCGAGTTTCGTTATTATTATTATTATTGTCCCTATTAGCTTAGACTCTATATTTAGTTAAAAAATGTGAAAGTTGGAAGAAATAATTAGGTGGATTCGATCCCTATACTGGCAGCTTTTTTTTAACCATAATCTTCGAATACAAAAACAAAACTTAATTTAAAAAAATACTCAGAAAAAAAAAACAGATAGAGGCACATTCATCGTTCCATATGCTAGGGAAAATGTGTACAAAGGCTTCTTCTTCCCTAAAGCTATAAGAGCCTTGGTTAACATGCAAGACCTAAGTGCAAGACGCGAACGAAGTAAACATCTTCTTTTAGAAGTAATGTCTGTAAGATAAGAAATATTTCCAATCCGATCCATTTGATTTTTCTTTTTAAAGTTTTTTTTAAAACTTTACTTGCTTTAACTCTTCGCGCTATTAACGAGTTTTTAAGCCTATTTCAAATTAATAAGTAATAATAACTCAAGTTTCCATTTTTCGGAACGTATCCTACTGAAAAGCACGAAACGAAATTATCTTTAATAACGTAAAATACGGTGTAGACCATAGACATATATATATAGACTGGAAACAGGATCTTATTTTCATTTAGGAAGAGTCAAATATGTTTTATGTCCACATCTACGTTAGAAAAAAATGATGGCAAATGAGCTATAAATTCTATGACGTAAATTTCAGTCTATATATAACTATGATCTTTACTTTTGAAAAGTACAAAACTTCATTATTCCTAATATTAGCCTTTATAGGCTACGCATGCACCTATGCGCACCATATCAACAATTTCATATTGAAAGACATAGGAAAATATATATAACTAAATCTATGCTTGCCCAAATTTTTCCAATAATAATTTGTTCTTCATCGGCCAGTCTATATATATATGTCTATGGTGTAGACTCTATATGTTTATCAAACTTCATCCAGTTTACATATTTATAAACGTCTTTATATATTAGCTTAGTTCATATAACAGAAAAGAAACATCACGATCTTTTCAACGTTGTCAAACGATTAATATAATTTTTTACTTGAACCAAACAAATAAATAATAAAGACAAATAACAACGCTATACCATGAATACAAATGCTTAATTCTTGTTGGTTAGTAAACACTAGAGCTAGAAGTACCACAAAACAATGAAATAATACATCGGCATACTTGAGATTCTCGTATAGAAACAAGACATGAGAGATAGACAATTGATGTAGTGGTGCAGGATTATAAAAATGCACTCCCCGCTCAATCTCTCACAGACCCGCTTCCCACTCCACGATGTCTAAACACTACGTGAGTCACTCCCCCCTTCTCCATCTCATAAAGTCCCGCGCGACTGCGTCTTTGTCTGCTAGATGTGCACAGAGAGTGGTCTCGACCCAATACCGGATATCTTTTATGTCGCATGGGATATGTTGTCTTTTCAAACATTATTCGAATTAATCACGTGTTGTAATTGCGTTCAATATCCTATTGCGAAGGATTAACATAACCTCAATATAAAATGTAAGTATAATAATAGATCCAGATTTAATGTAACTATCTTATTATAGATCTAGATCATCATTCATCGATGCTACATAGATTATATAACCATTGTAGACAACAGACTTCGATATATCTAGATGATCTAGTCTAGATCTAATCTATTTATCTTATCGTATAATTTAGTATGAATTAAAATTACGTCATCCCCGGTCTTTTCATCCCCAATTAAATATTTTTTCTTATTCATTGTTTAATTGCGCTGAAAAGGATTAGATTTTAAGCCCTCATTTTATCTAATATATAAATATGATTATGAAGAATTCTTTTTTCGATTCGACTATGTGGCATTTAACGTCTCGAGAGACGATGTTTTCCCCTTGCAATGAGATCTACTATCATCTAGTAGTAGTAGTAGGCCATGTATACATGCTTGATTGGTTGTATATACACATATAATCATATAGCAATATAAGTTTATATAAAATAAAGTTACAAAGAGAGAGATGTGTATTGTCTTAGGGTGTGATGATCAAGAATGTAAACAGATTTTATCGTGACTACTCAGCCCCAGCTATGACCTACATATTTTGCCATTGGATGAGTACGCAGTCTTTGTCCGCGAGGGTCAATTTATGTAGATCTATACAGGTACAGAAAAGTACACCTACAATTATTATGATTCGATTTGTACACACAGAGGCTTTTCAGGTTTGATCACTCCTGTATTAACATGTTACACCATACAGTTTTACACTTAAGTTTAACATGTTACACCATACAGTTTTACACTTTAGTTAGTCTAGATAATATTAAATTTCTAATGAACATTCTCTTGGGGCCTTTTTTAATTGGTCCCATATAGCAAAAATAATTATTTTATTTGCGCCCAATGTCTGTGGATGATTGTTGACTTCTAGGATTACACTGCTAGTAGTAGGCGAATTATATCTTAACTTATAAAACTTGAAATATAATTTGAATATTTTCTATTGTGAATAAAACTAAATAAGACTTTTAGTACGATATAAACAAATTCAACTTTGTATAAAATGAAATGGGTGCAGTAGACTTTAGTAATTATATAAAACTAGTCGACCGGCGGCATAGCATACACCGCTATTTTCCAGGCACTGCAACATATGCGACCGCAGTTGGTCCCGCACTTTCATTGGACCCGTGCTATTTTTTTTAGGTGTATAAATTATTAAATCAAGTTACATGAAGTGAATTCTTTTTTCCAGTCTATATTTATTGAACTTTTGAACTTGGTCTTTTGAAAAATATATATATAGATGGTATATTATGAATAAAATCTAACTCATTACCAAAACACATAGTTTCCTTTCATTTTGGCAAATTGGAGTTATCTAGCCTATCTAAGACCGCTGACGGACAATGACGTTTAGGTTGCATCATTCACAACCAATCGATTACCTCTTCCCATCGGCACCATAGTAACACATACATACAGTTCATAAACAAATCCGATATTTTTTTTACTTAATTAATTTGAAGTAAAAAAAAAACACAACATTTTTCTTAATTTAATTATCTCGTTTAATAAAAAAAAAAATGAAACACCGTCATTGACGTACAGCATGGGAACTCTTTTTGGTATTTTGGCAAGAAGGAAGACGGACGTGAAGATAAAAAATATACACTGGATGCAATTACGCTGTTGACAGAGCTCTCCAGAAGTGGTGACTAATTTCTTCCATAGCTTCCATCTGCTATCCCATCATTCTCGAGCGTGTTGTATTTTATAACATTCCATTCCCTTCCTTTTTCTCTTCGGGAGAAAAATATATGAAACACACCCACATAGAGATCAATACAGACCATCCTTCTGGTATCGATCTGGGCGCTCGCGTGACATTTGTTATCTTGTGACGTCACTGTGTCATGGTAACAAAACCCACCTACAACTTGGAAGAATGCACAAACAGCTCACACA
>JADKLZ010000133.1:68549-79444 GCA_021533235.1 Biomphalaria straminea | reverse complement strand
ACTTGTCCTTGAAGTCTGTCAGAAGCAGCACTGGCACGCGCAACACGAAAGTCTACCTCTAGGTTGGCATTTGCTGAAATGGTGCTTACCAAATATACAAACTTTTTAACATTTGCTATTTTTTGGCCATTTATGAGAATGTATGTTTCTGGTGCGGTGTCTGAGCGGTAAAGCGCTTGGGTTCTGAAACGGAGGTCACAGGTTCGAATCCTGGTGAAGACTGGGATTTTTAATTTCGGGATCTACCCAGCTCTAATTGGTATCAGACGTTAGTTGGGGAAAAGTAAAGGTGGTTGGTCGTTGTGCTGACCACATGACACCCTCGTTAACCGTAGGCTACATAAACAGATGACCTTTACATCCTCTGCCCTATAGACCACAAGGTCTGAAAGGGGAACTTAACTTTTTACTTTCCTTATTTTTCTGGGTCTGATTTACCTGGAGGGCGCTGGTGCAACAATCATTACAATCATAATCAGCAAATCACAAACATAAAACAACAATCACATTATCACAAAGAAACTGTGCATTACAAGATCTCAATATATCCGCAGACCGCTTCAACTGTCTACTACTTGTACTTACTTGCAACGAAATACAGCCACTGTGTCTGAGAGTACAGAGGAGACTGCGAAGACTGGATATGTATTACTTAAAGGAGCATGCTGACTTAAGATTGTAAATCCAAAACCTTTCAGCAAGACGGGGCCTTTTATCTAGAACATAATACAATGACTTAATAACATCTCCATTCAAGAAAAGGCTAATAAAAAATAAATATAAAATAGAAAAAAAATAACATAAAAAATATTTTTTAAGAATCAATTCTTCCATAATGGTTTTTCATTCTATTTATTTTTTCTAATGCGTTATTATTGCAAAGAGTCCTACCAGTAAGCTTTGAACAATCAAGTTATTCTACTAACAAATCAAATTCTTCTATTAACAAATCAAATTCTTCTATTAACAAATCAAATTCTTCTATTAACAAATCAAGTTCTTCTATTAACAAATCAAGTTCTTCTATTAACAAATCAAGTTCTTCTATTAACAGACTAGCTCATGATATCTATAGACTATAGAAGACGGAGCGCAAAATGTTCATGTACGTATATTTCTTTATTCAACTCTTTAATAGCAAGATAACATTTGAGTTGAGTGCGGGAATACCCGCTGAAGCCGTTTTCAAAATAATGATACTAATAAAGACGTCAGCCAAATCTAATTTTAAGGTGATTACATTTCTAAAAATTACAACGATCAAAGACGAATTTTCACTTTGTGACTAATCAGGTAGTTATTTTTTCCCCCATAGATTATACATAAACGATCAAGTTTCTAGGAACCTCGCAAGAGCTGTATACGAACTACCAGTCCACTTAACTTGAAGTGCAGGCCAATATGAGAGATTGTACAACGAACTTAAATAGTGTTGTAAGTTTAGTTGTTTTTCAACTTAACAGGGTTATGTGTCTTACTGCTTCTACACATAAAGATCATGCAAATGAATGCATTTTAAATCAATCAAAGTATTAATAATAATAGTAAAAACTTTGTCTTCGAGTCCGAAGATTAGTGAGGAATGCAGTATTTCCCGTGGCTGTGCAGCCCCAGCTGTTAACTACCTATTTTGCCACATCCAGGGCAAGCATAACCATTGTCCGTAGGTGGTCGATTTAGTCGATTAATCATATTCTATATGCAAACATTCTTTGAATAGTTTAATCGTGACTTTATGAACAAAACAAATGATGTAGTTTTGTTTCAATTGTTGATTAGTTTGAAAGCAACGATACTGCATGTAAAATTGTTGCACATTAGAATCTTTGACATTCAAGAAACGTTTCTACATATGAAACAACAAAAAATAAAATACTTTTTCTTTTAAAAGACAAGACCTCTTTTATACATATTACAGATTACAGAGCGATTATTTTGCTCTTATTAATGAATGTAAGCTTGTTTTTAAAAAGAAATATTATTACCCACCCGAAACAATCCTGGTTGAGCGAATGTATAGATCTACTACACTTTGAACAATTATAACGGTTAAACCAGAGTTTTCCTACTATGGCCAACAAGCTAGTACTTCTTTCCCCAAATCTATTCATCAGCAGAGCTAGACAGGCCTTACAGTGGACCCCCAGCGTAGAAGACTTAGAGGAAGACCAAAACTAATGTAACGATGCAGTGTACTAGAAGCCGAGTGGACAAAAAAGACATGGGAAGCCATTAAAAAAAGAACTAGCAAGAGACCTTAGAGAGTGACGTGTTTTTACTGAGGCCCTATGTTCAATCAAGAGACCTTATTGAGTGACGTGTTTTTACTGAGGCCCTATGTTCAATCAAGAGACCTTAGAGAGTGACGTGTTTTTACTGAGGCCCTATGTTCAATCAAGAGACCTTAGAGAGTGACGTGTTTTTACTGAGGCCCTATGTTCAATGAGGATCGCAACGGAAAGAAGATGATGCATCTACAGACAATTTTCTAAGAAAATCGTTAGAGCCGTTTTCAAGATAACAACAATAACGTCCACCCACCCGCCCAGAAGGTTCCACTCCAAAATTGTGACTTGAATAGAGGCATTGTAACAATTGAGTATTATATGAGTCCAGTAGAAATATTAGCGATATCTGATCTTCTTTATTCTTTTAAGGTTAATCAAATTTGGGATATCTGATAGTAATTTAGTTTGGACATTTAACCCAACATATTTAATACTTTCAACCAAAACCTATGTTTTGAAAGCATATCTATTACATTTTTCTAGACCTCATAAATTGTGTGTGTTTTTTTTAAGGTTTTTGTGACATGTGGTTGGGTTAATTGTCACGCGCCTGGAGGCAAACAATACTAGCTACCCTTCTTGATATAGGTTTTGGTTGAATTATATATACATAATAATAGGCTTGTCTTCGAATCCGAAGATTAGTGAGGAATACAGTGTTTCCCGTGGCTGTGCAGTCCCAGCTGTGACCTACATATTTTGCCACATCCAGGGCAAGCAAAACCATTGTCCGCAGGTGGTCGGTTTAGATTTTCTTTTCGTCGTCTGCGTTAGTCCTCGGCGGCAGATTTTCTTTTGTTCTCAAATGTGTATCCTGGGGCGCCTCTGTTACGTCGACCACCTTTTAGCTCACCAAAAAAGACTGCCTTTGGCATACGTTCGTCTCCCATACGGGATACGTGCCCTGCCCAGCGTAGCTGTCGGACCATAAGAAGTCCCTCTATACTGTCCATACCGGCAGTCAGGTGCTCTCTTCTATATCAGCCAAGGAAAGTTGACGCCTAAGCTGGTCTTTGAAGCGCCTCTGTTACGTCGACCCCCTTTTAGCGCACCAAAAAAAGACTGCCTTTGGCATACTTTGTTCTCTCATACGCATACGGGATACGTGCCCAGCGTATACTGTCCATACTGGCGTTCGCAAGGACATCGCTGTTTGTAGTGCGGTCCTGCCATCGTATGTCCATGATGGAGCGCAAGCATCTTTGGTGAAAGCGCTCAAGAAGTCTTAGCTGTTTTCTACATAAATGGCAATTAAATATACATCGTTTTGTAAAAACAATCGTGTAATTTAATTACACGTTAACTCACTATTTAAAGTCTCCTTACCTGTGATGCTTGAATTCTTTGACTTGGTACATTAACAAATCCATTCGTAGATCCCAAGTAAATGTAAACACTTCCAGCTCCATCAGTTTCTCCTGGAGCTCCGACAGCAAGATCTAGAAAAGACAATGTTAGTACAATACATCATCTCCTAAGTCTTTAAGTCTTGTGCATAACTAAATCAAGAAGGGTAGCTAGTATTGTTTGCCTCCAGGCGCGTGACAATTAACCCAACCACATGTCACAAAAACCTTAAAAAAAACACACACAATTTATGAGGTCTAGAAAGATTTAATAGATATGCTTTCAAAACACAGGTTTTGGTTGAAAGTTGGGTCAAATTTCTACAAACCAGGAGATTTAGAGACAGGGTTACTGCAGCGATCGGACCCTATGATGACCTGCTAACTACTGTGAAAAAACGCAAGCTCAAAATGTATGGCCATATAACAAGATCTTCGGGGCTCGCAAAGACCTTCCTCCAGGGAACAGTACCAGGAAAAAGAAGAAGAGGCAGATAGAGAAAGCGATGGGAAGACAACATTAAAGAATGGACGGGCCTACCACTGAAAGAAGTTCTAATCAGGGCAAAGGATAGAGAGGAATGGAGAAAGACGGTCTTCCGGTCTTGCTTGGTGCCCCAACGGTCCAGCAGACTAAGGGATAGGTAAGGTAAGATAAATGTCCAAACTAAATTACTATCTGATATCCAAAAGTTGATTAACCTTAAAGTGGCCTTACTTCTTATGAAAATTAGCAATAATTAAGGACTCTAGCTTTAGGGTGGGATTACAAAAATAATGGGACCCCGATCCAAGCTTTTTTTAAAAAAATACATTCACTAAAAGAAAGGTGTGATGCGGCTACGATACAAAGCACTTCTATTTAATCTTTTTAAAATGAAGGCTTTACGTTTTTTAAGGTTGTCATGGCCACAAGATTTCAAATCATTTACTTACTTACTAATGTTGGAGGCGCTGTGGCTGAGTGGTAAAACGATTGGCTTCCAAACCGGGGTCACGGGTTCGAATCCTGGTGAAGACTTTGGGCGCCTCACCTGACATTAGTTGGTGAGAAGTAAAGGAGGTTGGTCACTACGCTAGCCCCATGACACCCTCGTTTACCATGGTCCATAGAAACAGATGACCTTTACATTATTATCCTATAGATTGCATTCGCTAGATTGGAAATGGGAACTTTATTTTACTTACTAACGTCATTGTGCAGAAAATATTCCTCAATCGTTATTCAATGAACTTAAAGGTACAGTGTGTAGACATTTCTATGTTTTCATCTTACCATGAAATCCATCAAGATTGATATCTCCAATGGTGGCCACGGCAGATCCAAATCTTGCAGACTTTTGTCTAAATCCATCCAGAGAGACATCTCTTTTTATATATTTCTAAATACAAAAAACACAGACAAATACCTTAATAGAGAAATGAAATGTTGGCTGTAGATTGTAAAAATATTTTCATTAAAGCTATAAGACTTTCTTTATTGGGCATGTTAACATCGTTATGCAAGCAATAGTCTTCGATTAGATTCCGAAGATTAAGGATGTATGCAGCATTTCACGACCACCCTACCCTTTTGCGGCCTACATAATTTGTTTTACTATAGCCGGCTACTCCTGTCTATGCAGGGCGCCCATATGTGTGTCTTTCGTTTTGATTAATAGCTCTACAACTGTCTCTGAAAGAGGTCGTCTGCTGGAATATGCTTTAAGGAGGGTGAATTGATCTTTTAGGTACATGTTTATAGTGTAAGTGTTGGTAATTGACCTGGGGTAGTTTTTGTATGATTATGGTAATTTTGTTATGGTTCAATATACTCCATGTAATTTTTATTTTGCTTATACCTTTGCAATTGTTTTTCTTGCCCTGGATGTGGCAAAATATGTAGGTCACAGCTGGGACTGCACAGCCACGGGAAACACTGTATTCCTCACTAATCTTCGGATTCGAAGACAAGCCTATTATTATTATACCTTTGCAATTAGGTCGTAATGATATAAGAAAACCATTCCTTGATCTGGAACATGGTCTGGGTTAGACCACTCTGTGTAAAGTGGGGCACCAACTAGAAGCTCATCATAAGGATTGTTATTTATATTCACAGAACCAAGACAGTAGCCAAAACTGGACCAGATCTGGTAAAGAGAAAATTAAACTCGATAAAAGAAAATGTTTTAATGACTTTTTGTTAATGTCTGCCCAACATAATAAGAGTTAAACCTTCTCGACAATCACAAAAACTAATCACCTGAGTTCCATTTATTTCTTGAATAAGTTTATTGAATATCTCGCTTTTGTTCCAGTGGATGATCTGTACCTACAAATAAGCAAACGATGTTATGTGCAGGCCTGTATAAAGAACAATTACATAGCTCTTTCGTTAATTTTCTAGGATTTGCATCTTTACCATTACATGTATTAATATCTTTTGGAACATTAAGTGATCTGCCCGCCATGTTCCTCTCTATTTCAAGACACTATTAGTATTTCATTAAGCAAACGTCCCATTCCTTGTGTTGTTTCTTGACCAATTATCCAGTTCATGAAAAAACTTTTCTTTCCAAAATGGACACTACTATACAGTTTTGATTACTTAACGGAAATACAATGGAAATGATCCTACAGGTATATATGAGATTATGAGGGTCTCCATAGTTAATACTAATGGTACACTGCGATCCCAACTGTACATCTTTTAATCATCAACCATCCTCTTTCATCTGATTTTCTGTATTAGATATTCTAAAACATAGGTTCATTATAATAAAAAATTACAGCATCATGTATCAATCCCCCCCCCCAAAAAAAAAAATGTCTATTCTTACCTGTCCGAAGTTCAGCATAGTTGGTCCCCCAATAGCGACACAAACTCCTCGATAGCTTTCGTTACAAAATGTTCCCAGCTTGACAGAATAACCTGCATCCATTGCATAGGAAAACTGATTCGGTAAGTATAATCTATAAAGTTTATCAATGAATGATTTTAATAACAGCTTACCTTTGAGTCTGAAGATTACAGAAAAGTTTAGTCACGCGGTGACGCACACCCAATACTGACAAAGGTTTAAGTATTCCTTTCATTGACATCATATATAATTATATAATCAAGAAACCCGAAGACAACTGATTTTTTTTTGAAGTTGTCCATCGAACCACCAAAGAATAAAAGAACTCATCTCAATAAGAAATGGTAAAATCAGTAAGATACACATGGATACATACATCTATGTACAATTATTTCCTCTATCTGAATTATCGAACAAGAAGATGATTGGCAAAAGATTAAAAGCTAGCTGAAACTTTTTTTCCTTAATTTTTTTTCCACTAGGACTTTTTTTGGTTTAACTGTTAAATTTAAAGACTTCCAGATGTTTCGGATGAGTTGTGACTGTCTGAACTGTTACTATACTGATACAAACCAACAAAGCCCAGCTACTGCCTTACATGCTTAACGGCTTAAATATTTATTTTGTCGGAGTTGTGTATGTACATAATTATTTGTAATGCAAACCTATAACCGTGAATATTAAATCTATAGTTTGGATAACTATCTTACACTTCTTGAGAAGGCAAATATGTCGAAGCCATTTTTTCCACTGTCCTTTTTGACTGGTTTGTCATTTTGTTATGTTGTCCGGTTGATTGCTACTTATGTTATTGAATGTCCTGGGTGTTGACAGCTACCTATTTTAATTATCTACATTTTTTACTTGTAACAGTGCACTCACTATTTAGACTTAGCAAAGAAATTAGCAATTACGCAGGCTATAGTGACGTTTCAAAGTAACAGGAATTACCAAAGTAACTTAAACATGTTTACTTAGATAGATGTAGCCAGAATATAGAATCCAGTAACTAACTACACCTAACCAATGCAACTTTAACTTATCAATATCGATGATAAGGTTTCATATTAACGTATAACTTGTAGTAGCATAGTGTCAAATGACGCCTCACTTTCAAGGGAAGTTGATAACCGTCTGGCCAGGGCCAGTATCGCTTTTGGACGCCTTCAGGCGAGAGTTTGGCGGAACAAATCGCTCCGCCTGCCTACAAAAATCAATGTCTACCAGGCGGTGGTTCTCTCAACCCTTCTATATGGCTCTGAGACATGGACACTATATAGAAAACAAATAAGATTTCTTGAGCGCTTTCACCAAAGATGCTTGCCCTCCATCATAAACATACGGTGGCAGGACCGCTCTACACACAGCGATGTCCTTGCGAACGCCAGTACGAAAAGTATACGCTGGGCAGAGCACGTATCCAGTATGCGTATGAGAGACCAAAGTATGCCAAAGGCAGTCTTTTTTGGTGCGCTAAAAGGTGGTCGACGTAACAAAGGCCTTCAAAGACCTTATGCAGATGTCCAAATGGTTCGAAACTTCGTCCCTTTAATGAACCATGTGACCAGAGAAAGGCTTTTATCTCATGGCCAGGATGAGAGATTGGCTCTTCACCGACCCCTCTGTCTGGAGACCCCCTGCAACTAGGTGATCAAGGATCACACCCGTTTGGTCGTAGGGCACGGCTCCTTGAGCCCGCACGAGTGCCCCCTCCCGTGCGAGGCCGGAGGCCAAGCCCACGGGGGGGCCCTCCATATGCCTATACTGCCCCACCGAACCCGTGCGAGGGTCCATCACCACCTGTATGGCCCCCGTTAGGGAACGGATCGGTGGGGGTTTCGGACTGGTTAGCGAGCCTTTCTTACATCCCTACCACGTGTAATGTACCCTCTCTCGAGGATACGTGTGGTAGCTCACTGAGAGCTATGTGTGTTACCATTCTTCGCATATCCACTTCCCTAGATGGACGTTTCCACGGAGGCGCCACGCTGAGGCGACGGTAGCCGATATCCTCCGGCTTCAAAGACCAGCTTAGGCGTCAACTTTCCTTGGCTGACATAGAAGAGAGCACCTGACTGCATGCGGCGTCGGAACGAGACACCTGGAGGTCACTCACGAGGGCCGCGGGATACTCATTTGAGACCAAAAGAAAATCCGCTGCCGAGGACAAACGCAGACGACGAAAAGAAAATCTAAATCGACCACCTGCGGACAATGTTTATGCTTGCCCTGGATGTGGCAAAATATATAAGTCAAAGCTGGGGCTTCGCAGCCACGGGAAATACTGCATTCTTCACTAATCTTCGGACTCGAAGACAAGCCTTATTACTATAACTTGAACATATTCGGTTACCGTAAATATTAGATTAACTTTATCTAGATTTAACTTATCCATGTAGCTTTAAGTCTCACAGTGAAGAGAAACGTACCCTGTCAGATGTAAATGACTGCAAAGTATAAATTACCCAGAAACGTACCCTGTCAGATGTAAATGACTGCAAAGTATAAATTACCCAGAAACGTACCCTGTCAGATGTAAATGACTGCAAAGTATAAATTACCCAGACATGTGTAAATTACTCTGAAAAGTGAACTTACCCAGATAGCTGTAGCTTGTGGCATTCAAATCTGTGATGTAACTTGTTAGATTATAGTCACTCATATTGCTAGAAACTAGATCATAAACTTGTACACCACCTGAATACATAACAATAGATACAAATATGTGGACTGGCGCGTGTAAAAAAATATCTTCCTCACCCTTTCTCAATTCCGATTAATTGTTCTAGCTTCTGTTCTATTTGTTTAGTTCATTTATTCCAAAAGCTGTCTACAAAGACCACCCAGGTGTATGCGAGGACTTTCCATGGAAATAAATGAATTGGAGGTATAGAAGATGGAAACGGGGATCCACGATAGTAGATATCATTTACGAAGGTCGAAACCCTAATTTGAATTTTTGAGTATTGGAATTACCCCACTCACAGGATTAGAATATAAGGCAATCTTTTTATTCAAATATAGAATTGTTATTTTAAATGTATTAATTTATTTAAAAGGAACTACTGGTAACTGATATTAAACATAGCTGAATCTAAAAAGAAAGCATAATGTTGATAATTTAAATTTCGGCTTCATTTTCTATTTTTAAAATTTAGACTTCATTACATACGTATTTGAATTTCGACTTCATTCCTTCGTTATCGAACATACAATAAACGAACAACAATTTATGAAAAAAAAAAGTTGTAAGTTCTGACGCTTTGAAACTATTTATGAAGAATCATTTGAACGACGCCACCAAAACTTGTGAATATTCAGAGATAAAAGCTCAGAATAGATGCACACTGGACAAAATCTTACATTCGACATCAGAAAATAGAAGATAATGATTTTCAAGCTTCTTTCTTTTCTTTTTACCTTTTTTTATTTGTCTGAGAGGCCAAATCCGCTGGGCTATCTAACAGGGGGGCTTGAGTTTGAGTCCCGACTCAAGCAAAGCTGTGTTTTCTGAGCGTCTGGAGGTAGTGCGGAAGCCTCTCCCAGATGCGCCCTCCCCCACTGATCCACAAAGGATATTGGACAAAAGCGCACTGAGCGTATAAAAGCTCTTCGATTGCATTAGTATGTATAACCTCAGACTATATAAAAATGATATTTATAGCTGTTGATGAATTCTTAAATGCGGTCATTAAATGAATTCCTTAAACAACAAAACAGTTCATAGGCTTATCTGTTAAATGAATGAAGACATTGAGAGTTTCTTAGGTATTTATTTGCAAATGCCATGCTTCTCTATACAGTTGGACGAGTCAACCTTGCCTGGAAATAAAGTATTATTATCGGAATATGTTCGTTTGAGTAATGATAAAGAAATCCATTAAGAACTGCTCTTTGCTATATGACTTGTGATATTAGTCTTGTTAGATATATGCATTGAAGTTTTTAATATTTTACCCCGGGATTTGTTCGTGTTTCATTCACTCTGAAGTCAAGTTATATTACGGAATGACGTGAAACCTATGGCATTTATTGTAAGAACAGAATTCTACTCTATCTTGATAACTAGGCATATGAAACCTACCTTTGGCGTTTAGTAATCCAGGTGTTCCTACTGCTACAACACTCTGCAAATAACAATAACAACTTAACATTAACTATTTGAATTTTTAGTTTGTTAGAATTTGGCAAAACATTTATTTCTGGTTCAGGTAATGCACTTAATGCTGTCAAAAAGAAAGAACGCTCTGGATTTAAACCTCCGCAGTCTTGAAGTAAAACTCAAGCATTGCATATGCTTTGGGAGCCAACTTTGAGGAAGAATAAATAAATCTTGTTTTGAGAGTTCGGGGTACTGTAGTTAGTTTCAAATCTTGTTTTGAGAGTTCGGGGTACTGTAGTGGGTATCAAATCTTGTT
>JADKLZ010000130.1:39116572-39138190 GCA_021533235.1 Biomphalaria straminea | reverse complement strand
TAATAATTGAGTGGACTGTTTTGGGGCAATGGTTTAAGCACATGATTTAGTAAGATACCATTATAAGCAGAGACTGCTTAGATTTTGTTGTTTAATATTGCGTGTTTCTTAAAATGAGAGAGTGCTATTCAAAGCTACTTTAATGTAAAAACTGGCTCACTCATTCCTGAGGACAAGAGAACAAAGTTGGCAGAAGAAAAACACCAGAGAAGAAAAGCAAGACACTAGCTCCAGCTGGAATACAGCTGAAACCTGACCAGTGTGCAGCCAAACATTCCGGGCTCACATAGGTCTTACCAGCCACATGAGGAGGCACAAAACCCCAGTGTAAAACCCTCAGAAATCTTTCGACAAAATATCATTAGACAGGGTCTTAGCGATGTTGAAAACAGTTGCGGGCTCCTTTTGTCATGCCAGTGTTACAATGGAATAGTATGCCATATTTCATAATTAAATCCTACGATCCTAGTCCTATGTATGCTGCAGAATCTTGTTTAGATGAACTGCAGAGGCGGCCTAAGCAGAGCGCGGGGCACTGTGTGAATGTCAGATGCGGGCCCTGTTCTGTAAGGGTAGTCTATAAGTATATCACATCATGTCCGCCTCTAACGCTGACTACCTTATTTTTGTTACAAGACATACTACCTTCCGTAAATACTATTGACTTTTTAACTACATAAACTCCAAGTGTGTTCCACCTTAGATTCTGGATCTGATAAGTTCACAAAAAGCCTTGTTCATCTGCTCTTGATGGCTAACATCAGGCATGCAGTCTAGGATGAAGTGAAAATATGCTATCACGTCTATATGATTGTTTTGAATCCTATATCTGGGGTACTGGTCGCGAGCTACAATGTTTTTCTTGGGTCGAATAAGTTCCGCATCTTAAACAGACCTAAAAATGACGCATAAAGTTTTTCTGTTTTGCCTCGAAATGCGTGTTGTTGTTTTTTTGGTTGGTATTGAACAATCGCTAGAATTCTTGCTAATGCTGCGCGCTATCGCTTAGTTCATTCCCTTGTTTATATACTCCCACTGAAATTATCTTCTGCTTAAAGATCACTTAATTTTTAATACCCTTCCTATTTGTGTACTAGGAAATTACTGTTGTGCAATGATACATGTTTTTACAGTTACACAGTTAAAATAGTCTTGACCTCGCCACACTATCACGTGACAAAAGACAATGATGTGCCCAGATAAGTCATTAGAATAGATGTCTAATTCTGGACTGGCACATTATCGCCACGCATACAAATAAAATTATGAAGATAAATGTTGTAAAGAAAATCACTTCTGTAACATTGCTATTTTGGTAAACATATCATAGACGACAAGTTAATTTGTGTACGTTAATTTATAACAATTTGTCCAAGGAACCTCTATATTGTCTATATCGAAAGACTAAAAAAGGTAACTGGTTGTGTAATGCACTTTGGCTTAATAATTGAGAAAAATAATTAGGGCCTTTTGGTAACATGATCTCATTAAAATTTATTTTTTAAACATCTAAGGTATAATATTTTGTCATTGATGTTTAGACCATTTTAAGTCTTGCATTATATCCTTTCTTAAATGAGTTCTCCCCCCTTACTCGTCTCTTCGTATAACGAGTTATAGAGGTAAGCAAGTTCATGCATAAGAATCCTCACACTCGTTTGTGGCAATGTTGGAGTTACGAATAATTTCGGAGCTATGATCAAAGAAGTCTGTTCTCGTCTCAAATAACATTAAGCTAACGACGTTCATCATTATAGAAATATGTTCTATTTTTTTTTTTGCTTATTAGTTGAGATTTTGGCAATCAAAGACCGGACATCAAAGTCAAGACGCTTGGAATGAGAAGATTTAGGTGCTGACCTATTTACTAAGATGAGGAGCCTTCAGACTTGTTGACATAGAGGGAAAGACCTATTAGGTAGTCCCATTAAGTCGATGTTGTATATTCTACTTTATTTGTTTATAAAAGTTAAATAACTCTGGACTTAAAGTTTTCAGGTTAACAGAACATACATAGGATTTTATGATAAGCCAAAAAAAAAAAAAAAAAAAGGAAATTCAAAAAGTACTCTCCCAGAGAGGTCACGAGTTCGAATACCGATGAAAACTGGGATTTCAATCACAGTCATAAGTAAAGGCGATTGGTCTTTGTGTTGGCCACACTACACCATCGTTAGCTTTCATAGAAACAGATTACAAGTACCTTTATTATATCAATTGATTGTTATGTCAAAAATATGCATATATATATATATATTAATGGAGACGCGGTGACAAACCGGGGTTCGGGATTCGAATCCTGATGAAGACTGGGATTTTCAGTTTTGGAATCTTTGGGCGCACCTGAGTCCACCCAGCTCTAATGGGTACCTGACATTAGTTGGAGAAAAGTAAAGGCTGTTAGTCGTTGTGCTGGCCATATGACTTCCTCGTTAACCGTAGGCCACAGAAACAGGCGACAAGGACTGAAAGGGGGGGACTTTTATATATATTAATAGAAACAAAGTAAAACATTGGAACTTAATATTAGATTCATGTAGCCCGATCTTTCACGTCTTTCAACATATGCGATACAGACAAACTCAAAAATGTTTGGCAATGGAATTTTTGTAACTTAACGTTTAAATCCCTGTTGGGACTTCCTCTTATTAGGGCGACATCTGGGACAGCGTCAAATCTCCAATTTGTTGTCAACAATTTGATTTAGATTTTGGCTCGAGGTCTTGAGCCTTGGCTTGATTGATTTGGCTTGATTTGGTATGTATTTTCGACGCTTCCTAATGCAGATCGATACAGGGGGTTACACTAAGCCGTTGTGCACATATCTATATCACAAGAAACAGGAAGATGAAATCATCTCGCAAACTCTCGTCTCGTGGACTAATCTCTCGTTGTAACCAGGGGCAACGTGACACTAAGTTTACCCAATCTATACGCAGGACGTTATGTCTGACGCCATTATTTATCTTATGGAAATGCATCTGAACATTAGAATATTTATAACATTTACGAAGTATAATCCAAACATGTTTATAAAAAGGTAGATATTGTGGTCACCGTCTCTTGTTTCTTGATATGAAAAGAATAAATACTTAAAGAAAATAAGATTAATGTAATGGGGCAAACGTTATAGCCCCTGGCTTCTGAAACGAGTGCTCTAGGGATCGAATCCACGTACAGATTAGGTAGATACAAGTTCTTCTCTTCTGCTTCTGGATCCTGGAACGCATTGCCTGAATCTGTCAGGAAAACCAACGACTTAGCATAGCACAGTCGAAGTATCTAATTAACATTTACGGTTAGGAGGTAATTATCATCTTCTTTGATGGAAAGTCAGTAATATTTGATATAAGAATATAAGAAGTATGAACCTAAAGATATTTAGGACGTACTTGAGTTCAACCACATTCCGATTGTCACGATCTATGACGCCGGGGATTGTAATATTTTTACAGTGGCGTAGCGTAGGGGGGAGGGAGGGGGCGATTTTAAAAATCCCCCCGGGCCCCCACTTAGAGAGGGCCCCCAAACGGGTGTCCAAAATTTGTTTGTAAATACATAAATTAATATATTTGATTGACAAATAGTGTCAAGTACCAGTACGTTTTAAAATATTTTTCCGAAAGAGAAAAGTTAAAGTTAGTTTTACATTTTAAACTGCAAATCTTTAATAGATTTGTTGCCGATTTATTTTACTTTCAAAAGAGATCAAACGTGCTTGCAGGGAAAACTAAGAATATTACTCTCTTTGTTGCCACGAACAGGGGCGTCCTTAGCAGTGCGCGGGACCTTGTGCGTGTGTCATGTTCAGGGGCCCCGTAAGGATAAACTATATATTCCGTACAACATCACGCTAACCTGCTAATCCGTCTCTAACGCTGTAACAATAACAAGACAATATGTCTGCCTTAACGTTGTGGGCCTTCCTTTTTGTTACAAAACATAGAACATTGCGTAGCCTTTGTTGGCTTACTATTGACCGCGCTAAGTGCTATATATACTGTATTGTAATTGTTCTGCATAAAGAAAATTCTTTCAACTTTAAAAAAAGTTTAAAAATTACTCCCATGGCCATAGCCTTTTGGGAAAAAAAAACAAATAGACGGAAGCAACCAATCCATATATTTATTTCGTATACAAAACATCGACATCCCATCGGATTGTATTAGGAAAGTATGTGTTGATCAAGTTTGTGACAATAAAATCTCCGATCTACGTAATAGTGGTTGGTTACTGTGGTGACTACATGACACCCTCGTAAATTGTCGGCCTCGTGAACAGATGAACTCTACATCGTCTGACAACAATTGCACATGATATGCAAGGTGGGAACGTCGTAATAAAATAATGCTAAAAGTTTACAACCATTTTTATACATTAGTTTTTACACGTATGTGTTCTTGTGTGTGTATGTGCAGTAGCGTAGCTGGTGTGTGTGTGTGTGTGTGTGTGGATTCCAATTAGAAAATCCCCAAGGGATTTCACTGTAGGGGGGCCCCCAAATGAGTAATTGAAATTTGTTTTTACATTACATATTACTCCATTTTCTCGTGTAATGGTGTCAAAATGCAGGGGCCCTCTAAAGAGGTCAAACCTCCGGGCCCCCCACAAGCTACGCCACTGTGTATGTGTATGAAGTAGCGTAAAGTGATAGACTTGACACATCTGGTGTCTTAATCAATAAGCCAAAGAAGAGAGTTGATACATTACGTTGGACTTCAATATGTAACTGACATATATATCTTCAGGTGAACGCAATGAACGCATCGTGTGTGTTTTTTAAATAGAGAGAAACCAATGGCCAATACAGTTCTTTTTTTTATCAATCAACATTTTAGTAGAAAAAAACAACAAACAAAAAATAAAACGATGTGTGTTTGTGAGAGAGAGAGAGAGAGAGATAGAGAGAAAAGAGACAGAGAGAGATAGAAGAGACATAACGTAAGAAGATAAAAAGGAGAGACAGAAGTTCAAAAACATAAACAGAGTGCAGTTTGAAACAGTTGAAAACAAATATTTGAAGACGAGAAATAACTACAAAAATAACTACGAAATAACTACGATAGACAAAAAAGAAACAAAAAGAAAAAGAAATCACAAAAAAGAAAGTTGTGCTATTCGGATAGAAAGATAGTGTAACAGAAGAATGAAAAGTCAAATCAGAACGTCGAACTAAATTGCTAAGAAAGTCTGAAAAGTTAGACAGAACCAAGATGGTCAATATGTGATCCAATCAGATCGTAGAGGAACTTGAGATAGAGGAACGCAATCAGAAATATGGAATAGGAAAAAAAAGGGAGACTATCAAAGCTGTAGTCCTTCACACACACACACACACACACACACACACACACACACATGCAATAGTCACTCTTCATATATACCCTCACATACTATTAAATTACAGTATTTAACTTCCGAAAGTCACAGATAAAGGTTATATAATCCATGACTATACAGCCCACAGCACATACAATGTTCAGAACTATATTTGGCATAAGTGAACAGCACCCTATTTATCTACATGTGATAAACATAGTAACGCATGTAAGAACAAAATTAAAGTTACGAATTATAAATACAAATTAGTCTGGATTGGTTGTGTACTTATATTCACTATTAATGTAGATCTAGGCTAACAATAATAAATCGATTAGAAACATTTTTATCAAATGTTTTTTATTGAGCGCAATTTCATGCTTTTAGCTTTGTCAACACGCTATGATGCTATCACCTATCAGGAAACATTTTCAAAGGGGTTAACGAGGTGATCGCTTTTAAATGTATTGATATAAAAGTGAGCGACCTCAAATCGAATTCGTGGGCCAAGGTCTCCTTAGCCTCCTCAATCCAACATGTTAACGACTGTGCCAGAGAGCTGCTTATGAAAATATGTTTATACTTATTTACAAACTTTTCTTTTCATCAAAGGGGGCTATCTCAGCTTATAACACCTTATCAGTCAAGTAAAATTTATTTCCCTTGTTCGAGATACCAAACAAAATAATAAATAACCAATAGCTATTATAAATAATTGGCTATTTTTTTATTTATTGATTCTTGTGTTGTCATGTGAAAGAAATAATTGAGCCAAATTTCAGCTTGATCCGAGATTGGGTGTGGGAGAAATAACGTGTACAAACTTTTTGCCAGACAGACAGAGTTGATATAAGCTTTGTTAAAAGTAATAAACTGCATGTTAACACTCATTACATCTTACTATCAATTTATACAGAGTTGATATAATTCCTTTCTGAAAATACACGTAAAGATCGGTATCTTTTTTTTTTACTTTTCAGATAAAAAACTACTTGAGGGCGAGACAAAGACAGGCAGACACACACACACACACACACACAAACACACACCCACACAAACACACACACACATACAAAACAACGCACACAAACATACAATACTGACCTTTAAATCCATTATTTTAATTTTAGAATATTACCTGTTACCTGTTACCTATCCCTTAGTCTGGTGGACCGTTGGGGCATCAAGCAAGACTTGAAGACCATCTTTCTCCATTCCTCTCTATCCTTTGCCCTGTTTAAAACCTCTTTCAGTGGTAGGCCTGTCCATTCTTTGATGTTGTCTTCCCACCGCTTTCTCTGTCTGCCTCTTCTTCTTTTTCCTGGTACTGTTCCCTGGAGGTAGGTCTTTGCGAGTCCCGAAGATCTTGTTACATGGCCATACATTTTAAGCTTTCGTTTCTTCACAGTAGTTAGCAGGTCATCATGGGGTCCGATCGCTGCAGTAACCCTGTCTCTAATCTCTTGATTTGTGATGCGGTCTTTAAATGTGATGCCTAGGTTCCTTCTGTAGCATCTCATTTCCATTGCTAGGATCCTCCTCTCTAGCTCTGCAGTCAGCTTCCAAGACAAAGGCTTAGCCCTCGGCACCAAAATCAGACTGATGCGCTCCCTGGTCATGGCCACATTTGTATATGCTTGTGAGTCTTTTGAATATTAATTATAGAAAAAAAGACTTCGTAGATTTTCAAAGACTGTTGAGTTTTGAAGTACAAAGAAGATATTGAGAACTTAAATGACATCCAAATGACGCCCCAGTCACTTCTACGTTTGTTCTCCCCCCTCCCCGAGTCTTTAATGTACTTTAATGAACTCCAATAGATTTGAACTCTTATTAACGTTTCTAAACAGTCTTATTTTTAATATCCCTTTGGTCAAAAGTAAATCTAAGGACATATGGACGTGTTTACTTTGGTTCTGGACTGGTCACTGTGTAGAGGGCTTCACGTTATTATTCAGCTTCAACACTATCCTTAGTGTAAATTTATTTGTTCTTGGCTGTGGTGTGTTCAGACTGTGTGTTTAATTGTAAGGAATTACTATCATCGTATTCATTATAGTTGAGCTAAATAAGTAATCTGTTTGAGAGGCTTACATTACTTACAAGATTTATTCAGACATCTAATAATACCGCATTATTTTATGCCAGACAATATTACCACATTTATGTATTAAATGCCAGCCACTAAATACGAATATTTAAAATATTTTCTTTATTGAAAGTAGGTGATAAAAATGTTTCCCTAACAAAAAAAAAAAAAGGATGATAAGTTAACATCAAGAACTTACCGGTCTGTCCACTTGTGTAGTTCCACAACGTGATATTTAGGAACATTGTTGATTAGCCCAGCTTTTCAACTCTAAGTATTGGACATAAAAACACCAGATCTATGGTACTGTCAGCTGGTGAATGATCCGAGGAAATCATATGAACATAGATGCTTTTAGATCCTGGACGTTGTAATAAACAGTAAAGACTGATATATTTTTATTTGACCAATTGCTGGTGCTCCTATCTATATCTGCGACTATAAGATAGGAGAGCCTGTTTAGAGAAGCCTTCGTAACAGTCTCAGAATGACTGAGTAACACACCATCTATAACATTTCTGTGTGGTGGTGTCTCAGAACTGTTGGACTTTACTAGTACACAAAGACCTTGACCTACAACACTCCGAAGATCATGCAGTTCGAGAGAGTGGTAAGCTCTTGTGGGCTGCATAAGGACTCTAAAGTGTCAAAGGCAGTACTGAATAAACATTTATATTTTTTGGAACCTTTAGGCTTCCATAGGAAACAAGGACAGATCCTTCCGAAAGGATTCCAATAACTTCGGTCGTCTACAGCAACGGACAATGGACAACCCCCAGTGACGGTCAAGTGTGGACAGCTTTTGAACAATTTTAACGTTGCGGTTGTGTAATCCGTATACATATGTTAGTGTCTTATGTGATTATGTGATTATGTTTTATTTATTGACAATGTAATCTCTTCAATGCTGAAAAAAAAAGGGACAGAAGTAAGATAAGTTAAGAACAATTTAACGTGAACGGTTGTGTCTTATGCCTTATGTTTTATTGGTAATATAATCTCTTCTGAATAGAATTAAGGTACATAATTAGGTTCTTTGGGAATCAGTAATATTGATTTATGTGGGAGACTTAGCTCTATAGAAAACATCTGAGCTGCTAAGTCTACCACAGTCTCCACCTCTAAGAAATCAAACGCTGAATTGACAGACATGATCTGTAGGTGTGTGTGTGTCTTTGTATGCGTGTGTGTGTCTTTGTATGCGTGTGTGTGTCTTTGTATGCGTGTGTGTGTCTTTGTATGCGTGTGTGTGTCTTTGTATGCGTGTGTGTGTCTTTGTATGCGTGTGTGTGTGTTTTGATATGAGTATGTGCGGGCACGAGCGTGGGCGCTTTGATTGTTTCTCTTTTTTTTTTTTTAACCGTCTCGTTTTTAAAATTAATATTGTAAGTCTTGTTTTTATGTACGCTTTATGTTCGTACTAAAAGGGCGATAACCTTTCCCCTAGTCATCTAGATTGGAAAGGTAGATAGGCACAGGAAGTTGATTACTCACTCTTTTTGTATTCAGACATGTCTATTTAAATTCATTTCATTTGAATTCCACCGATGACTGTGATTTTAAAGTTAGGAACGTTTAGGGCGTCCCCATTAAACCCTACTGACAACTGATATTAGTTGGGGAAAGTAAAGAGGTCTGTCGATTTGCTGGCCACATGACACCCTGGTAAACCGACGACCATAGAAACAAATGACCTTTACATCATCTGTCCTATAGATCGCAAGGTCTGAAAGCCATACTTTTTACATTTTCGTTTCGTATCTTTCCCAGCATCGGAATACTCCTTAGTCGCCATATTTGTTTAGCCTGTCCAGGTTTTTAAGTTAGATTTGTTTCGTAGTCAGAATTTTCCGTCTTCAAAAGTAGGTCACCAGCTTTTTACAGGCGTCCCTCAGTGTAAGGACCCAAGTAACTCATACCTATTGGTCGGAGAGACGTTAGTACATCCTGGAGGTGTGGTCAGTGAGCATATACGCGATTCTCTATCTTTTGAATACAAATTACGATCTAATTTTAATCAACAGGGCCGGTCTTATCGATAGCAGGGCCCTATGCGAAACTGATTGCGCGGGGCCTAGTCTGTGTTGGAATGAGGATAATAAGTGAAAATTAAGAATTTGTATAAGAAAAAAAATTCGACTTTGAATTTTATTCATTCGTTACTTAGTTACAAATTGCGATCTGTACTGTACGTACCTTGTAACCAATTGCATATTTATATACCAGTGACTACAAAAGTAAAAAAAAAGTATTGGAACTTTCGAATAAGGTAAAAATAATTCACCCATGTATTACATTTTATTACATGAAAGCTGGCGATGCCTTTTTTTCTTTTGTCGCGCGTAGGATTGGCGTTTTCCCAATGAATGACACCCACAAATGACATTATTTTTCTATTTCTCTCGAGATTTTAAAGAGTTTTCATGAGATTTTAATAAATTCAGGAGATTCCCAGGAATTTTTCGTATATATTTTGCAATTTAATAATTACAAATTACACCTTGAATTAGCGCGGGGCCTATGAAAGCGCGGGACCCACTACGACCGCATAGGTGGCAGTGGCCTAAGACCGGCCCTGGTTCTCAAATGACAGTTTTTTTTTTCGTTGCTATATCAATATTATCACGTGGCCGTTCGTTTTGGTGAATGAGGTCCTTTAATCTCCCTAAAATAGGTAAAAAAGTATTCCGCTAAATACTCAGAATGTGCGAACTGTTCCGTTAAAGATAACGTTTGAGAATCACTGATCTATACAATCGCCTAGCTTGCTACGTATACTTCTATGTACTACGTTGCTGAAAATATTTTATAGGCTTTGAGGCCGAGGTGGCGCTACAGTGTCTTCTATTATGTGTGAGGCTGTGTGTGTGTGGGGGGGGGGGCACGTCAGGTAGACATATGTACTCAAGTCGCACGACCTAGTAAGCCCTCTGGGTATGTTTGCGTGACCTTGGGTGTTGGTAAGGAATGGTTTTCAGGACTTCAAGGTCATCCTGGGAAAGAAAAATATACATACATCTGTTTGACCACATTCCACAGAAAGTTTTAACTTCAAAGAAAATAAACTGCATGCGTTAACTAAGACTTTAACTTTACCTTTACCTATACCTTTGGGGCGCTATGCAAGATTTGTCCATCGTCTTCTCCATTCCTCTGTCTTTTGCCTTAGAACCTCATTCAATGGCAGGCCCGTCCATTCTTTTATGTTGTCTTCCATCCATCGGTTTATCTATCTGCCTCTTCTTCTTTTTCCTGGTACTGAAGAAAGGTCTTTGCGAGCCCCGAAGATCTTGTAATATGGCTATAGATTTTTCAGCTAAGACTAAGACTGCTTTATCGACCTTTATGCATTATCGAATACATAAATGTGGTAATATTGTCTGGCATAAAATAATGCGGTATTATTAGATGTCTGAATAAATCTTGTAAGCCTCTCAAATAGATTACTTATTTGGCTCAACTATAATGAATACGATGATAGTAATTCCTTACAATGAAACACACAGTCTGAACACACCACAGCCAAGAACAAATAAATTTACACTAAGGATAGTGTTGAAGCTGAATAATAACGTGAAGCCCTCTACACAGTGACCAGTCCAGTGTCTCCGTGGTCATTGCGAACTAGTCCAGAACCAAAGTAAATTATGAAATTTGTTGTGATTACAAAGACTCTTTTCTTATACACAAAAAAACAACAACAACACAACAGAAACATACACATAAATAGAACAGACATTCAGCGACTACCCACAGGCATCTTGATCCTTTTCATGTTCCCTAGTCAACGAGTGGCGTTGATAAAGTCAGAGTAGGAACGTTCGGTTCTAGTCTTGATTGACAGAAGTCGCCCACTTCCCGACGACTCGACGTAATTATAATGGAGTGGGTGACTGTTTGTCTTTCAAGATTTTTTCTAGTTGGCTTTGACATTTTTGGTGCATAAAGGTTTTTTTTTTTTAAATATGGTAGTATTGCTCGAGTATTTTTTATGCTAATTTTATAAGCGGTGCAAGAGTTTAGCAAATATGAAGCGTTGCCTTGCCTACAAGTTTTTCCATATATTGGCAGACTCTACATTGTTGAACAGTAAAAATTATTCTTAAAAAAACAAAAACAAAATCTGTTTAGTTAGTAATGAAAAAAAAAAAAAGAATATCCCCTTATTTTTTGCTTGCAGTACTTACACACAGAAAGCCCGACCCCCCCCCCCCCCTAAATAAAAAATAATGTATGTACTGAAGGGTGTGTTCAGCGTATGAATTTACTAAACAATTAAGAAATAAGTACCATGATTGAAATGGGTCATTTCAGTGGTTCAAATCTCAGCACGTTAGCCAAATGTCTTACTTAACGCTGACAGCCATGTCACAATTCCTGGCGGTAAAATATATAAAGTCAGTCGGGTGATAGGTTCCTATAACTGATAATTATTTAATAATGCAAGACTTATATTTGTGTATTAATGCATCCTTTGGTCTGCTGGACCGCTGGGGCACCACACAAAATCTGTCAACCTTATTTCTCCATTCTTCTGTCATTTGTCTTTGACAGAATTTCATTCTGATGTTCTTTCTGAAAATATTGAAACCTGCCTTTTTACCTGCCTTGGTGGATCACTTTGGGGGCCGATTTTGAGTTTGTGTTTCAACACAAACTGTCTTTGTAACCTTGTTTTTTTTTGTTTGCGATTATTTGGCACGTGATCAACATGTCGGAAATGCATTTGGCTTCAAGACCAAGAAAAATCTGGCACATCTGGCTTGTTTGATCTAGATTTATTTATATTATACCAATTTGGCGGTTTTTTTTTTCTTTCTAAGTCAACAGCTTTAAGTGAATGTAGTTAGCTCAATTCCACTCTCTCGTTCGCATTTATTCAATTGACAAGTCCATCGTCGCTGTGACTTTTAGCACAAGGGGCTTTCATTCCTACTGCATCACAAAAGGATCAATTATTTGGTCTCGAGTCAACAAGTTTACCGATGATTAAGGCCTGGGGCGCTGTGCAGTTTTGCCGAGGGCTAAGGGGCGGAGAACGAGGGCTGTATTTGAGAACGGATGTGTACAAAGGGCTAAACAAAGTTCAGCCAACAGGACGTCCGCTCACGAAAGCCCTTCTTGGCCTTTTTACTGGATTTTTTTTTTCTATCTCTGTTTTTGTATTTGCTCACGCATTGCAAGCAGCAGACTCACAGCTCGACCCCCGTATGTGGACACTAGGTGCATAATTATAGACGAATGAAGGGCAAGGGCTTCACCTAATTAGATTGACCCTTGACCTACATGAACTTTATAGTATGAAAATCACAAAATAAGGATAGACTTGTTTGTTCCTTATTCAGCGAGGCAGTCTCGTCACTAGGGAACATAAAAATAATCAAGACATCTGTGTGTAGTCAATAAACTTATGTGTATTGTATTAGATCTGTTTTGTACAATGTTGTTTTCATTTGACCAAAAATAAATCCATATAAACATAACACATTTCTAATAAGGATTAATAAAGCCGTGTTAGTCTTATAGATAATCGTCTCTTTTGAAGGAACGTCGAAATGTATAAGATAAGATGTGGTAACTAGGCTGTGGACAAGAAAAAATCATGGGGGAATTAGAATGTATTTTATTATAATAATGCTTATAGAAGGTAATTTTTTTTCGATCAAAATGCAAGTACTATAAGCCTATAAGTGTATAAGTGACTGCGGTGTAAAACAAACAAACAAACAAAAATAAAAACAACTTCTATACCAATAGAAACATCTCATCGCTAATACAGATAATTACGAAAAGAGCTTAGGTGATAACATCTTTCTCTGTAAACAGAAACTGGAAATCGAAAGTAAAAGTAAAAAAAAAATAAGAGAGTATTGTCCCTTTAATTTTTGAACAATCACTGATCTGCTAAACTGGTAAACGCTCTTTTGCATAAATAGTTTTAAGTTGACATTAAAGTTATTAAAAAACAAACGAAAAGAACCAGCATCAATGCTGAAAGATTGTAAGAAATGAGAACGAAATATTACCCATGAGGCCCCTGGAGTCTGACGTTGTTTGTGGAGCTCAATCGTGACTATTTCCACATAATCTCGTTTGACTGCACGTTTTATCGTTAGAACACGAGATCTAGCTCTGATCCAAGTTCTCGATTTTCCAAGTCAATAGCTTTCCAATTTCTCATTGATATGTTATCAAACAAAAAGATATAATGTCCATAATAATATCAGACATATCTTAATGTTGTAAAAAGACCACTTAATGTATTTGATTTCAGAGATGTTGATCTGTTCGGACACCAAACTTCCATCTGTAATTTTGTTCGAAATATTTACTTTAAATAACCATTTATTGCTGCTGCCAACCATTAGGGATTTCTTTTGAGTTACTGTTTGTTAATTCTTCCTTTCTTTTTAATTGCGATTTTTTTTATATCATGCCTATATGCAATTAGATACAGTAACGTAGATAAAGAATAAAAAGCGATAATCAGAAATGTGAGGACGATATAAAGGATGTTTTATCAAAAATGAATATAGAAAGATTAGGATTGATTTATTAAAATTATATGTAACAAATTACCTGTGTCAATGTGTAACAAATTACCTGTGTCAATGTGTAACAAATTACCTGTGTCAATGTGTAACAAATGACCTGTGTCAATGACACTAAATGGAAGGCTGTTGCCAACTATAGAACTCGAGTAGCAGATAATGTTTCTATCAGTTTTGCTTTATTACCGCCATCTAATTGCGACTTTGTTTCTAAATGTATGTAAAGAAATTATTTTTTTTTAATATAGAGAACCTGTAATACAGTTCTCTTATCAGACCTTGCAATCTTAGGGCAGATGAAGTGAAAGTCACTTGTGTTTGTGGTCTGCGGTTAACAAGGGTGTCTTGTGGCCAGCTAAATAACAAACCGCCTTTACTTTTTCCCAACTATTGTCAGGTACCCATCAGAGCTTCAGTGAAGCTATAATGTAAACAAAATATCTTCTACAGATCATTTTTTTAAAAATAGAACATACTAAGGTTGAAATATGTGTGTGTGTGGGGGGGGGGAGAGCGTGGAAGTGGGAAAAAAAAAGAGACTATACTTTTGTAGTAGTTAATAGTGGGCTTAAATCTGCTCCTTAAAGGAAGCTCGAGTGTACAGTCATTGGTGTGAATCTTTTCCCATAAAACGTATCTCTCTGCTTCTCTAGTCTCAATTTATCTGAGATCCTAGTCTAATGGATGCACATGGACGTTATTATAGTCTACATTAACGCCTCCCTTTAAATATGTATGTCTCAAAAAACACTCGATCACCTGAAACTTTAAATGTTTTAAAGTAAAAAAAAAGGATTCGATTGTTTTAAACTAATAAGTCCAATTAAGCGCAACAAGAAAAGAAAAGTAGCCACTAGCACAATTTAATAATTACTTTTAAAAAATGATTATCTTAGGAAGAGCCCCGTCACAATAAGTTCCAAATATTAATACTGCAATGTTGATCCACCACTTTTCTATGTAAAACAAGCTTAATTAACTTGATTTAATAATTAGTAATTCTTTTTTATTGATTAGTGTATTGGGTAAAACTACGAATAACAAAACTTCAGCTTGATCCGACAATATAAGAAGTGGTGGAAACAATATGTAAACGAATCACCCCCCCCCCTGACAGACATACAAACAGACAGAATGAGTTAATATAAGCTTTAAAAAAAACACTGCTTTATATAGTAAAGCTAACAAAATCAATAAGAACTGATCACACCTTAACGGACCTACACATGCAAGCACTAACATATCTCGACACACTTATTTACCTTATCGTTTTTTTTTTATATTCCGCAATCGAGTCGTAAGAGCAGACGACATGGTCACTAAAATATTGGGTTATCCCCCTTCCCAGCCTCCATATTCCACATCCTTAAGAATCGCCCTCAGTTTGGGACGTATTAAGTGCCTTCCTGAAATACCACTCAAGGTATTAGTAGCCAGGGGGGCCTGGACGCCCAATTGTACTCTTATTAAATACTTCTCTCTGTCTGGGAAGTTGAAGTACTTCAGTCAGCGACATATTTACCTCCAGAGAGGAAGAGTCAAGAATAGGATATCAGCTAAAAAAAATGGCTTCCTTTTAGCATTTCCTGTATGCTGAACAGAATTTCGAATCTTTTTTTTTTTTTATTAACATGATTTGTATTTTTTAATCTATTTCGTTTTTTTTCCTTAATGTTGAATCGCTATAGTTCAGTGATGCCCAAAGTACGGCCTGCGGGCCAGAACCGGCCCACGACGTGGTTCCATCAGGCCCGCCAAAACGTCGGCACAAAAAGAAAAAAATAAGTACTAGATCCAATAGTTTTAGATCGTTTCAGGTGAATTTCGATTTCATGTTTTACCTTTTTGTTGATGTGGCCCGCGACACGCGTGTCGAAAATTAAAATGGCCCGTAGGTCGAATCAGGTTGAGCATCAGTGCTATAGTTGAAGTTAAATCCATTTTTTTACGTTGCGCAAATCTTAAAGTTGACATGAATTAGTTGTCGCTAAATGTGTTGTATTTTCGTTCTTTTCACCAAAGTTCACAATAACGTAACAAAAAAAGACGCTGAGGCCGTTGTTTCGGTAAATGTGTACATAAACGTGTTTAGGGAAGGATTCGATGTTTAATGGTTAGAAATATATAATTTAAATGTCTTTCGATCAAAAAGAGAATGGTTACATTTTATGTGCATCCCTGTATTAACCTGTTCGTCCAATACCATAGTCAACCGATGAATAAGAAAAAGTTGTTATTAAAGTAGGCGCAGTGGCTGAGGGATTAAGTACTTTACTTCCAAGCCTGGGGTCCTGGGTTCAAATCTCGATGAATCCTGCAGGATCATTGTAAAGACATTTCCCAAGCATACCATACTACCATGCACCCTCTGAGTGGACTTCCGAGGTGGACTGAACTACACCACCAAGCTAGATACCATACTACCATGCACCCTTTGAGTGGACTGTCCGAGGTGGATTGAACTACACCACCAAGCTAGATATATTATTACAAAAAATAAATAAAAACAATTTAACTCTTTCTCTCCTAATTGACGATGTCATCGTTGATTTAAAACCAATAAACTAAATGGATTTTGGGGTATATAAACTTAAATTTGTGTTGTGCAAAAAGAGCACGCATTCCCTATAATTCAATTTAAAATTTTCTGTTACCAAACAAAAAGTTATTAAAATTTAATCTTTAGCAGTTAGCAGGATAATAATAATAAGGCTTGTCTTCGAGTCCGAAGATTAGTGAGGAATGCAGTATTTCCCATGGCAGATGTGACCTACATATTTTGCCATATAACCAGGACAAGCATAACCATTGTCCGCAGGTGGTCGATTTAGATTTTCTTTTCGCCGTCTGCTTTTGTCCTCGGCAGGATAATGAAATACAAACAAGCAAAATGAAATAAAATATCGGAACAAGGAAAATAATTAGGGAGAGAAAGAGTGTGGTCAAATGTTTTTTGCTTGTTTGACCAACTAAGTGATTTATCACTAATTATAATTGACTATTAATGAGCTATTTAAGAAAAAAAAACTATACTAAAATAATATTTAAAATACAATATATTTGCAGGAATCGCAAATCGTTAAACGCACAAATGATGCAATAGGATTATTTACTTTTCCTGACTGGAAGCATACTTTCAATGTCAAAAAATGCTGAAACGAAACCACTGTTTGTTCTTTCAATCTCGGCGCCTACGTTATTCGGTCCGGCCCCGTTAGTACTTGTTTTTTCTACTCCCTGTTCCCAAGGTGCTACCAACACGCTTTCCTTTTGAGTACACCTGGGGGGCAACCCCGCCCGCTGGCATATCTTCGGTATGAACAAGACTGGCTCAGTCCTACTGCACTAGGAAACCCGTAATGTACCGAATTGGAACCACGCTGGGAGCAATGTCAGAATTTCTGACGGTACTAAAGATTATTTTTATAGCGGCTGGCACACGAAACTATTTTAAAAGTAAAAAGAAAAAAAGACTTCTTTTTAAAAAAACAAGCTTGGTCGAGAGGCTAAGTACGATTGAACATGGCCTGGCTTGGCTACCTATGAAGGTGGGCACAGAGCGGTGGGGTTCGACACCCGACTCGAGCAGAGCTGTGTTTTCACGAAAAACCTTCTCCGAGTTATTCCCTCCACCCCCCACTGGTCCACACATAAGATTTGATCATAGCGCTCTGTGTATGTTATAAGCATGAAAGTAGGGCTATATAAATGATGTAGTTATTTATCTAATAACTAATTGATAGAACTGGTAATTACTACCATTTATCTCTAAATATCTAGTGTTTAGCTCCCTTTCTGCCATATAAAATAAAATTGACTAATTTGTGCTTGTTGATTAACTAATTATTATTTTTTGGATTTATTCGTGCATTGTCATTGTAACAATAGATCTATTCTATGTTGAATGATGATTGTTATACCGGGGATTTTACTTGAATTAAAATAGTTGAATAAATGACGATCTAGGATTCACAATAAAAGATTCTTTATTGAAAACAAACTCTGGAACTTTATTTAAATATAAAACGTAAGTACAGCTTATGTACAAGTTACAGTTCAACAAGATCAAATAATATTACAAAGGCTTTTAAATCAGAGCACTTAGAAAACACGACTGTATACTAGAAAATTCTTTCATCGACTGGCGTTCTTTCTAGCCTCGTCAATTCTCTGGCGCTCTTTTAAAAAATGTCTTTATTTATTTTCAAATTAACCAATAGATTTGCAACATCATAGCTACGTCTCGGGTAAAACCTGAGGTGCTGTCAAGGGTCTAGATTTGTGGGTTATTCCTGAGGCTCAGTTAAGGGTTTATATTTCTATTTACACACAAGCTTTTAAATGTGAAATATACAAATAAATCTATAATGGCATCTGTGACAGTCATCAACTAGGAATAATTTTGCAAAATTTCAATTGGAACCGAAAATGGGAAGTGAAAGAAACAAACCTGTCGAAACGTAATTGGGGGACTAAATCCATATATACATCTACATCTCTCATTAATTAGCAGCTATTCTTCTTGCATCGATTTTAAAGAAATTAACCAATAATTAACTAATTAGTTAATGTTTTTGAAAATGTCATGTCTTGTCATGTACAATGAATAATTGTGTTAAGATTCAACTTGATCCGAGAACGGGGTATAAGAAAAAAAAAACATGTTAAATCTTTGTACCAGACAGACAGACAGACAGACAGAGTTGATATAAGCTTTGTAAAAATGAAAGACTTGACACATCAACAAGGATTCTACATACAACTTAATCCTTCATTTGTCTGAGGCCATCAAGATCTGCAAATTATAAATGAAGAGGTATCACCTTGAAGAGAGAGAGGAAGAGTCATTATTAAAAATACACAAGTGTCCTCTAAATGTCATTAAAAGAATACAATTATGAACTTGAGATGAAATTCTGCATATTTCAAATGACAAAGAGGAAATGACAAAGACAGAAGCTCAGCGGTACATAATTAAAAAGTAATGACGCGAATAAAACAAAAAAAGAAACGAAACAAAATTTAAAAAAAAAAGCGCGCGTAATGGTGAAACTCAATGAAAACCAAGGTTATAGAAACGCAGACGAACATGCCCGGAATTCAAATTCGATGACCTTTAAGTGTCAGATGACCTTTTAAAAGAGCTTATCATTAATTTGTCTTCACGAATCACACAATTTAAAAAGTGCCAAAGTTAAAATGGAATTAATAATAAATTTATATATTAGGTGTATTTATTATTATATTTTGAAATAGCTATCAAAAGAATACATTCTTTATACTTAAAATAGATTATCGACCGATTAGACTCAAGTTGTAAAGACGAGGGTATTGTACGACTAACACAACCTGATTTATTTTAACCTGATCCAAGTTTTTAAGAGAGCAGAGAAGATCACAGTGACACGTGGCGAGACCGATCGTTTTAGAAGGCCTGAAGATAGGACCTGTGACGTGGCAACCAGCTATTGGTCCAAACTGCCCACAGGCTGTGACATCGTAGGTCAGTGCTTAGGCTTTCTGACCAGTTCAGTGGTGCTTACCTTTTTCCATCTTTTATATGTCAGAGGCCACATGATTCACAGGCCGCAGCAATGCAATAAGAATTGGATTAAAAAAAAAACATGCAGAATCTTTTTTAAAAACAAAGCTTATCTAAGAAAAGAAACACAAAACTCTTTGCTTTAAATCTTCATACTGCAGAAATAAGCTCTTTTCTTACATGTAACAAAATTATTTAATTACCACTAATTGATGCTCTACTTAGCTAATCTTCATTCATGTATTTTTCGAGAATTGGAGGTGGTAGAAAAAACGTGGAAAAAAAAACGTAATAAAATTAAAACTTCATCTCTCTTTAAGTAGCATTTATTTCCTTTTCGATAACAAACAAAAAAATCAATTAAATTATTTTTTAAAAATTGATTTAGGCCTATGTTTTGTTAGGTGCAACAAATAATTGTTAAAATTGTTGAACATGATCCGAGAATGGATGTTGGAGAGACAACGATTACAAAAATTTTACCAGACAATGGAACTGAACCTCTGTGGTCTAATTAAACACTTATATCAGGTGTTTTGAGAGCCGGATGTGCATTTCGAGTCATTGCATCCTAGATACAAATCCGGAGGTGTCCACCAGGATTATAACCGAATCATGCGCTATTAGAGCAGTAATACAATTTTTAAAAAAACATATCTAGAATTTTAACAAAAAGAAAAAAATCTCGTATATCTGACCAGGGGCGTAGCTAGAAATTTTCCATCGTTTGGGGGCCCGAGGGGACTGACCTCCTTGGGAGCCTCTACATTTTGCGAAATACTTAATTTTTAATGTAAAAATGTAAAAAACACTAATTTGGGGCCCCTCGAGTGGGGGCCCGAGTGGATTTTCAAATTCTCCCCCCCTCCCTAGCTACGCCACTGTTTCTGACACGCTTGTTTTTTTTTGTTAACATGCCGATTCTCCCACTGGTTGAAACATTTTTAAAGGGCTAGAAAGCAGTCACAGGGGTCGGATTTGACCCGCCGGCTGTAGGTTAAACATCATTATATTAGAGGAATAGACATGCAAAGCTCAACAAAACAAAAATTTAAATCAGCAAGGGAGGGTATTATCTCCCTTTCCTAAAAAACAAATCACTGGGCAACAGTAAATTTAACAATGATTGGAATCAAAATAATCCAGCGCAATAATTTTGAAACTCATTAAAATAATATTCTGTCCTCTTAACCGGATATGGGGATGTCATGACGACAGGAAGAAATGCAGTGAGTCTGGTTTCCAGAGGATCTACAATTCCACATGTCCAGGAATGAAGATGAGCTCAATAAAATCCTTTTGAAGAAGGGAGATCGAATATTTTTTTATGCGTTAGGAAACCCGATACTTAAAGGCGAATACGATTCCTTTTTCTGCTTCATTTCCTTAGCCGGGTTAACAAATTGCGTTAATTTTTTTTTTTTGGTCAGAAACCCAGTTGAAATGATCCTGTGAAGATCTTTGACCCACAATCGTTTGAGAGCCATGACCTTTGCATTAACGTTTATTTTTTCTTCCCATATTTATGACATGATAAATGCATGTCCACGGTTTTATAACCTTCAATCAATGCTAGGTCAGATCTAACCAGATAATCACAAAGCATTTTTTTCCAAGCCAAGAGAAACCTTAGAAGGGTAGAGTATATCGGTATGGATGTGTTTGTGTTACATGTGGTAGAGTGGAATGCAAGGAGTATGTTCAGGGCCGTCCTTAGATAAGAGGAGGCCCTTGGCGAAGTGTTTCGAGTGGCCCAAAATGAAAAAAAAACCACAAAAAATTAAGACCTTAAAATACGTATTGAATTAAAAATCTTAATCCTAAATCTATATCTAAATGAAGAATTAAGTTAAATTCATATAGCGCCGGTAGCACTAATGTGCTTCATGGATGATTAATGATCACCAGACTAGGACCAAAGAAAGAAACGACGTGTAGCCTCACAAGTAGCTCAGATGTAAACATTTGTGGATAAATCTCTTTGTAGAGACTTACATGATCCATGTTTCGCATTTTTTTCTCTCAGAAAAGTACTTTTCAGTCATGTGGGAGACTCCTACCAATAGGAGGCCGGCTGCCTACTTTGTCTATGCCTAAGACCGGCCCTGAGACTCCTA
>JADKLZ010000130.1:39087154-39097923 GCA_021533235.1 Biomphalaria straminea | reverse complement strand
CGTTTGTTGCTGCCTAGTCCAAACTTCTAACAGGATAACTGTGGACAAGGTTTGAACACTGACCATAGCGACCACAGTCCATAGAGCATAAAACACGAGCAGGCAGCATTTCTTGTCAGCGCCTTTTAAGCTTTTGCATAATTTAAAACACGTTTTAGCGCGCAACAGGTAATTCCGAAATTAATGCTCAATCGTCGCAGGGACTTGAAGATTCATTATAAAAATGCCCAATAAACGACATGTCAGGATCTAGAATTCATTGCTTGGCCTGACATCGATCTAGGATAAATTGATGACCTGTCAAGCATTCGGAATGTGTTAACCAAAAAAAAGTAATTGTCATAAAAGTTCGGTCCCACTGCTGAAACTCAAGGTCAACGAAGCGCCCATCAAGCGGCCTGTTGAATAATAGTTCTGTTTGAGAGAGATCCAAACTATCTCGATTCGCTGGCAAGCCAAGACTCTCGTAACTAGCGTCAAGGTCGATTTATTCTCTGTACCACAAATGCTGTGCGGATATCCGCCATAAAACGGTCCCTTGAGAAAAAGGGCTTTTGGAGCTTTCTTTTAATCCTGGAAATTTCCGGACATTATTAAAATCTTTTTAAAGTAAAAAAAAATGCTATGCTATTTTGTGAATGAAAATAGTGCGGATTTGAATATATTTTTTCCCATTCACAACATGCTGCGCCATGGGATCTTCCCAATTGCTTGATATAAGTAAAGTGAATACGTGAGTTCATGAATGAAAAATACTATGAAGATGGCTAATTGACCTTAATTTACGTAATTTTAAGAATATAGCTGCACTCATGTAACAATGCTTTAGAAAAACAAATCTGAATGTTAATTTGATTAAATGAACTATAATTAGTACGTTCATGTGCTAAAGCATAAAACTATCTCTGCGAAGCGAAGTTCTATAATCGAGCCATGGGATTTTCCCATTTACTTGTTATAAGTGAATTCATGAATAAAAAAATACAACAACATATGCGACCACAGTGGGTCCCGAACTTTCTTTGGACCCGTGCTAATTTTTAGGTGTATAAATTATTAAATTGAACCATTTTATAACATGATATAACAGATTTCCCGCGCTTAAGTCAAACCTGAGAGTAGTATCTATCTGTGTATTGTCGTTCTAGTTTCAAGAGTCTTACGACACAATCACAATATAATCTCTTCCGGCTTCCACTTTTTTAACCTCCCTTCCATTCGCTACACAAATTCATAAGAGAGTTTTATGAAACAAAAATGTGTGCATTACAATTGTGTGTACATTATTTTATGTCTATAAATTGTGTTTAATCTCTAAGACTGAGGATCATGCAATTTTTATTTTTTTCATAATTTAGAAATCATAATTCAACAGTAGATATATATACATGTGTTTTCAAGTTACACGAAGTTACTTCCTTTTTCCAGTCTATATTTATTTATGTCTATGCTATTTTGTGAATGAAATAGTGCGGATTGGGTCCATTCACACCGCGTGCGTACGCCATGGGATCTTCCCTATTTACTTGTTGCTTGCATGTTGTTGCTTGCATGTTGTTGTTTGACCTCTTACTTAGAGGAATATATATATAGATTGAAAAAAGTCTCAACCCCCGGGGGTCTCAATGACTTTGCACTGGTTTTAGTCACGTGGTCTTCTCGCCTCAACGCATTTACCAAAAGTCTCCTTTTGTAGTGGTGCCAATAGCCATCAGGAATTTCGTGTCTAGAGTCAGTCTAGACGCGCGGAGAATGTAAAACTGCACCTGGAAATGATGAAAATTGAAAGTGCAGAGGATAATCTGAAAAACAATGCTCGAGGCCTAGTACTTGTACATTTTTAAAAACATGGAACATAATATATATAAAAAAAAATAACGAAACAAAGGTTTAACTAGATAAGACACAGATTGATGAAGACAATGAAGAAATGATTTCTTTTTTTTATTTTATCCTGCTCAGAAAGTAATTATCTTCTTATAAGTTCTTGGGTTTCACACATACACACAACCTTTCAGAAAAAGTTTACCTTGTACCACACTCCCAGCAGTGCCAGATTTTAGAAAGTCGAGGCCCTGTGCTGGATTTTAGTGAAGGTTCATACAATCTGCAAGCTCTAATATAAATGCATATAATAATATTATTTAGAGGAATAATAATAATATTATTTAGACCCTATTTGTTCAGGAGCTGAGTTGTGTGTGTGGGGTGGGGGTCGGAAGTGGGGGTGAAGAAAAGCGATCTTCCAATTTACGTCTGCTTCAATTCAGCGCAATGGATGCTAGCACGAGCTGGTCAAAGGAGAGATTTAACTTTATATATAAAAGCGTAGGTAAGGTAGGGGGGGAGGAGGGTCCAAGTTCGAAAGTCCCTGGGACCCCACAAGATAAAACTTCGGGTCCTCAAGAAACATTTTGCATAAACAAATAATATCTCAAATAGCTTAGGGCCTTTTAAGTCTACATACGGCACTGTTCGTGTATCTGTGTATGTTTTTTGCGAAACCAACGTTTGGGCCAGTAGAGTTGAAGGCGGAAACAACATAGAGTAGTACTCAACTTTCTTTTTTCAATTGGAAATTGCAATTTCTTTTAACCTTCCTGGCCCTAACGCCTGTTTTGTCTATAAGTGAAGTTGTCACATGCCAAAATGGCAAGCGACAAGTACGATGTCATTTCTCTTTTCTTTTTTTTTTTTTTTTAAAAAAAAAAAGCTAAAAAAAGCTCAAAAGGAGGTTTTGAGTTCATTTAGAATTTAGAACATTAAAATTCGCTATCACGGGAAAGTATAAAAAAAAATAGGAAAAATGGTAAGTGTCACAAGTGGAAGTCGTGATGCCGGGGATTTTAACTTGAATTAAAACAGTTGAACAAATGACGATCTAGGATTCACAATAAGTAATTCTTCGATGAAAACAAAACTCTAGAAACTTTATTTAAACAGAACGTAAGTACAGCTTATGTACAAGGTACATATTAATAAAATGAGAATACAATAAAAAGGCTTCTTTCTTCAATAATATTTCAGAGCAGACTAGAAACACAACCTATCATTAAAAAACTTCGCTCCAGACTGAATCTGGCGCGTCTTATTCCCGCGTGCGCTAACTCTTTTAAAAAAAGGTCTTTTATTTTAAATCAATCAATAGATTTGAATTCTAGAAGTCTCTAGACAAGCTATAAATAACTTCCGGGCAAAACCCGTCTAGAGATCAACCCAGATTCTAGGTTTTCCTAAGTGGCCTTAATAAATAAAAAAATACATAAATAAACCTAGAATGGCATATGTGACAGTAAGATAGAGACAGTCTGTTACATACTGGAGTCTATTTCGATTCAACATTTTCACATTGAGTTCATCACTTCTATTACCATTGTACCTGATTTTTATGCGCAAATGTGTACGACTGTTCAATAATGAGTTACACTATAATTTGATTTGTCATCTGCGACTTTTATTCAACCAATATAATTTCAGTTTTCGGTAGAGAGTTAGTGTCATGATCATAGACATAAATAAATATAAACTCGCCGATAAAAGAGTTTTATGAAATAAAAATTTAAGACTATCAATTTTGTGTACTTTTTTATGTCTATGAGTTTTGTTTAATCTCTCAATTTTTCAGAATTTGGAAATCCAAATACAATAAATATACATGTTTTCAAGTTACATGATGTTATTTCTTTTTCTTTATTCAGTCTATATGTATATATGTCTATGGTCATGATATTTCAATTTACCATTACTGCAAAGCATTATTGCAATAACGTACCAATGAAAGTTGATAGTACTTTTTCTACGTGTGACCACAAGGTTAACAATGTTCACAGATGAAAAGATGGTCAACCCTTTTACGCAATGGAATACCACCCCTCATTACACGTGTTCTCTTGTTTTACATAGCAATGTAATCAGTGGCGTAGCAACCAGGACGCGATGGGGTTCATTTCGTCCGGGCCCACGACCAAAAGGGGCCCAAAGAAAGTGTGTTGACTATTGGTGTTTAAATGCCTCACATTATTACTATTACATTATTTCTTTCGTTTTTCTTCAATTTTGTTTTTGGTACCGAGCAAAATGGCAAATCCACGTAAATCCATAGACATATATTATACCTAGACGGGAAACCGAAAATAAATCCTTATCCGCGACTGATCGATTCACGTAGAATCTATCTATATATAGATTTTTATGTACGTAAACTCCTTTATGGGCGCAAAGGGGGACTTGCCCCAATAATCTTAGAATCTTAGAAAAGTAGCGATCTTTAGTTATCAAAGTTTAGAAATAATGCAAAATCATTTCTCAGATATTCACGCAAGTATATGAAACAAATCCATTTCCTGTGTGTTTCCATTGATCCAACTTTTTACAAAATGCTCACGACATTTTTTGTAGTTTTAAAAAAGTCTACATGTCCCGTCTAGGTATAATATATGTCTATGCGTAAATCTTAGTACTGTATTTGTAATCTTATCAAAGGAAGCAACTCTTAAATTGTCAATACAGCGTTTCATTTATATCTAACGTATTAGATTTTTTAAAATTTAATAATAATAATAATCATATTTGCTTCTTGTAAGCTTATTCATTGTGAAAAAAGTTCAATATAAAGTTGTAAAATATACGCTTTCGTTTAGGTCCATGTGTTATTTATTTCTCTAATATTACAATAAGCATTTACTAATTAAAATACTTGAACTATTAGTATAAGTAAATTATAATTCTAAGTCATTGTTGTTTCGAGCCATTTCTATAAGGTTGGTTTCGCATTAACTCTATAATTCTTTTGATCTTAAAATAAGACAAGAGCAATAGAGAACAAGAATCATAACATTATTAGCTTTTTCTCAATCTTATTCGCTCATTTGATTTGTTCAGGGGCACGCCATAGCCTATGACTCAAACTCTGTTTTGTTATGCATCACTATCAAAGTACTGAGCTTAGAGTCCATTTAAAAGCACTTTGAGCACTGAAAAATTAAGATTTGAATTAAAATTTAATTTCGTCATTTCAAGGATCTTAAACCTAGTCTGAGGTAGGCCAACATTTTAATCTTCTTCAATTAGCTATCAGGTAATATAATAGAAAACTCACATCATTGATGTCTTTTTTTTCCCCCTTTTGTTATGATCACACAAACCAATGTTCAATACTTGATAATGAGAGATGAGAAAGATTTAAAATTCCTTTCTTCAAACTAGAGTTATACTTTTATGTCTGGGAATCACTTTTTTTTTACTTGACATTGATTTGTTTCTTTAGTCCAACATTTTGTTCTGGTTGATGTAAAACTAGAAACAACATGAACAGCTTTGTCATGTTCTTACAATACTTTGTAAATAGTGTGCTGCACTGGTGTGTGTGTGTATATATACTAACACTATACTAACACATATATCACTTACGTTAAGTTTCTGTCTTCTAATTATTTGAGATGTGTCACACTCTTGTTTGACATTATTGTGATACTGTGATATGTTCACCTATGTTTTAGACTGGGAAAAGACACGTGTAACTCCTGATGTACAAAACAGGAAGTAGTATGAATAAAATTGACTTTGAGTTCAGTCAGTCACCTTAAGTCAGTTGAACGAAGTAGTCACTTTAAGTCAGTTGAGTCAGTCAGTAAAGTTAAGTCAGTCAAGTATTTTAGTAGCGACTTAGAGTCAAGTTATATCTTTTGGTCCAGTACGGACTTAAGTATTTTGTTAGTTTTTTCTCTGGATTGAAAGAGTAAAATAGTGACTGTGAAGTTTATTGTTACCCGCTGTGATGCGGATGTGACTCGTGGTTTTTCTCTGTGACTAATCATTTTGGATGTATTCAATACCGCTGTTTTGCGGGTGTATGATGTTCGTGAAGTCATGTAACTTAGAGACTGCAGTATTATTTTATCTACAATAAACTTTTTATTTTGTCTGCCAAAGATCTGACTCCATCTATTTATTGTTCTACCATACGTTACTGTTTCAAGATGATATAGGAATATGGGAAGTTTTTTACTTAAAATAAGGATACGTTTTTTTTTAAGAAAGAAAGAAATAGGAGTCGACTTAAAGGGAAACTCCGATGGTTTTGACAATTTTTGATATAATATGTGTTTTGATTCACAGATAATCAATATATTATTCTTTTTTTTTTATATTTGAAATAATAACTTAGTAATTGATGTTTTTCTGACGTTATTTTTCTGCGCATCCAAAACAGTCAGACTTTCACCGGGTTTCTATGTGACGTCACACTAACCTATTAATTTAATCTATTGACTCATTTTATAGCGTGAGACCATAGATACAAATTCTCATTAAAAAAATAAATCCCGTCTATACGGTTAGATCTAGGATCTTGTAAGCAAAGAACAAAATGCGTATTAAAAGGAGATTTACATGCTTGACTAACCAGGGCAGTGTATATTTTCTCGCCTGACCACTTAACACACAACAAACATTATCGCTTGGTTGTCTTGTCATGACCGACTACACGTAGTCTAGACTAGCCTGACACTGACCAGTTTGTTCGAATCAGTCAGACACACGATATATTTACTTCTTTGGATAGGGAGAGGTTTAGATGAAAATGTTTTTTTTTTCTCGAGTTGGTTATCCTAATGCTTTTACATCTCTCTCCCTATATATAAAACTATTGCATAGCTCTGGACAATACCGTCACTAAGCCTAAGAGCCTGACAGCTACTTAAGAAAGAAGCGATACGATTGGTTAAATCTAGTTTCCCTTTCAGTATTGTTGATGGAAGTGACGTATGTCTAAGATAAAAACAGAATTTCAAATAACCCCGTTTTTTAGGAGGCGTGGCAAATTTACTGTCCAATTTATTAAATATAAAATTTTCTAAGCATTTAAATGAAAAATGATATGATGTTTACTATTACAACTTTTTACGCAGAATTTAAATATGTCAATAACTAAAATTTGAAAAACTATGAGAGTTTCCCTTTAAACAAGACGCTTTCAAAACAACATAGAAATAAGGAGCATTTTATAAACTGATGAAAGTAGATGACATTCGACGGTTGCCTCCAGTGTAATTAAACTTGTTCGGATATGCAGCATTAGCGTGGACCAACTTCTATTGATTGTTCGGCCTTTCGCCGAGGTTAGTGGATTCTACATTGTGTTAAGTGTTACAGTAAAAAGGTCCCAACTACGATGGGCGGGACATGTAGTCCGCATGCCAGACAATCGCCTTCCCAAGCGACTTCTGTATGGAGAGTTGCGTAAGGAAAGCGCTCACAAGGCGGCCAATACAAGCGCTACAAAGACACCCTCAAGAGCACCCTCAAGGAATGCGGTATCGACATTCAAGACTGGGAAGCACTAGCTCTAGATCGCTCCGCATGGCGAGAAGCTGTGAGTCTCGGAGTATCAAGATTTGAAGAGTGGCCAGTGCGATAGAGCGCCGAATTAACAGAAAGCAGACAGAAAAAGCAGGCCTATCTGCAACTGACAAAACCATGCCACATATGCAGCCGGCTTTTCAAAGCGAGAATTGGACTTTACAGCCATCTTCGAGTCCATAGGAAATGAGAAATGTGCTCATCTTCGAACACGAAGGAGGAGCTATATATATATATAAGTGTTACCTCCATTGGAGTTAGTTTTGCATTCGACACTGCGGAAGCGCCTAACAGAACGCACCCTACTGTACAGATATTATTAGAACCTTCAGTGCAATTACTATCAAAGCGAGGTTGAGTCACTATATACTAGAAACAGACTTAAAGTTAATAAACCGTCTCGTCAAGATCCTCATAAAGACAACACACAGTCTAGAACCTGATGTCTGTACAAGTTCCGTCAGTCAAAGATCTAGACTACAGCGTACCTGTACGAACCACTTGGAGACTTGCTTACGCTCGCGGTGTACCGAGAGTTAGCTTTGTTAACCTTCTTAGCGCCCGAGTGTAATAAGCATTTGTCCGTCAAGCAGTGCAGGCTGAGCATGGGGCGCTACCAAATAATGGGGGCTGCTAGAGCAATAATAAGAGACGGAATTGTTTGGGAGAAAAAAAATAATTTTCAAAATAAACCTGTCTGGGTTTCTGAATTTCTTATCCACTAAATGTCAACACAGAGTTGAGTAAAAGATAATATTTGAAGACTATGTAGTCACAACGTGACTCTTGACTAGGAGTGTGTACTTGAGTAGTTTTCTATTCTTTCTTTTACGTGTGTTTTTTAAATATTAGTTTGAAAAGAAAAGGAAAGAAAGAAAGAAAAGCTTAATTGAAAGAAGTTAAAAAATAATGTGTGAGAATGAGAGAGTCGAAAGAAATTTGGAGCGGGTGGGAGAGCACTGAAAGAATATGTGTATCATAAATGGAATGAAAAATCAGAGAGAGAGAGAGAGAGAGAGAGAGAAAGAGTGAAAGAGAAAAGGAGAGAGAAAAGGAGAGAGAGAGAGTGAAAAAAGTGAGAGAAAGAAAGAGAGTGAGAGATAAAGAGAATGAGAAAGCTACAGAAAGTTGTTGAACATTCAACCGCAATGGAATCCAATTACACTATTTTCAGTATCTGACCCAAAGACCAAAAAAAAAAACCGTACTGTCTTCTAGAATATGAAATCTTTACAAACACTCAATCACTATATGAAACAATATTATGACACTCTAACTACAAAAAAATCAGTTTAAAGTAAATATGAATGTTCAATTTATTTCCTTCAAGAACTTCTTGATCAGGCACACAGGTTTTTGTGTAGATCACTAATCAGCATAGGAGGCCCAGTGGCTGCGTGGTAAAGCGCTTGGTTTCTATACCGAGAGATTCCTGGTTCGAATCCTGGTGAAGACTAGGATTTTTAATTCTGGCATCTGTAATGGGTACCTGACATTTGTTGGGGAAAAGTAAAGGAAGTTGGTCTTTGTGCTGGCCACATGACACCCTCGTTAACCGTTACCATAGAAACAGATGACCTTTACATTATCTGCCCTACAGATCGCAAGGTCTAAAAGGGAAACTTTTTCCAATTCGGCAGAAAAAATCTGGCTAGAAGAAGAAGCTACATACATATTTATATATTATTATAGCTTTTATATAGCGCTACTTTCATGCTTATAGCATGCTCAGGGCACTTTGGTCCAGTGGGGGTATCTAGGAGTTAGTTTTCCGTGCTGCCTTTAGGCGCTCAGTAAACACAACTCTGCCCGAGTCGGGTGTCGAACCTCGAGCCCCCTTCTAGGTAGCCTAACCAAGCCAAGTTCAAGCGCACTTAACCTCTCGACCCCGCTAGACATATATTATTCCCCGGGCGCGGCGCGGTGTGGCGGTCCCCGCCCCTCTCTTGACCTGGTTACCTTTCCTGATAACCTGAAGAATTATCGTTTTGATTTCAACGGCAGTTCCAGCGTTAAGATCGACATGTCGGCTGGTGTGGTCACGAGAACATAGCACACCCCCCCCCCCCCGAGGATAAATTTGCTATCAAGCGAACTGCGAAAATCCTTGACATGTATCTCGTTCTTGGCTCCGACAATCAGCAGATTTAATTTCTTTCCCGTCCACGCAGAACTCAATTATCGACGCGGCAGTGGAGAAAGAAAACCTCTGCTCTTGTCAACAATAAAGTTCGAGCCTGAATTTCTACAGAAACAAATGGAATGTTCAAATCTTACGTCCTGACATGGCGCTGACGTCTGGTTGCTGTAGATTTATAGTTTTCAATTTCCATTGGCTGTCTCTACCGATACACACAACATCTGAATCCGTGAAAATATAAACTTAAGAGAGTCAGAACATAAACCGGCTTTTCCTAACATACATTTCATTTCCAAATTCTTCCAAAGCAGAAATTTTGTAGAAAAAAATCATAGAAGCCATAGGAAAACAAGATGGTATCATCAAGTAACTTAAAATTGTTTTGTATGGAAATTGCTGAGAAAATATTTTGCATCGGACTGATAAAATCTTTAATCTGAGATCGGGCTCCTTAGTGGACAGGGAATTATGGGGAAGGGAAAAAATATTGGGATAAGAGAGGAAGAGAGAGTAGAGACGGGAGTGAGGAAAGAGAGAGAAGAGAGAGTAGAGACGGGAGTGAGGAAAGAGAGAGAAGAGAGATAGAGAGGGGGGATAGAAAAAAAAAGAGAAAGGGTGAGAAAGAGGGAAAGAGAGTTGGAGAAAAAGGGAGAGAGAAGGGAGAGACAGAAGAGCGAGAATGAGAGAAAGTGAGAGAGATAACATGGAGAGGGAGAGACACAAAGAGAGAGTTAGAGAAGGAGAAGAAAAACGATTATATAATATATGTGTTTTATACATTTGCAACCAAAAGAAAATACACTGCAGATAACAGACATAGATTGCGCAACAAAAATCTAAATCAACCATCGGCGACAACGATTATACCACAATAATCAATGCTCAGGCTTAAACAGTGAACATTGATACTGACTATTGGGAAGACATAGCCATAGGTGACCAAGAAAGCGAAAAAACAACATGGGCCTCATCTCTGGAAGAAAAGCTTGCTGGTCGGCTCCTCTACCACCAACGCGAAAGCAATCTTTACATGCGATATATGTGACCGGGAGTGTCTCTCCAAAATAGGGCCTCCACAAGACTCTAAAAGAGAACGTTAGTCACTGAAAGACTGGAAGAGGCCAGCAATTACAAACTCCTGCAAAATGCCGCGAGATACACGTTTGAGAATAAAGGGGATCTATTGCCGAAGACAGCCAAAGTCGGAGTCAAGAGAACTCACATCCTTCACTCCCTGGCTCATGATTTACTGACCACCTCCTTCACTCCC
>JADKLZ010000130.1:39051023-39064989 GCA_021533235.1 Biomphalaria straminea | reverse complement strand
CCTGCAGACATACATGATACAGTTTAGTGGACAATCACTATATACCTACAGACATACAAGATACAGTTTAGTGTATTGGAAGGTATTGGAAGGAGAGAAAAAATAAAATATGATAGCCCACAAGTGACCTCTGTTACGTATTGTTAAACTGACCAATGATAGATGAGAATGTGGTCTGACCAGAAATCCCACAGTTGTCAAATATGAACGGTATCCACGCCACAAAAAAGGGTCCCTATTCCGATGGGCGGGACAGGTAGTCTGCATGCCAAAAAATCGCCTTCCCAAACGATTTTCTTACTGGTAGCTATGTGCACGAAAGCGCTCCCAATACGAGCGCTATTGAGACATTATTAACCAGTTCCTTAAAGCATTGTGATATTGACTGTCACGGCTGGGGAAACACTAGCTCTCGACCTCTTCTACTGGCGTGAAGTTGTGATTGTCGGAGTCACACGAAGAGTGGCCAGCATATAAGAGTGCCGAACCAACAAAAAGTTGGGAGAAGAAGCAGGCCTGTCTGCAACTGACCAAACCTACCCATGCTACGTAAGCGGCCGGCTTTTTAAATCGAGGATTGGACTTTACAGACATCTTCGAGTCCATAGGATACGAAAAAGGCATTATTTTTGACCACGAAGGAGGAGCTATATATATATACATACATACGTTTGTTGTTCAGGATGTGACGTAATTAAAAGATATAGATAAAATAAGATAATTTTTATTGATCCAATCTAATGGAAATTCAGTTTGATTACAATCTCAGCGTAACTACTGTACAAAAACAATATTGATGAAAAATTCGAATAACATTCACATACGAACACACATACACATTCAAAACCAGCGCTTTATGAATTTGACTTCAATGTACTTCTTTGTACTTCTAGATGACGACAGCTGACATAGTAACACTTTGACCGAAAGTGGGATAAAGGAGTTTTTAAATCTATCTGTTTTAGACCTAATGGAAAGGAGACGACCACTTCGTTCAGATCTTATGTATATACGATGCTTTTTTAATTAGTCTATTTATTCTAAGTCTTTGTGCCAGTGAAGTATTACCATACCAGCAGGTGATGGCAAAGTTAATAAGACTGATGATGGTTGCTGTGTAGAATAGTTTGATTAATGTTTTGTCTAAGTTAAATTTTCTTAGCTTTCATCCTTCAACATAAAGTCTCAAGTTAAGTCATTTTATCTCCCATTCTTTCTTAAGTATCTGAATCTCAATAAAACAAAATAACCTTAATAGAGTTTAATTACTTCTTACTCTCTCTTATCACATTCCGGAAGTGGGAAACATGGCCCGCATCACACCAGAGTCTTCCTCCGCCGACCCAATTTCCCTGCGCTCTCCAGCCAACCTTGTATGACAGTGATTAAGGCCAATCGATACTAGCAAATCGAACATTAAATTATCACCGTTTGATTCTAATCTGGTCACTGCAAACATCCGCTTCTCCCGCGAAGCAAAGGAACGAAATTAGCTGGCGAGGTCATTCCGTAAATCTTCTTTTCTCTAGCACACTCACGCGCTACTCACACTAAACCTTAGAAAAACATTTTTTTTACCATTATTATTTCTTAAAAATCATTAAATTGTAATTCCAAAAGATTGAGTTTGATTATTTTCTTGGTATTAATTTAGATGAATTTCTATGGATTTCAAACACAAAAACAGCAGCAAAAAAAATATAGTAAAAATTAAAAAAAAATGTAATTAGAATCTTGCTTTTTATTCTAAAAAAATTTCACAAAAGCCATTTAGAAATTTCGTGACACTAAATAAATTATCTTATCTGTTACTTTGTACTTTTCGTGATGAGAATACTGCTTCTAAAAATGTTTCACTGGACTATCTCTTTTTGAAGGGTATTAAATGTTTTTATGCCTATGCTAATTTGCCAAACCTAAAAAAATGTATTCGCAATTACAGGACGTCAGTAGATATGGATACTAGCTTCCACAGTTACATATCAAAAGAATTGTATGTTATAAAATTGATGGAAAATGAGTAAAAGAGAGAAAGAAAAGAATTTAGACATATGAATTATACATGTAAGATGACCTATATTTATATTCTACGTTTAGAAAAGCCTTTACCTACAATATTCTATAGTTTAGTCTAGGACAGGGGTCTCAAACTCATATCAGCATGTGGGCCGCAGTAGGAAGTAACAACCAGTCAGCGGGCCGCACCACGAAAAGAGTGGTTTTTCATTAAATTTTACGAACACTACTGTCACTGCAGTTAAATGCTAAAATAAAGTGTTTATAATTATTATTACATCTAGTGTAGTTTATTACATGCACAGGCAGTTTACTAAAATAAGTTGTAATAAAGCAGAAACTGTAGTTAAAAAAAACAACTCATCTGAGTGCGTTTGGAAGAGACCACACTATCGACGTTAGGCCTGAAATCGAGTGTAGTGGCAAGCAGCAAAGTTGCTATGAGATGTTCAGTCTTGATCGTAATGCTGTTTTGTTGATTTTCATTCAATAGAAAAACTGTTCGCAAACGTACGTACTACCAAACATCGCTAGAATTCTAAAAGCTGCGCAGAAAAGTTTGGAAACTTTTCTCAGGGAAGAAACTGGTAGAAATCTGGAACGCCATCATCAGCTTATTTTTGCTTCAGAACAGTGTCACACTGCAGGTCAAATGGTTCCATCTGGACTCCCTCTGGAAAGTTTTTCACGTCAACTGCAAACGGAGTGGCAACAAGTAAAAACTGTGGTTCGAGAGCAGTGAATTGCTTAAAGCGGTGTTCAAAATCTTCCAGTAGTCTGGAGAGGATGTCTGAGTAGTCTTTCAGTCACTTTGGTTCAACTGTTATGATCTGTAGAAAAGAGAAATTAGCCAGGTCAGGTCTGTCATCTGAGTGGTCCACAAAGTCAGCTTGCATCTGAATGATTAGATGCGGTCAAACATCACGATACTCAGCTGGTTTGTGCCCCGTAGTTGTGAATTGAGTGAGAAAAGCAAGATCTGACTAAACATTGGGTCACTAAGTTGAGGTATGTCTATCATTGCCACAAACAATGCTATTTTCCGTCTCAGTTCAAAAAATTTCTGAAGCACTTTTCCACGACTCAAACATCTGACCTCCGTATGATACAGCAACTCTCCGTATTCCGTTTCTAAATAAGCTAGAAATGACATAAACTGTCTGTGGCTGAGACCCCGTGTACGTATGAAGTCACATCCATCATGTTCTCATTTGTAGACTTTTGCCACAGAGTTTATCTTGGTGCAGAATGCAGTGTATTGCTGAAAAAGGCCCGCCAAGCTGAGCTGATTCCGTTTCTCTACCATTAATCCAACAACACCAACCTTCTCTGAACACATTTCTGGCGGCCAGAGTTTAGAATCAGGCCAGCGTTCACCCAGCTTCTGCTGAAAGCCTAAGTGGTCGGTGGGCGTAGTGACTGTGCTTTTTCATGGCTTTTATGTGGTCATTGTATTTTTTTTTTAAATTTGCGGACATGGTCGCGGGCCGCACAAAATAGCGTGCCGCGTGTTTGAGACCCCTGGTCTAGGACCACTCTAGGACCACTCTAGGTAGCATGTGGTACTTTTGTAAATACATAATGGTTGAGTACATGGACATGGGATATTTTGGGGCTCGTTGGGCTTGGCCTCTTTAGGGTCCCTTGCATTTTGACATTCGATGTGACATCATGACATCTAATGTGTGGAATATATGCAACAGGGTCATTACTTTTCCGAAGAACATGAATAGCAAAATAACGTAACATAATATTTAATGTAAAAAACATTCCACAATGATACGGGGGCCCGAGGGATTTTTCAAATTCCACCCCCATCCTAAATTTACCTGTTACCTATCCCTTAGTCTGGTGGACCGTTGGGGCACCAAGAAAGACTTGTACACCTTCCTTCTCCATTCCTCTCTATCCTTGGCCCTGATTAGAAATTCTTTTAGTGGTAGGCCCGTCCATTCTTTTATGTTGTCTTCCAATCGCTTTCTCTGTCTGCCTCTTCTTCTTTTTCCTGGTACTATTCCCTGGAGGAAGGTCTTTGCGAGCCCCGAAGATCTTGTGATATGGCCATAGATTTTTAGCTTTCGTTTTTTCACAGTAGTTAGCAGGTCATCATGGGGTCCGATCGCTGCAGTAAACCTGTCTCTAATCTCCTGGTTTGTGACGCGGTCTTTAATTGTGATGCTTAGGATTCTTCTGTAGCATCTCATTTCCATTGCTATAACCAATAATCCATCGCTATTGGTTATACCTGTGATAGTAAGTGTATGTGTTTTGAGAGGCTAGTAGCGCAGTGTATGTGCCTGTGTATGAAGTGACCAGTTGACCTTCAGTGTACATGGTTAAGTGAACAGCATAGAAAGTGTGTAAGTGAGGGCTGTGTGTAAGGGAGGTCAGATTAAGAATAGAAGATGCTACAGTGAAGAATAGAGTGCAATATATATGACATTATGATTAACTGAACTCATTGTGTTAAGCATATTAAAAGTGTGTCTGTTACATTATCTATGATAATACGTTTATAAATAGTAAAAAAAAAAATGTAGTTTGGCCAAATACTTACAGTAGAAATGTTAAATATATATTTATATATATATACTCTGTTGTCAAAATATTATAGATAAAGAGATTAAAGGTTATTATGCGAATCAGCAAATCAAGTCGTTCTCCTACAAATGTATTCAATGAAATAGGGCCCTTGTTTTGTAAAGTTCAAAGGGAGAGAAGAGATTACCAGCAAGAAATCAACAACAAAATTAAGTGCCCCTGTTGGCACAACAGTCCCTTGGAGTTCGTAATTATCCTCATACCAGCTCGTTAAAAACACATTACCCCTCCATAGCCAGGCGTTCATCATTAGTTTTATTTCTTCATTAAAAACTGTTTCTATTTTCTTATTGATTCTATTCTTGTTCACAACAAGCATGAAAATAACAGCCTTCTATTTCATTCACGGACTAGAAATGAATAGAAATTCTATAAGAGTTTTCTTAATATCCCTGTTGACGAGGCCGATGAAATGGTTTTACTCAATGACAATACAAGTAATGACAAACCAAGGGAGATGATGGACTAATACATTGCATGACATGTCTTATCTCCCCAATTCCTTACAAATGTCTCACGATCAAATTGTATTCATTTTTTTTCCAATAATTTAACTATAAAAAATATTTTGATCCCCATAGATATGACGTTGTTAAAGTATAAAGTGCAATTCGCTTGATGTGTGTGTGTGTGTGCGTGTGTGTGTGTAAGTGTATGTGTGTACACGAAGATATGATTCAGTATTTTAAATGTGTGTATGTGTGTGTGTGTGATAAAAATACACTACATTGATTTTACATTAAAACTTTTTTCTTTTGTACACTACCAACTCAGATTTATTTTCTCTTGTTAATTTTAATTGAATTAGTTCGATCATTATTATTTGTATATTTCAAGATTAAATTCATTCATTCCCACAAGTAAAAAAAAAGTCTATATGCAAATTCACCAACAACATGCAACCAATCATTGCTCAGTATATTTAAAACATAAAGACGTTCTATCAATGAACGATATTACCATGACAGAGTTAGAGGTTAATTAGCAATGCTAAGTAATTGTTTATTCCTGGGGAATTCAGGCATCCCATAGTGCCAATCAGGAGGCGCTGTGGTTGAGCGGTAAAGCTCTTCCGAACCTGTGTCCCAGGTTCGAATCCTAATGAAGACTTGGATTTTTTTAAATTTCGGGATCTTTAATCGCCTAGTTGCCAAAGATGCCCCGTAAGCTGTTCGTGAGGGTCGGGCGGTATGCGCGATGGACTGTCGTTAGGTCGTCTCGGTAGTCTTGGGTCATCCTCTTCCCCGTCGCCCTGAGGGTGGTTTGGACTAGGAAGTAGATGCATTGGTAACAAACACAATTCGAACAAGAGTTCGAGAGAAACATTCCTACGAAAAGTAAAAAAAAAGTTATAACCATAAGCAACCAAAATAAATACTTAAAAAAAAGCAGTTTATTAAAAGGCAATCACTGTCTCTCAATACCACAAGGTTTAACCCCCTTTTCCAATATAAACCAAAAATAATTAGTAACCACTAATTGATTAACTGAATTTTGATTAATTGGTGCATTGTCATGGATCATAAATAAATGAGCAAAAGTTAATCTTGATCCGAGAATGGGAAGTGGGAAAAATAACGTGTACAAAATTTGAACCAGACAGACAGACAGACAGACAGACAGACAGACAGAAGTAAGTTAATATAAACTTTGTAAAAACATACTCTGGGTCAGGAGTTTGAGATTTCGCCATCACAAAGGTGATACAAGGGACAGGCTACAAATAACTTACAAATTGATCCTCCACCCCGGCGATCAAATCATTAAAATACAATTCAACGATCTGATATTAAACATCTCTCATATAACTTCTCAGTGCATCAGGTGTTGTTATTTTGTTTTCTATAGTTATAATGTTGTTGTTTGGGGTCATTCCCACATTCAGGGGCGGACTGGGTATCAAAATCGGCCCGGGCATTACCATATAAACCGGCCCACAAACGAATGACATGTTTAATCATGGGCGTATCCAGGATTTTTTTTTTTTTTGGGGGGGGGATTTTTTTCTAACCCCCTCCCTTCTGCAATGTATATGTTTTTTTAGCCTAGAATAGGTTCTTCTTTTAATTAGTGGAATGACAGTACACACCAGAAAGGACAGACATTCTGGGGGGAACGCTGTGAGGTCCTTCAGCTTGGTAGGCCTACGAGGCGAAGCATTATTTCCGTTATTTAAGGTTTTACAAAATGGATATTCTGAGGTATCTACATAACAATTAGCTTGTAACTCTTCCGCTAAAAAATGCAAAAACCAAATCAACTATTCATTTTTTTTCTTTGGTCGAGACCAGACCGGCCCATTTGGTACCGGCCCACCGGGCATTTGCCCGTTAGCCCATATAGCCAGTCCGCCCCTGCCCACAATGTAACCAAATTTCCTTATGGATAATAAAGATTCTGTTTACAAAGCTAAGATCAACTCACTCTTTCAGTCTGGTAAAATGTTTGAACCATAGACTGGAAAAAGGAAGTAACTTCATGTAACTTGAAAACATGTATATCTATTGAATTCGGATTTCCGTATTATGAAAAATTTAAAAATTGCATGATCTTCAGTCTTAGAGATTAAACAAAATGTATAGACATAAGATAAAGTACACACAAATGCAATTCACAAATTTTTTGTTTCATAAAACTCTCTTATTGGCCAGTCTATATTTATTTACGTCTCTGGTTTGAATATTTCTTTTATCCCTTTTTCCAATTCTCGGATCAAGTTGAAACTTTTCACGATTATTCATTGTACCTGACTAACCATGAATCAATACACAAAAATTAATTATTTCATAAATTATTTGTACTTAGTTATTTCGTTTGGAACGAGATGGAGGCAAAGGCAGGGTTCGAACCCGGTACCATCTAGACCCTAGTCCTTACCACTCGACCAGGCTGACATCCACTTAAGTCTAGTCTTGTTCGAGATAAAAATTTGTATTCTAACATCTTTCTTATAATATAAGTCAAAATATATTAAAGATGTTCATTTATGGCAGTAAAGCTATAAATAGCTAGCTTTTTTTTTTGGGGGGGGGGGGGGGGGGTCCGGTGTGCAAATGAAAGAAAAAGTTGATAAAATATATGTCTATTAAAAGATAAATGATACATTTTTTTGCAATTGTAAGCACTGCACTGAATTAAATTTTAAAAGATTTTCCGTTTGAAGCTCATTTTTTTTTGTTTGAGTTAGTTGGCAATTTCGACATTCAAAGACCGCATCACAAACCAAGAGATTAGAGACAGGGTTACTGCAGCGATTGGATTCCATGATGGCATGCTAACTAGCGTAAAAAAACGCAAGCTAAAAATCTATGGCCATATCACAAGATCTTCGGGGCTCGCAAAGACCTTCCTTCAGGGAACAGTACCAGGAAAAAGAAGAAGAGGCTGACAGAGAAATCGATGGAAGAAGTACATAAAAGAATGGACGGGAATGCCATTGAATGAGGCGCTAACTAAGGCTAAGGACAAAGAGGAATGGAGAAGGACGGTCGACGAATCTTGATTGGTGCCCCAACGGTCCGACAGACTAAGGGATAGGTAAAGGTAAAAATCGACATTCATTTAAGCGTCCTTGACATTGTCTAGTTTATTAAGACCCCCCACCTTCCTTCCCAACTAGAAGAAGGCGATCAGACAGAATGTCTGACATTTTGAAATAAAATTTGATCAAAAGACAAAAAAAAATTGTTGACGTGTTATATGTGGGAAACAGGAAACAGATGTAGTTTTCCGACCCTACTTCTCCACTTCCCCCTTCTCAAATTCTCCCCCCCCCCACACACACACACCTGCGATTTAGAAACTAAATACTAGTGCTAAAAGCTATTTACCTTGCTGTATATATAGTGCTGAGTTGAATGGAAATAAATGTATATATAATTCACATGAAGTTGAAACATGCCGCTCACTTCAACATACCGTTTCAAGTTTCATAACCTCTTAAAGGGGAGACTACACGTGATAAAGGCAATCTCACGTCTGCTAGAGGCACTATGACGTAATCTGACTTCCTATTAAATATGTCAGATGTATCAAGATCATGGTGAACTCTCCAGACTTGAAAATTGACTTCCACCCAGTTTTGTTTCGGACACACCCACGTGCCATATAAAAAAAAAAGAAAAAAAAATACTTAAAGAAAAAAAAAGAGTATATTAAGGGCTTAGTCTGTTGGACCGTTGGGGCATTATGCATATTAAGTGTATTATATCAAAAAGTTTGGATCAGCCATGTTATTAAATTATTAATAGATCTACACAAACATAATAAATCTGAGCAATTAGAAATGCTAGCAATTGTTTTTGTTTAGGGGGGTCGTTCGTAAATGACGTCACGCTCTAGGGGGGAGGGGGTTGAGAAAATGTGACACTTTGTGACAAGAAGAAAAGGGGGGATTTTGCGATTTTGTGACCTCACAAATTTAAAATTCAGAAAAAATACAAATAAAATATCCAGCGAATCCAAATTTAAGTACACAAGTTTGTTCCAATCTCTTCATTTAACTCTAAAGGCAATCCCCCAAGATCAGTTCCGCCCATCACTTTCGGTCAACTTCAGAACAAAATTTGTGAGTGTGGACTCTACTTTATTAACTCTTTTGAAAAAATCACAAAAAAAGTTCATCTCAACATCCAAAAACAACAACAACAACACGAGCACAGAAAGCCAAAAGAATTAATAAAAAAAAAAGACAACAAAATCTTTGTGGTTTTGGAAAACGCAGGTGAGGAGATTGTGGAATGGAAAGATGAAGATCTCATTAAAGACAATTTAATTTTCGAGTCAGCTCCTCAAGCAGAAGAAGAAAATCTTCCCGTGTATACCAACAATAAGCACATGAAACCTTTTTGGGGAAAAAATTGATGAGAAATAAATAATTTGAAATAATTTTTTTTTTATTTTGTGACGTGTCGCAGAGGGGAGAGGGAGGGGTCTGAGAATTTGCGACACTTTGTGACAAAAAAAAGGGAAGGGGGGGGGCAAAAATGGTCATTTTTTGTATGACGTCATTTACGAACGACACCTAAGCGTAATTTCATGCTTTTAGCGATTTAGCTTTTCCATACGCTATGATCCCATTGCACCAGTGGGATCGTGGTCGGGAGAGAAAGAAGGGGGGTATCTGGGTTATCGATTTTTTCAATGTATTGATACAAAAATGTGAGCGACCTTAACTCGAGGGCTAAGGCCTCCTCAGCTTTCTCAAGCCAACACGGTAACCACTGTGCCATGGAAATACTTTTGAAACAAGAGTTTATAGTTATTTATAGTAATTTTTTTTTCCTACGAACAGTAAAGGGGGACTATTTCAACTTAATCCACTTTATCAGTCAAGAAAAAAATATTTTCTCATGTACGAGATAAAAAAAAAAATAATAGTTAATAACCAACAGGTAATTAACTAATTGGTTTATTATTATTATTTGTTTTTGTGGTCGACGTAACAGAGGCGCCCCACGGAAACGCTTCAAAGACCAGCTTAGGCGTCAACTTTCCTTGGCTGACATAGAAGAGAGCACCTGGCTGCATGCGGCGTCGGAACGAGACAGCTGGAGGTCACTCACAAAGGCCGCGGGATACACATTTGAGACCAAATAAAAATCTGCCGCCGAGGACAAACGCAGACGACGAAAAGAAAATCTAAACCGACCACCTACGGACAATGGTTTTGCTTGCCCCTGGATGTGGCAAAATATGTAGATCACAGCTGGGACTGCACAGCCACGGGAAACACTGTATTCCTCACTAATCTTCGGATTCGAAGACAAGTTAACTATTATTATTATTAGATTTTATGTATTGTTTTTATATATTATTCTCATTACCTTTTATATTGTAGACGTAACAATAAGCAAGTAAAATAGTTTGACAAAATCCTTTTTCAAGAAGGATAACCTTGACTAAAAATTTCAAATCCACGGAAATGTATTTTTTTTTTCGTGAGAATGTGAATAATAATAATAATAATAATAATATTAATCTTTATTGTCCATAAGGAAATTTGTCTTACAATTTGTGCATTATACCAAACAAAACATTTATAACTAATATCAGGTGGCCGAGCCTTGCTCGGTTAAATAATTTATACTAAGAAAGGTAATATACTACTGCTACTGGTGCTACAGCCCATGGAAAGATATGGCCTGCTTTTACACATGCCTCCCCATTCATAAATCTCCTGGGCCTTTCGTCACCACGCCCTAACGTTAATCCCAAGTTTTTTACTGAGGTTTATAGTTAAATCAAAAGTGCCTGCAGCGTAGCAAACTCGTTGACCGCTAGCTAGATATCTTGTTCAGTGTGAGAAAGTAAGGAGCAGTAGAGCAGCTGTGTAATCACCTATTTCCTTTGTTTTGGTAATAACTAATCATACATCGGTACATTTAATTTCATGACTTTCCTTCCATAGTTCTATAATAAATCAATCTTCAATAAGATGGTGCGCAAATGTTTAATTAGGTCCATTGATACTTTGTAGTAAGGTAAGCCTAGTGACGTAAGCAGCGTTTTTCCCGTTTACGTCATGGAAAAACTTTCATTCATAAATTTTCCATTTCATTCATAAATTATTCTGACCAAAATTAAATTGAGACATTTTCATATCGAAATAACGGTCGAACTCGAGTTTTCCCGATGTGGCCAATGAGTTCAGAATTTTTTTCTCACTAATACGCACATACCTTGAAATTTTAAAGAAAATCGTTAGAGCCGTTTTCGAAATAAAATTTATAAATAAATATATATATATCCTATACTCTTAAGCGAGCAATTCTTGTATATATATTTCTTCTATTTCGAAAACGGCTCTAACGATTTTCTTTAAAATTTCAACGTATCTGCATATTATTGAGAAAAAAATTTTCAGCTCATTGGGCACATCGGGAAAACTCAAGTTCGACCGTTATTTCGATATGAAAATGTCTCAATCTTAGAATAATTTATGAATGAAATGGAAAATTTATGAATGAAAGTTTTCCGTGACGTAAACGGGAAAAACTCTGCTTACGTCACTAGGCTTACCCTAGAACACTAAAATATTTCTTTGCAAACATTTAGAGATATGAATGAAGGTATGTGTAAAACTAAAAGCAGACCATTAATTTTGGTTAGAATAATTTATGAATGAAAGTTTTTCCATGACGTAAACGGAAAAAACGCTGCTTACGTCACTAGGCTTACCCTAGAACACTAAAATATTTCTTTCCAAACAAGAACGCGTTTAGAGATACGAATGAAGGGATGTGTAAAACTAAAAGCAGACCACGGGCTGTAGCACCACTGGGATGGATGGATGGCAAAAGCCGGCATGAACTTCTTATTGTCCGACAGTCAGGCTGGGCAGGACATTTAATTAACCGAGCAAGGCTCGGCCACCTGATATTACAAGAATTGCTCGCTTAAGAGTATAGGATAGGATAAAAAGCAAAATGTTCATTCACACGAGACTCACTCACAATTGACCCTTTATAAAACCATTAGACTAATTAGATCTAGATATTCATTACAACACATTAGTTATGCTAAGTGTACATTGAACTCTACATTCACTTTCACCTATCCTTTGGCCTGCTGGACCGCTGGGGCACCACACTAGATCCGTCAACTTTATTTCTCCATTCTTCTCCGTTTTTTTTTTCTCTGTCTTTTTTTTATATAATTTCATTCTGATGTTCTTTCTGAAAATATTGAAACCTGCCTGGGGGAATCAGTTCGGTGGCCGATTTTGAGTTTGTATTTCCACACAAACTGTATGTGTAAGTTAAGAAGAATGGAAAGTTAGTATTGCAAATATAATGAATTATTGATAATTTTTTGAAATACTGCGGTAGTGTTGTGGGTCTCACTGAGAATGTGACACTGACATATATATGTTGGAACTTAAGAACAGAACGTCAGCGATAAAAATCTCCAAGGTCGATTGTAACTGTTAGTATAACTTTAATCATTTATCAGATGCTAATGCTAGATAGAAAAATGTTACAAATCTTTATTCCTTTCACTTGATTTTGTTTATTTTCCCCTAGAAGAAAAAGAAGATGGTGTTTTTTTTTTGTTTTGCAAGAGTCTTGGTTATCTCCCTTAAGTACTTGCCAGAAATGTTCTAGTTAGCTCCCTTGAGAATGTACACGCCTACTAGTCACATTCAAGGCGACTTCGGGGTTAACAATTGTCCTTGTAAATTCAATTCCTTGACCTTCAGTTTTCTCAGTTAAGTTGATATTTCTTATTTAACTGGACAGTTTAAAAGTTCAAGTGTTTTCAATGTAGAATAAACTAAATGCACTAAACAAAGTGAAAAATAAATAAAATGAACAGCGGTATAGAAAAACACAATAGACTTCAGACATATGTATGGGAAACCAAGCTGGATTAAACGAAATTCAGGAAGTTTGGGCCACGAGGCCTTCATCAGATACAAGCTAACGAAAAAGACAAACAACCAACACATATTGTATTTATCCGATGTCGTTGTTGGCGGTCGAGGAAATGAAAAACTCGCTGGTGTAAAAGAATCGGATAATAATTAATACAAACAGTTGAGTTTTCATCTTGGTCTTATTGCGAAAGTATTGCTTTTATATAGCGCTACTTTTATGCGTATAGCATGCGCAGAGCGCTATATCAGTCATTTGTGGCCCCATTCATAGGTAGCCAAGCCAAGTCAAGGGTACGTAGCCTCTCGACCACGCTTCCATAGAAGGAGGAGGATGGTATCTGATATATAAATATGTTTTGTTCTCAATCTGTAAACGGACTCATGGCATTCGTCATTCTGAAATCTTCTATCATTATAAATCTTAAATTTGTAATTATAAATCTTTATGTTTGTAATTATAAATAAGTTAATTGGTCATTATACCCAGTTCCCATTGTAGATAAGGCTTATTCATAAAGACACAAAGATAAAAGCACATTCATGGTTCCATATGCTAAGAAAATTTGTACAAATGACTTTCTTCCCTAGTGCTAATAGTTCATGACATGGGTTGCCTGAGCCAGCCAGAAAAAACAATGACAGATGCATAAGGCGTAGGACGTAATAATCTTCTTTTTTTGAAGAAACGTCTGTATTATATAAGAGAAGAGAAGTAACCAGGTTGGTAATTTAGTCTCCCTTGTAGGCAAATACTTTATGCTCTTATTCTGACAGCAGTTCGGAGTTAAGAAGTGGGCAAAGTCTACGACCGCCTTCTCGAGACTGAAGTAATATAAGTTTTTCTTCTGTTCAATAATGCATCAAGAAAACAATTAATTAGCTTGGCAGATGAGACCACTCCCTCCCTGGATTCCGCAGATGGGTGTTACACTGTGCGGACTCCACCTACCTCCCCTCGCATTCCTATAGTTA
>JADKLZ010000130.1:39039343-39050487 GCA_021533235.1 Biomphalaria straminea | reverse complement strand
TTTGCATAAATTTCTGTATGCATGTTCGTGTACGTGTGCTGTGGGAAGGAGTATCTGTTTTATTGTCCTGGGAAATAAATGGCTGACATCGTTTCAAGAGAACAAGCTTTGCTTAGGAATACATGCTATCGTTTTATTGGTACGGCCAATTGCTTAAAAATGGGTTAAACAGCTTGAGCAGAATTCTTTTTTTTTTAAATTTCCAACTTGATAACATCATGATATCAGCCCGAAACGCTTTACATTTATGAAAGTTCAGGCATTCTAAGTGGGTGTTTCATCAAGTGTAAAAAGTGGGAAAAAACACCCACTCATGACCTTATTCTACTGATGGGAGACTTCAACGCCAAAATCAGTCCTAACCGAACTGGCTTTGAATATGTAATGGGACCATATGGCTCTGCAGAAGACATCAGTGATAACGGCGAACGCCTGATTTCTCTCTGCGCATCCAACAGCCTTTCAATTGGAAACACATATTTTAAGCACAAACAAATTCACAAAAAAACATGGCGGTCACCAAATGGAGAGACCTTCAACGAGATAGATTACATTTGCATCTCCAAACGATGGAGGTCATCTCTATTAGACGTGCGGACCCGCAGAGGAGCGGATATTAGCTCAGACCACTACCTTGTCAGTGGAAAATGTAAGCTCCGACTGAAACGCCAACCAAAACGAGCCACACGACCCCGCCCATTTAATGTAGACATGCTTAAAGACTGCAATACTGCAGCACAGTTCCAACTGAAACTACAGAACCGCTTCGAGGCTCTTGCAGATATACTGACCATTGAAGAAGAGTGGGCCAACTTTAGAGATACCACTATTGAGTGCGCTGAAGAAATTATTGGAAGGAGGCGAGGTTCATACAAGGAACGGTGGATACAAGACAGAACATGGAAATTGATCGATGAGAGGAAAGAGGCCAAACTTAGACGAGATCAGAAAAATGAAACACAGGATCGCAGCCTAGCGGAAGAAGCTTATAGGGAAGCAGACCTGAAAGTAAAGAGAAGCTGTCGGCGAGATAAACGTGACTGGATTGAACAGAAGGGTCAAGAGGCGCAAGCAGCCGCTAGCAGAAACGACACAAAAACGCTCCATCGTATTGTCCGAGATCTCACTGGAGCAAAGAGTGGACACGGAGCACCGATAAAAGACAAGCAAGGCAAAACTTTGCTAACGAAAGAAGAGCAGGATGCAAGATGGATCGAACACTTAAAGAGACCCTTAACCAACCTTCGCCAGACCTGACTTACACATTCAGGGACCCCTCTCCGGACAATGATCTCAAGGTCAAGACAGACCCAATAACTGCAGAGGAAGTTACCATGGCCATTGCAGTGTTAAAGAACAACAAAGCACCAGGGCTAGACATGGTGTCAGCAGAAATGCTAAAACATGGAGGTCAGTGCATTGTTAACAGAATGACTGATCTCTTAAATCTCTGCTGGCGAACTTCAAAAGTCCCTGAGGACTGGCAAAAAGGAGTCATTATAAGGCTTCCAAAAAAGGGCAACTTGGCAGATTGCAACAACTGGAGGGGAATTACTCTCCTCTCTGTCCCGGGCAAAGTTTTCAGCACTGTTTTGTTAAAACGGCTTCAACAGTCTGTAGATGAGAGACTCAGAGAAGAACAAGTAGGATTTCGAAGAGGCAGATCTTGTGCAGAGCAGATCTTCGTTCTACGAAATATTATAGAACAAAGTCTTGAGTACCAACAACGGCTAGCGATCAGTTTCGTAGACTTTAAGAAAGCATTTGATAGTGTCCACCGAGAATCACTATGGAAAATAGCTAGAGAATACGGCATCCCAGAAAAATTTGTCCAGATCCTACGACACCTATACAGTCAGTCTAGTTGCTGCATTAAAACAGAAGGAGGAACCACAGAGTTTTTTAGCATCGAGACAGGTGTGAGACAGGGGTGCATCTTATCTCCCTTCCTTTTCCTCCTAGCCATCGACTACATAATGAGGAAAGCAATGAACCAGACTGCCTTTGGTATTCCATGGTGTGAACAAAACCGAATGACGGACTTGGACTTCGCCGATGACGTTGCACTACTCGGGGCGACAAATAAAAGTATACAAGAAATGACGGAGAGCCTAGATAGAGAGGCACCCAAAATTGGCCTCCGCATAAACTTGGATAAGACAAAAATTTTGCGAGTGGGATATAAGACAAAGGGTGCCCCTGTCAGACTTGGTGAGTCAACGCTTGAAGAGTTGGACAAGTTCACTTACCTTGGCAGCATCATAACAAATGATGGGGATGCATACCATGATGTAGTGTGCCGAATAGGAAAGGCAGGGAGCATTTTCCAAAGGCTGCAGCCTATTTGGACAAGCCAAGCCATTGGACTCGAGACAAAAATACACCTTCTCAACACAATTGTCATTCCAACTGCAACATATGCATGTGAGGCATGGAAGTCATCTGTCAAAATTGAGAAGAGACTAAATGTGGCTCAACAAAAATGGCTGAGACGGATTCTGAGAGTCAGTTACACAGATCGGGTCTCAAACAAGGAAATCCTATGCCGAACTGGGAGTCGAACACTCAGTGAGGTTGTGACAGAACGTCGCATGAGGTTTGCGGGACATGTTCTACGGCAAAATGAACTACGCATACCAAGAATTGCGATGACATGGAGGCCAATACGAGGAAAACGCAAACAGGGACGTCCTCGTATAACTTGGCGTCATACCTTCATGGAGGACCTCAAAACAGTGGACACCAGATGGGAGGAGGCTTCAGACATTGCCAATGACAGATCGTTATGGAGACAGCTTGCCGCCCAATGCGCCGAACGGCGCGGGAGGACCTAAGTCTAAGTAAGTCAGGCATTCTAAAAGTTTCACTCGAGGTCCAAGAGACAATGGCGCTATAAATATATATCTCAATTCGGCCGCAATAAAAGAAGAAATCACAATGAAATATTGCTTTCAGTGGCTAAAATAATAGAAATCAGACCCGACAACCCGTGGATTCTAATGTTCCATTAGTTCATTTTACCATGTTGGTTGTGTTTCCCTGGGCCGAATGTTTTTGTCTGGTTTTGTCTTTCATTCTGTGATGTTCTACTGACACAATTTGAAAGGCCCAGTTCAAACGGAAGATTTGTTTTCTATTGGCTATAGTGTGTCACGTGGCCAGTCCGCCATTGATTTCATCACTGGAGTAATGCCACCCGTGGTCTCCCTTAGTTTGTGTCGTGTGCAGTTAATTTATGGGACAAAAACCTTTCGTTTTGATCTTGATCCTGTGTTGAAATGAGATATATCATTCGGCTCTATGACAGATACACATCGTAAAGTAATAGTTTATCTTCAAGGGAGTCACCGATCTGCTTATAAGTAAACAGTTAAACAGTATACATTAAAAGCCAGTGACATAATATAAAGTTTTTAGCCTAATTTCTTTTTCGAATTTATGTAATTTTTCTTTCTCAAACTTTTACTAATGACCCATCTCTAAGAAAATAGTGTTGCGCCCCTCATCAGGGGCGGCCCTAGCAGTGCGCGGGGCCCTGGGCGAGCGTCATGTGCGGGGCCCCTAGCCGCAAAGGTAGACCACATCGTACCACATCTCGCTAACGGGCTAATCCTTCTCTAATGCTGCAACAATAACAATACAGTATCTTCACCTCAAAGCTGTGGGCCTTATTTTTGTAACAAAACATAGAACATTACGTAGGGTACTGCTGGTTTACTATTGGCCGCTGAAGTACATTATATACTGTATTTTAATTGTTCTGCATCCACAGATGCAAATTAAAAAAACACTCGCCACAGCTAATAGTATGTCGCACCTCTCACTCTGCTAATTGAAGCCATTAGGATGTTCTTTAAGAATAAAGGGTTCTATAGGAGTTACAGTGGTCCATTCACTTTCGAAGACCCGACTTTTCCGGAAAGGCTGTATCACTTTTTTTTTTAAAAATAATTTATAAAAACAAGGTTACAAAGACAGTTTGTGTGGAAACACAAACTCAAAATCTGCCCCCGAAGTGGTCCACCCAGACAAGTAAAAAGGGAGGTTTCAATATTTTCAGAAAGAACATCAGAATGAAATTCTATCAATAACAAATTTATGACAGAATAGATTGGAGAAAGAAGTTTGACAGATCTTGGGTAGTGCCCCAGTGATGTTCATTCATTACTTTACCACATTATGACACGTGATATGAAAAACTACTTATTAATTGTTGTTTTAAATTATGTCCAACTTATATGCATACTAAATAGATTTTCTTTGTGTAAATGTAGTAGTTAGTATAACCAAACTTACTTAACTTAGCAATACAAATGTCAAAAAAAAAAATAAAAATAAAAATAAAAAAAAACAAAAACGTTTGCATATAAACCTGTTTAAAAACGGAAATAAATTATCTCCTATATTAAAGAGCTTTCGGTGTTTGTTAACATTTAATAATGAATAGTTGTAAAAGTGATGTATTTTTCTGAAAGAAAGTGATAAGTGATTTAAAAATTAGATTTTTCGGTTTTAGAAAAAAAAAAAAGTAGACGTTGCATCAGAACTTTGAATGATCTTAGATATTATGATGTCGGGTTTCACTAACTTTTCTAGTTTACGAGATCTAAACGCAACGGATGGACGGACAGACATTCCACACAAAACTAATAGCGTCTTTTCTCCTTTCTGGGACCGCTAAAAATGCTCCCGCGTTTTTTTTTTTTTTTTGTTTGTTTTTTTCAACACGTTCACACAGTAGTCAATTGGAAAAAGAAAACTTAATATTGTCATCGTCAAACTTGCTGGAAGCTGATTTGCCGAAATAACCGTACGAGCACATCAACTGGTGATACTGTTTATATCCGAAAAATATTATACGTTTATGAAATTAAACAGCCTACTGCGAAAATCTGACCTTTGCGTGCGGTCTTAGAACGTATCACCAGCGACAGTCGAGAATACACCGTACAATTGTTTAGTTATTTTCAGTGCTTTTTTATTAAAAAAAAATAAATGGATTGCCTAATCTTTTAACTATTAATAAATTAATAATAAACGCTAAAATTTAAAAAAAATAATATTTTTTCCCCACATTGAAAAAAGTGAAGTACGCCGTACGATGTGACGTTAAAAAAAAAGCACTGATTCATTTCATTAAATATTCAATTAGTCAAAAATTCCACAAATGTATTTTTCATATACAATTTTTCATAATGCAAAGAGTAGTTCAAACTTTATCACTACGTATTTTCCAAATAAAATCCGATTAGACGTCGAAACGATTAGGATTGGTTGCTTCTACTTATGTGTTTTTATTGTGAACGTTAAACGATGATAGCCTCTAAGACTCGGCTGTCTTTACCGAAACTGAACGGTATTTCGAAATAAAAAATGTAAGCTTAAATGGCAATTGGTATAATTGGTATACTGGGAAAATATTGAGTAACAAGTCCTTGTTTATGACCACTCATTTAGTTTTCGAAGTTGGTGACAATAAAATCTCCCAGCGCGGGGCCCCCGTCAGGCGCGGGGCCCCCGTCAGGCGCGGGGCCCCCGTCAGGCGCGGGGCCCCCGTCAGGCGCGGGGCCTGGGGCGGTTGCCCCAGTTGCCACCCCCTAAGACCGCTACTGCCCCTCATAATAAACTTCTAGATGATCAGGATGAACGCTGGCCGTATAACTTAAACAAGTGACTTACCAGAATTGATGTCAATGGTTAACATGCATGACGCGTAGGACGTAATCATCATCTTCTTGGAAGTAACGACTGAATTATGGGAAGCGTGGTCGAGAGGCTAAGTGCGGCTTAAGCTTGGCTTGTTTGGCTACCTAGAAGGGGGCTCGAGGTTCGACACCCGACTCGGGCAGAGTTGTGTTTACTGAGCGCCCAAAGGCAGCACGGGAAACCAACTCCTAGATACCCCCTCCCCCCCACTGGTCCACAAGTGAGATTGGACCAAAGCGCTCTGAGCATGCTATAAGCATGAAAGTAGCGCTATATAAAAGCTAATATAATAATATATAAAATAAGATAATCCGTTATAAAGCAACTTTACAATACGTCACACAGCATACCGAGTAAGCCATACACATTTTTACTGTGTTTTTTTTTTAAATCAAACATTCATTAATTCTGAAGAGTAAAAACAATCGGTCTATAAGCTGTATGAAGGAGGTATTGTCTTTTCAAAGAAACTATTTTTAATGTTTTATTCTTGATTAATAATATATAAAGTATAAATATTAGTAAGAACACGATTAGATTCTCGATACATGTTCCGTTAGTATAGTTTCATACTTTATGACCTAATTCCCTATGTTCATAGTTCATAATTAATTGTACTTATTCTTGTACCTTTATACCTAGTTTAATTTAGGGATTATGTTGGTGTTGTAGTTAAAGGGAAACTCCGATGGTTTTGACAATATCCTAAATAATATGTGTTTTGATTCACAGATAATGAATATATTATTCTTTTTTTAAAATTTGAAATAGTAACTTAATAATTGATGTTTTTCTGACGTTATTTTTCTGCGCATCCAAAACAGTCAGACTTTCACCGGGTTTCAATGTGACGTCACACTAACCTATTAATTTAATCTATTGACTCATTTTATAGCGTGAGACCATAGATACAAATCCTCATTAAAAAAATAAATCGCCGTCTATACGGTTAGATCTAGGATCTTGTAAGCAAAGAACAAAATGCGTATTAAAAGGAGATTTACATGCTTGACTAACCAGGGCAGTGTATATTTTCTCGCCTGACCACTTAACACACAACAAACATTATCGCTTGGTTGTCTTGTCATGACCGACTACACGTAGTCTAGACTAGCCTTACACTGACTAGTTTGTTCAAATCAGTCAGACACACGATATATTTACTTCTTGGGATAGGGAGAGGTTTAGATGAAAATGTTTTTTTTTCTCGAGTTGGTTATCCTAATGCTTTTACATCTCTCTCTCTATATATAAAACTATTGCATAGCTCTGGACTATACCTTCACTAAGCCTAAGAGCCTGACAGCTACTGTAAGAAAGAAGCGATATGATTGGTTAAATCTAGTTTCCCTTTCAGTATTGTTGATGGAAGTGACGTATGTCTAAGATAAAAACAGAATTTAAAAGAACCCCGTTTTTTAGGAGGCGTGGCAAATTTACTGTCCAATTTATTAAATATAAAATTTTCTAAGCATTTAAATAAAAAATGATATAATGTTTACTATTACAACTTTTTACGCAGAATTTAAATATGTCAATAACTAAAATTTGTAAATCTATGAGAGTTTCCCTTTAAACACCATATACCATATATCGGCAAGTACATTGCATAAGTAACGGTAAAAGTAGTGACGTAGACAGGCGAATGACGTTGCAGAATAGGGGTACATGAAGAACAAGATGGCTAGAGCTTAGAGAAGGTAGAATAGTGATAGAGACTGATCAGTAAAACACGGATAGTGGGAGAAGATGAGCAACCCATTTGTAAATAAACAAATCTTTTGAATTATTCAGAAGTCTTGATTACATAGATCATTTTTAATTGTAATGTCTCTTGATTAGTTTAGACTAGGTAAGTGAAGTATTGTTGGATTTTCACAACAGACAAGATGCTAGCCAGGACAGCACTCTTCCTTCTTTGTTGCACTTATTGCTCTTGTCACCCCCTTTGCACTTTGACCTCCGACCCCGCCTTTCTTGCTTAAAAAAATTCTACATATTCTTCAATACATTTTATACAAAACGTACATGCCTGGCTACTAATGAAATGACCATCTTCTTACAGATCGATAGCTAACGTGAGCAAGGCAACTTCAAAGTATTTCAAGACTTTCATATCTGTAGTAAGTGAAATGCCATTAAATTGATGTCTTTTTTTCCAGTATCAATAGTAAGGTTAAGTCTAATTAGGCAATCTGTTACTTTGAGAAAATATCAATTTCGTTACCAATTTCTTTTCATGCTGGAATACAATTTAATATTACTATCTTTATAAATTAGATGACGCTAACAACATTCAATAAACCTTACAGATGTTTAAAAAAAATCAAACTGTATGAATATCAAGACTGAGTTCAAGCAGTCACCATGTGTTTAAAAATACAATCCTTTTAGTAGTTAAAATATTGTTATTACATCTACAAAGCTTATATCAACTCTCTGTCTGTCTGTCTGTCTGGTAAAAAGTTTACACACGTAATTTCTCCCACAACCAATCTTGGATCAGGCTGAAATTTTGCAGAATTATTTCTTTTACTTGACAAAACAAGAATCAAGAAAAAAGAATCAGTCAATTAATTAAGTAATTAATTATTTTGTTTGTTATCAAGCAATGGAAAGAAATAGTAATTGATGCGTTGGTTTAAGAAGAATTAGCCCCTATATCCTTTGTAGTTTTAAAAATAACAATAAATGTTCATAAGCCATTCGCTGGCACAGTGGTTAGTGTATTGGTTTGGAAATACGTGAGCCCTCGAATTCTAATTCAGATCGTTGAACTTTTTTTTCAAATGCCTTTAAAAAGCGATCAAGGTTTTATTCACATAGATACCTGTCTTTCTTTAATCGTATAGATACAATATCACTTAATATAAGTATTGATTTTTTAAAAGTGTTCTTATATGTTTTTTGTCTATTTCTTAATGGACATTTTTTTTTTTTGCAAATCAAACACGAAAATTAAACAAGAAATGTTAAGCAACATAGGTTAGATTAATATTAGAATATGCACCCTTCCTTTAGGATACAGAGACCAAAAAATCATACAAAAAAGTTTGGGACACGTGACTGAGAGGCAGAAACTGCTTGGGTAAGGTCAATAATAATAATAATAATTATAATTTTATTTATAAAGTGCTGTTAACAAACAAAATTTAGGCTGAAATCGCTGTGATAACATTACAAACAGAAACTGCTATATGACAAACTAATCTAAAAAAAGTTCTAAACAAACAGGTCTCAATGTTCTTCTTAAAAGTGGTATAGCATGTTGCCTGTCTGAGATCGATGGGGAGTGAGTTCCAGACCTTTGGTCCGTGTTTGGCCAAGAGGCGCTGTGGATGAGCGGTAAAGCGCTTGGCTTCCGAACCGGGGTCCGGGGCAATGGGGTTCGAAACCTGGTGAAGACTGGAATATTTAATTTCAGGAGATTCGGGCGCCTTTGAGTCCACCCAGCTCCATTGGTACCTGACATTAGATAGGGAAAAGTAAAGGCGGTCGGTTGTTGTGCTAACCACAAAACACTCACGTTAACTGTAGGCCACAGAACCAGATGACCTTTACATCATCTGCCCTGTAGACTACAAGGTCTGAAAAAGGAACTTTTACGGTATGGCCACGTTCGAATCCCGATTCGAGCATAGTTGTGCTTTCCTTTCGCGCTTAAAGGGAGCATATAAAAACAACTATAAAAGACGCAAAATAGAGCGGTGAGATTGGTAAATTGGTTCATGCATATTAGTCCGCTGTACGACGTTTTTAGTTATTTCTTTAGAATTAAGAGCTCTTCCTACTCTGAGAAAACGTAAGTTGCAGACGCCAGGAGAATGAATTTCTGAGCCGCAGAATGCTGGAAAACATGCATCGCAAGTCTCATTGCGCTGATTGGAGGACTAAACGGCTGTCTCCAAATACTATCTCCAGAAAGATTTTTTTTCTAATTATCAATAGACATTAAAAGCGTATACGTCTAACACTATTTCCAATCAAAGACTAACAGGATTAGCGTTAACGTTCCTAGAGTGAATTTAAATTTGTGATATATTTTAAATGTTTTCGCCAAGATAAAAGAAAATCAAATTGGTGTTATAATTATAAGATTTTAAGGTGGTTTTTTTAAAGCTTTAATATTGAAACATTCTTACGAACCCCAGTATTGGAGCTTACACCTTTCTCCCAGAACCCATTTGGCTAAAGGTGTATCGAATGCAGTGGCGTAGCTAGGGTGGGGGCGAATTAAAAAATCCTCCGGGCCCCCCACTTGAGGGGGGCCCCAAATGAGTGTTTTTTTTTACATTAAAAATTAAATATTACGCAAAATGCAGGGCCCCCAAAGAGGTCAAGCCCCCCCGGGCCCCTAAACGATGGAAAATTCGTAGCTACGCCCCTGATCAAATGGATATTCTTTCTTAAAGTGGAACAGTCATAAGGAAAAAGTTGTATTAGAGCCTGGGCGGGTGTCCTGAATCAGGCAGTCTCTAATTAGCGGCGTGCACGGATAGATTAGCACGTGGATACATGACTATCGTAATTATATTCTCTTTTAATGGTACGCCTGAACATTTCTAGAACATTCTCAAAATGAACGCCAACTTGGTTTTCCGTAACTTCCAACGTCTTTATAAAGTTCTTTCTATAACGTTAGCTAATATAAACACATACACGCACAAGTTTCTATGTGGTCCAGCCCACTAAAATTAGTAGCCGCTGCGGGATAGTCTAGAAAATGGAGAATGCAAATCAATCTAACTTGTCAGAGGCGACTAGAAATGAGGGCGCCGGGGTCTGGAGTTCGAACAATCAAGGGACGATTCCTCAACGGACGACGACCGGGACAAAGTCGCCACGTCCGGGTATGGTGTCTTTCGTGAAATCAATCTCAAATAAGTTAGCAGGTCAAGCTGACACGTTATAAAGCATATTGTTGGGAGACATGTTGAAGATTTTATTAAGGAAAAACTAGTTTGATCTTAACAAGAAAAAATATTACCAAAAAAAATACATTACAATTTGTTATACAATACATGTACTAATCTTTGCAGACACATGCACGGCAGATGTGGGACAGAGAAGGAAAATGGGAGAGTTGCCCCGTTGTGCTCAGCCTTTGGCCTCGCTTCAAATCTGAGCATTTTGAGATACGAGCCATCGGTGACAGAAGTTTGTTCAGATAGGCAGATGGAGTCAAGCTTTCATAGGCCTAGAGTTGAACTCTTTAGGACAATAACAAAGACAGTGTAGAAAAGGAAAACATAGTTCAGAAGAGAACAGGAATGAGTTCATCGAACAGGAATAAGTCCATCGAACAGGAATAAGTCCATCGAACAGGAATGAGTCCATCGAACAGGAATGAGTCCATCGAACAGGAATGAGTTCATCGAACAGGAATGAGTTCATCGAACAGGAATGAGTCCATCGAACAGGAATGAGTCCATCGAACA
>JADKLZ010000130.1:39015339-39030896 GCA_021533235.1 Biomphalaria straminea | reverse complement strand
TCGTTTATCTATCTATCTATCTATCTATCTATCTATCTATCTATCTATCTATCTAACTATCTATCTATCTATCTATCTATCTATCTATCTATCTATCTATCTATCTGCATGTCTGTCTGTCTGTTTCTCTGTCTGATTGTCTATCTATCTATCTATCTATCTATCTATCTATCTATCTATCTATCTATCTATCTATCTATCTATCTATCTATCTATCTATCTGTCTGTCTGTCTGTCTGTCTGTCTGTCTGTCTATCTATCTATCTATCTATCTATCTATCTATATATATATATAGATATATCTGCCTGTCCGTCTATCTGTCTGTCTGTCTGATTGTCTGTCTATCTTTGTCACCTAAACACATTGCATGGATTGAAACACAACATTTATATTGGCAAGATAAAAAAAAATTGGATTCTTAATTAAGCTGTGTGTATAAAACACTCTTACAGAAAATACACACATAAACACACACACACAGAAACACGTATTAGATCTAGTACAGTAAGGTGAGTAATCAGAAAGTCATCCAATGTACTCACGACTTAATAGCCTCCAACTATAACCACCACCCGGACTATAGTGTAGAGTTTTGATGTAGACTAATGCGTGTTTGAATACACCAGGAACATCAATAGTCACCCTGGGGCCTCGCTGGCACTTTGGTTGGCTCTTTAGATTGTGGGTCACTAGGGCTGCTCAAAGATTTCCAGATGAGGGGGGAGCGCAAGGGTGGAGATAAACAGGACGGTGTTGATGTTATAAAGAAATGAAAGACCTAAGTACCCCAGATAATGGTGATAATGTAACTGAATTGTAAATATTGTTTTGGCTCGTGCACAGGTCTAGCCCGAGACATTGTTAGCAGTTTGTTGATGTCGCAAAATAAATGTACAAATTTATTCTGTTAAGATGGTTATCTCCCCTTTTGTGGCCACGGGATATTATACAATCTGGTTAGCTTGTTGCTGTAAATATACATCGGCATCCTCACCGCTTTAAACTTACACTTTATAAATGGAAATTTGAGCAAGAGCTAAATTTGGAGGGGAATAGTATTAAGGAGTATTAAAACACATTTGGAGTGATATGAATCAGAATAATAAAAATTACCTCTACTTGGGTTTAAGAATTATAGTAGAAGATGTACGTTTCAAACTTACTTTAAAGCGGCGACCTATAAAGGGGACTAATTCAGCTAATAAACCACCTCAGCCAAGTACAATTTCATTTCTTTTTTCGAGATGCCAAAACAAAACAATTAATTACCAATAGCTAATTAACTAATTGGATAATGTTTTTTTTTAATCGATTCTTGTCTTGTCATGTAAAAGAAATAATTGTGCAAAATTTCAGATTGATAGGAGGCGCGGTGGCTGAACGGTAAAGCGCTTGGCTTCTGAACCTGGGGTCCCGAGTTCGAATGGCGGTCAAGACTGGGATTTTTATTTCGGGATCGTTGGGCGCCTCTGAGTCCACCCAGCTCTAATAGGTACCTGACATTAGTTGGGGAAAAGTAAAGGCGGTTGGTCGTTGTGCTGGCCACATGACACCCTCGTTAACCGGAGGCCACAGAATCAGATGACCTTTACATTATAGACCGCAAGGTCTGAAAGGGGAACTTTACTTTTTTTTTCAGATTGATTCGAGGTAGGGTGTGAAAGAAATTACGCGCACAAACTTTTTGACCAGACATGACAGAATGAGTTGATTCTCAGTTAATATAAGCTTTGTAATAATAACTAATACAACATGGTTGATAAGCATTACGCAAACATTTCATGAGGACAGGTCAATAAGAACTGGACAATGTCTCCAAGCTGGGCTTAGTTTTACAGATCACGTGGTGTAATGAGCTGGACACTGACCCATTTAATAGAGATGGTCTTAGCCGACAGCTTAGAGTACTGATTGAAAAACTGAACATGAGGGAGGGGGGTGGCGAGGTATAGGACAAGAAATTGAAGTAAACCCGAAGTATGATTCATTCAACAGATAGAGAGAAGGGAAGAAGAGAAAGAGAGGGTGAGGGAGGGAGAAAAAGAGATAGTAAGAGAATGGAAGAAATGAAAGAAATGTGAAGAGATTTTTAAAAAAGTGGTAGAAGAAAAAGTAAATAGGTACGAAATAAATAATGAGGTACTTTTTTGATTCTCTAAGTAACAACGGCATCCAGCGTGATTCTTTCAGGTCTGAGAAATATCACTAGTGACAGTCGGGAACCATTCCCTGAATATGTAGGGATAACTCATTAATGAGAGTTGGACACTTGGAGTTCTTTTCCCGTCCTGGATTAACAAATCCTACATTTCACCATCCAACCATTGCGACATCTATATCTCAAGCTACATACCGGGTAATGGAGAAGATTCCTTGTAGGAACAGTTACTGGTTTTCTTTTGACTTTGATTTATCGTTTTTCCTCTTCTTCTAATTCTTTTTCATTTGAAAATAAATTACAATTTTTTTTTGTTATATAAGCTTTCACAGAACTGTGTTACTTATTTAGACATTATGTTAACCACGAGACTGAAAACTGAGAATGAAATGATTCAGAAAAGAAAAACTACATTCATTCTTTGTGTATGTGTGTGTATGTGTGAATATGTGTGTGTGTCTTTTTCGGTGTCGAAATTCATCTAGATCTAGGACAAACAAAAATACTTGACAGCGCCCGATGCTTTACGACATAACATCTAGGTCCTCGATAACTGCTAAATTCCCATTAAACAGGACTTTATGTTGTCATTATTCGAATTGAATAGTCATATGGCTTTAACTGTGGCATATTTGTTTTTAAAAAGGTCAAGCAGTCAACCACTTTATGTAAGAGAAACAAAAATCACATCATCATATTTACATTACATTTTTGTTACTAGCGCTTCGATTCCGAACCGGGTTGTCTTGAGTTCAAATCCCAATGAAAACTGGGAGTTTGAACTTATAGATTCTAATGGGTACTCTTAGGGAAGAAAATACGTTTGGTCGTTGTGCTGGTCACATGACATCCTCGCTATAGAGGCATGAGCTTAACATCGTCTGTATTGCCTGTTCTAAAATGTCTTAAATGCTTTGAATCACTTGAGCCTTCAAAAAACTATGACATGTGCATCATAAGTAAAGAAGCCTTACAGACCTTGATGTCTCATGTTTCTATGACAGCCCGTTAAACGAAAGTATCAAGTGGCCAGCACAACGACCAACCAGCGTTTCTCCAAGTCATCATTAGAACTGGATGGACTATGGGACATCCGGATAATCGCAAAGATCTAAATCTCTGTCGTAACTAAGATTCGAACCTGTTACTCCTTCGGTGCGATGTAACACTCGGCAACCATCCTCCTTAAGACTAAGAAGTGTAACTAAGGTACTCACCCCTTAAGACTAAGAAGTGTAACTAAGTTACTGACCTCTTAAGACTAAGAAGTGTAACTAAGGTACTGACCCCTTAAGACTAAGAAGTGTAACTAAGGTACTGACCTCTTAAGACTAAGAAGTGTAACTAAGGTACTCACCTCTCAACGCTCACTGCTATTAGGTTAAGAACTGACGCCAGAGCAGAAAGCATCTCAACGGCGCCGGACATCTTGCAAAGGACTGCCCCATTGTGCCAGTGTCCGATAAAGTACTTGGCGCTCTCGTAAGGGACGCAGACCAGTAGAAAGAGAAGGTCAGCAACTGCAAGACTGACCATGAAGGAAGCGGTCACGCTCCTTGATTTCCTGAGAAATTAAAAATGTGAAATTCAGATCAATTATAAACGTTCCTTATTTAACTTATTATTGACTTATCAACGTATTTTTCTCTATAGCCTGAAAAGCAATAAGGAATCCAACAGCCGACTAATTATTTCCAGACCACGTGATTCAAACGACCTTGACAGAAGTGGTCGTTTGGTAGAAATTGAGCTCTAAACAAAATTTAGTGTCTGTAGAAGCACGTGAACAGTTAATTTACCTGTTCGGCTTAATTGACTGGAAAAGTTTATTTTCAGAAGCGATTACCTTTGAATGCAAAGGATGAGAAACATAATTTAGCGACTGGTCTGTGAGTACAACCAGCTGATTCTGCAATTCTTCTCGTCAATGATCCATATATATCTTGCTGACTACCTGATACCCTTGCTACACTATGTTTAAAAAATAGTCTATATGATAGTTTAAATTTGCCGGAACACTTTTAAACCCCTCAATTAAACGGCCTGTATTACAAGGCTTCCCCACCACAAACACAATTTTCTAGTCCTAAAATTCTATAAGTCTCTCTTTCATCCTTCAATCGAATGCTGATAAACCCTCTTCCAGATGTTTTTTTTTTTTGCTCCCAATAGCTGTGGAATTCTTTTGGTGGCCTTTCTAGCGAGAATTAGCTGATTTGATTTACCGGACTGGTGACTTCATAACACTAGTTGACAATTCAGCTGTTAAAATGGGCTGTCTTTGCTTGTTACATAAAATAGACAACTAGCTTTATTAAAGATATATTACACAGCAGCTACCCCTCCCGGCCTAAAACAAATCTCCGCAGCCCTCTTTTCTAAACCACCAACTTTCCAGCTTATTTCAGTGCTGCTGCGACAGTCGTTGACTTATAGCCCCAAACTCCAGGTTGACAATTAAAAGGCTGTAGAACTCTTATATTTTAATGTATAAAACTTGTGAACGAAACTAAATACAACTTTAATTACAATATAGACAACTTCAACTAGAGAAGAAAATGAAATGAAGTGATATTTTTTCAAACAAATTTAACTCGCTATTATAAAAACACATCCTTACACTCTGGCTTCTTGGGGCGTCTCGTGTACTTAACACAACTTACGATAGTCCCGCTTGCAATCATTCTACAAGGCCAACATTAAATGAATGCTCTCTTTCTCTCCAACTAACAATACATACTCCGTTATATCATCAAATTGGAAACACACACATACTCCCAAACCTTCAGATATATAACAGGGGTTCTCAACCTGTGGGTCGCGACCCCCTTGGGAGTCGATTGACGATTTGTCAGGGGTCGCCAAAGACCATCGAAAAAATGGATTGTTTTTATTTTATTCTGTTACTAGTTGACCGGCGGCATAGCATACGCCGCTATTTACCAGGGCCGGCGACCGCAGTGGGGCCCGCATTTCATAGGACCCGCAATTTTATAGGATCCGCTCTAATTTAAAGTGTAAAAATTATTAAATTAAGCCATTTTATCACTTACAACAGATTCCCCGCAGTGGGGCCCGCATTTCATAGGACCCGCAATTTTATAGGACCCGCTCTAATTTAAAGTGTAAAAATTATTAAATTAAGCCATTTTATTACTTACAACAGATTCCCCGCGCCATCCTGTCGATTTAACATCCCTACAATTATTTGTCTGTTAAGCTATTGCTTTAAAAGAAATCAAACACATTTTTAACAAAATATAGTCATTTATAACGACCGCAGTGGGGCCCGCATTTCATAGGACCCACAATTTTATAGGACCCGCTCTAATTTAAAGTGTAAAAATTATTTAAATTAAGCCATTTTATTACTTACAACAGATTCCCTGCGCCATCCTGTCGATTTAACATCCCTATAATTATTTGTCTGTTAAGCTATTGCTTTAAAAGAAATCAAACACATTTTTACAATTATTTGTCTTAAAGGTCTTTTGCAAGTCAATGGATTTTTTTTATCTAAAGGATTATAGAATATCTGCATTCTAGAAAATTTTCTCTTTGACTATTAAATACATAAATAATTCGAGTTTTAAATATGGTTTTAATTTTTCGCATTATAAAATAAGTAAAGCCAATGCGTTAAAAAAATGATTAATGGAGCTAAAAATAGATTACTCGTTGTTGTTGTTGTTGTTGTCTGGCCTAATTCTTTGAGAAATAATATATAGACTAGTTGACCGGCGGCATAGCATATGCCGCTATTTACCAGGGCCGGCGACCGCAGTGGGGCCCGCATTTCATAGGACACGCAATTTTATAGGACCCGCTCTAATTTAAAGTGTAAAAATTATTAAATTAAGCCATTTTATTACTTACAACAGATTCCCCGCGCCATCCTGTCGATTTAACATCCCTATAATTATTTGTCTGTTAATTATATAAGCTATTGCTTTAAAAGAAATCAAACACATTTTTAACAAAATATAGTCATTTATAACGCTGTTAACCATCAAGCTGTAAGGGAAATAAGTCTTTGGCATATGGTTGAACACAATCTTCAATTACAAACACAATAGCACACTACAGACTGAAAAGATAAAATATAATTTTTAAAAAGTCGAAGAACAAAACTCCACTTGTCTCTCTAACCTTACTAATGCTTTTTTTTTTCCACCACAATTGTTCACAAATACTCGTATTAAAGGTCTTTAGCAAGTCAATGGATTTTTTGTACTAAAGAATTATAGAGTATTCGTGCTCCAGAAAACGTTTCTCTTTGACTATTAAATACATAAATAATTCGAGTTTTAAATATGGTTTTAATTTTTCGCATTATAAAATAAGTAAAGCCAATGCGTTAAAAAAATGATCAATGGAGCTAAAAATAGATTACTCGTTGTTGTTGTTGTTGTTGTCTGACCTAATTCTTTGAGGATTATATATATAGATTGCTGTGTGTATGTGCGGGGGGGGGGGTCGGGGCAGAGTGGTGGATTGTAAAAAGGGGTCGCTGAGCTTAAAAGGTTGAGAACCGCTGAGATATAACAATATATCATTTGGTCCATGCACTTCACTACCACAATCTCATACATTTGGCCATGTAACAAGATCTTCGGGACTCGCAAAGACCTTCCTTCAGGAAACAGTACCAGGAAAAAGAAGAAGAGGCAGACAGAGAAAGCGGTGGGAAGACAACATAAAAGAATGGACGAGTCTACCATTGTAAGAGGTTCTAAACAGGGCAAAGGAATAGAGAGGAATGGAGAAAGACGGTCTACAAGTCTTGCTTGGTGCCCCAACGGTCCACCAGACTTAGGGCTTAAAAGGTTGAGAACCGCTGAGATGTTATAATATATTATTTGGTCCACGCACTTCACTACCACAATCTCTGCTTCTTTAAGATATCTCTTCAAACATCCACACAAATATATTCCTTAAATTAAATGTGTAAATTCGATCGATGACTCGCATACAAAATCTGGTAGTATCAATATTATGACGAAAAGAACGAAAGCATCCGTCTTACCTGTCTCCAACCATGGCGAAGATGACTAGAGAGTTCCCCACGAGTCCGAGCAGGAACGTCACCCCGTAGACAGCCACTGTAGGGATGAAGTGGGGCTCGTGGATCCATGGCTTCAGGAGGTTTTGGATGTTATCGTCCTCGTAGTAGAAGCGCCCCTGCTGCTCGTTGTCGGCGCCGATGTTTCTCGCGTGACTCTCGTTGATGTCCGAGACGTTGAGGCCCTGAGTCACGTGACTTGTGAGAAAGTCCAACGGGAAGTTTGCTGCCGTGGTTTCATTCATGGTGTCAGTAACCAACTGCTGTAAAGAAATGACGCGCATGTTCAATGAACTGTACAGAGGGGGGGGGGAACAACTATCTGGATCATCACAAGTCAATCAGAATTTGTCTTGATTTATACAGAAAAAAAAAATCTTTTAAAAACGAAGCTTTTGTTTTTCTTGTTTATAAAAGAAAGAACCGCTAATTGACAAGCTTCAAAGTAAATGGACAACGAAACAGCAATTATCTTATCTTATATACTACTTCCAAAAAAAAAGAAGATGATTATGTCCTACATATAGTCATGCATGTTAACCAATGATTTGAATTCTGCCAAATCACTGGTTTTCTTGTCTGGCTCAGGCAACCCATTCCATGCTCTAATATGACTAAGGAAGAAAAAAATACTGGCTTCTCCGACTCATAATGAGACTAAACTTGCACGTAGTTTGAAAGACAAAACAAAATGCTCCAGTAGATGAAGTAGCCGCTGTCTTTTACAACTGAACATTGCCAGTCAGGGCCGGTCCTAGCAATTGCGGGGCCCTATGCGAAACTGATTGCGCGGGGCCTAGTTTGTGTGGGACTAAGAAAAATAAAATCGACTTAAAAATTGCGATCAAATTAACCTTTACTTTACGAACCTTGTAATCAATGACATATTTACTTGCCAGTGCCTATAAAAGTAAATAAAGTATGAGAACTTCAGAGTAAGGTAAACATTCGCCCGATATTTATATTCTATTACATGTAAGCTGACAATGCCTTCCTCTTCTCGTGCGTAGGATTGGCGTTTTCAGCAATGAATGACACTCACAACTGATAATTTAGTCCATTTTTCTGCAGAAGTTTTAGATTTTCCAGATTTTAATAAATTCAGGAGATTTCCAGGAATTTCCAGGAACTTTTCTTATATATTTTGCAATGTTACACCTTGTATTAGCGCGGGGCCTATGAAAGCGCGGGGCCCACTGCGACCGCATAGGTTGCAGTGGCAATAGTCCGGCCCTGTTGCCAATGAATGAATATTAAAATTGTGCCTGAAAGAACTAAAACAACTTCCTTAATGACTGCATCAAGAATATCATGAATGACGACTACATTATACAATCTACATGGTCCCGGAATGACTACATTCAAAGTGTACAAATGTTCATTGTTATGAATACCATTTTTATACGACTGTGTATGTGTGGTATTGAATAAAGTCGCTCTTGAGTTATGTCCCTTGTGAATCTGTCCAGTGGTTGAAAGGGTCAATGTTAGTGGGGGAAAAAAAGGGGGGGGGGAGAGAGTAATGCATACTCTTGAGGACTATAGCAAGAGAGCAAAGAGGCCAGACGGTTTTTGTTGAAGAGATCTCGGAACTGAATATAAGTGCTGTTGATTTCAATAAGAAGCTCTACGAGTTGGTTCCATGCTTTGCATATTATTGCCAACATACCATGAATAGAACAGAACAATAGCATCTTATGGTATTGATAGAATTATGAGCAAATTTGAAAGTCTATATATTATTATATAAAGAATATTATAGAGATTTCCATGTAAAGGGTGGGGGGGGGGGAGAATTATATTCTATTTGGTGTTTCTGGTGTGCAGCATAAAGGAAGTGCTGACAAGCTATCCTTTCTTCTAAAGTTATATGGAAATTTGTGTAGTTATTTTTAGCAGTGTAGAATCGAGTTTTCTATGTCCTAGCGTTTGTAGTATGTCCTAGCGTTTGTAGCTCTATTTTCTTTTTGTTACAACAATTCAGAGGCGTCCCAGTCTTCACCAGGATTCGAACCAAGGACCCTCTGGTTTGGAAGTCAAGCTTTACCACTCAGTTTCCCACCGGCACCTTTGACACAGAAAGTCTGACCTCTGATCACAGCGCGTCCTACGTCATCACTCGTTATGGGCCAAGGCTTAGCGTTTAGGCTGATGTGTCAATGATGAAACCTTTGTCTTGCTGTGTAGCGTACATAGATGTAGAAATGATTCTTTTGAAAAACCCTATAACCTTCATCTAAATATGATTTAGACTTTTCGAACATTCCTATTGGATTCAAATTCTAGATCTACAATGGTGAACAAATGTTGCCTCGTTTTGTAAAGGGTCTAGGTTCTAGATCTATAATCTATGCTTGAACAAGCTTGCTGTTCTTCCAACTCGAATGAAAATCTCTTATTATGTATTACGAAAATGAGGAAGTGTATCCGGTCTTAGTGTGTGAGTGGGGTGTATATTATAGCTAAAGAGATCAGTGGATTCTGTTTCTACCTGTTGCTATGGACGGCACGTTTAAGTCACAGGTGCAGGGCTGCGTTTGTTGACATCTCCTGCTATGGCAACCAGAGTGTGACATCATAAGACCATCATTCTGGGAGGATAGACAAAATGAAATAGATTTATACTTTATAAAATAGTTTTTATGCTTTTTTTTTACATTTTGAAATATCTCAAAGAATAATTCAATTGCAATCAAACCTAATACGATAACAAATGAAAATAAGGTGGATGACATTGTTGAAAAAAGAAATATTTTCAACTTGTTTATCACAGTAAAATCCAGTTAATCGGACCATTAAAACCGAATCCTAAACGGCAATAACAATTCGTTATTCAGCAGTCAAATCCGGTTAATCGGAACAGCCGTTTATTAGGACCAAAACGATCTCTCCCCGATGATGTTCGGTTATGAACAATTCGACTGCATTTGAAATTAAATCAAGCGAAATATATTTTTAAAAGTAAAAGAAAAAGCCAAACTAATAAAGCTTATGGGGAAAAACTTCACATTTAAAGTTGCACTATTTAATATGGTGGTAGGTACGTTCCGTTTGAAAATCAAGCAAAATATATTTCAAAATAAGAAAAAAGGGCTTATTTTAAAGAGAATAACTTCACATTTAAAGTCATATTATACTTTAGGATTTACTTCCTCTTTTCAGATCGAACGAAACATTAATCGGTTATATATATAATATATTTAAAATTTCAAAATAAGAAAAAAAGGGCTTATTTTTAAAGAGAATAACTTCACATTTAAAGTCATATTATAATTTTGGATCTACTTCCCCTTTCCAGATCGAACGAAACATTGATCGGTTAATTTTGTAACTGTGTAAAGTCTCGACTCGAATGGAAAGGGAGAGAAGTAACGTGTACAAAAATGTGTACAAAAATGTGTACCAGGCGGAAAGACAGTTGATATAAGCATTATAATGATACAGATTATAAAAATGAATGTAAAACAAAAAACAAAAACAATAAGGCACTTGACAACTCAAGCAAAACATTAGAGTTTATTAAAAGAAAGTTTTACAAATAAAACAAGAACATAAAACTAAAATGCTGTTTAACTTTAGTTAGGCCAATATTGGAATATGCATCCTCTGTTTGGGACCCTTCAACGAAAACAAAATTAAGAAACTAGAACAGATGGAAAATAGAGCAATGAGTTTGATAACAAACGAATATTCCTATTCGATTAGAGTAACACCTTTAGTAAAATCACTAAACTTAGAGACACTTCAGGACACTAGAATAAAAGGTCTACTAGTACTATATAAAACGCTAAAGCCACTAAACCATAACTTACTAACAGAATATCAAAACCTAATGAAATACTCAGAAAAACACACAAATCAAGGCACTTTTCTTATCCGTTACGCTAAAACAAATTCACACAAGTGCTCCTTTTTCCATAGTGCCATTAGAGAATAAAATGGGTTGTCTGAATCAGCCTGCAAAACGTACCTCTTCATGCATGACTAGACTGACACATGAAATGAGTGTTATGCATTCACCATTTTTTTTTTTAAAGTAACGTCTGTAATATATAAGATAAGACAATGATACAAAAATATACAAGCAAAATGTTACCACGAAGGAATGTTTGTATCTTTAAGTCTCTTGTGACACGGAGGACTGTGTGTGAGCTGTATATCCCAGCCACTAATGTTTGTTTAAAGTTGATCCCATCTATTATGTAGCTGTGACGTTCTCCAAACTTTGAGAGCATAGTCTTTTTGATTAATTAAAAAGTAACCAGTGGCGTACCTATGGTGGGGGTGGGGAGGAGAGCATTTTCTTTTTGATTTGGTTAAAAACTAACCATTGGCGTAGCTAGGGTGAGGGGAGGGAAGAATCTGAAAATCTCCCCGGGCCCCTACTTGAAAGGAGGACCCAAATTAGTGTGTTTACATTAAACTTTAAATATTACGCAAAATGCAGGGGATCCTAAAGACGTCAAGAACCCCGGGCCCCCAAAATGATAGCGAATTCCTAGCTACGCCCCTGAAGCTAGTTATGAAAAGTAGATGAACAACAGAGGAGTCTGGGTAACTCATAGAGAAAGATTGAGCAACGAAACACAAAATGTAACAATATGGCTTTTAGCATCTCCTTTGAGCAGTTGGAGCTACTTTCTATACGTTTGTATTTTACGTTGTTAATGTTGACAATGAAGTGCATTAAAGTGAATTTCCAGAGCGCCGGTTGCATTAACTAATTTAATTATTGTTTAAAAAATGAAAAGAAGGATATGTCACAATTTCGGAGAGAGAGAGAGAGAGAGAGAGAGAGAACGAGCTTTAGAAAGAGATACTTAAAAGCATATAAATATTTTAGCTTTTAATGAATTACAACATTACATTAAACAGAGAATAATAAAGTTAATATAATTATATGGATATATAATTACTTGCTAAAAACATTTCTTTAATTAAAAATATGCCTAAAGAAGATTTGATACATTAGTTATGTACATAAAAAAATAATTCATACACTAAATACAATCTGAAAACTAAATACCAAAAGTTATTGTCTCATTTAATTAACATCTCTAGAAGCACTAACTGTAAGATTAGATCTGAGATCTTAGTTTATGTATATTTAAAGATGGAGAAAGTTCCCCTTTCAGACCTAGTGGTCTATAGGGCAGATGATGTAAAGGTCATCTGATTCTGTGGCCTACGGTTAACGAGGGTGTCATGTGGCCAGCACAACGACCAACCGCCTTTACTTTTCCCCAACTAATGTCAGGTACCCATTAGAGCTGGGTGGACTCAAGGGCGCCCGAAAATCCCGAAATAAAAATCCCAGCCTTCACCAGGATTTGAACCCGGGACCTCCAGTACGGAAGCCAAGCGCTTTACCGCTCAGCCACCGCGCCCTCAAAGATGGAGAAAAGCGAAGAGATATGATTTTTAGATTTATAAGCGTCAATGATTCGATTTCATTATCATGTTTATCTAATTTCAAGTTCGCAATTGATTAATACTTCATTACTGTTTAAACTAGCATTAGAGCCGTCATTAAAAGATATTTTAAAGTGTAAAACAAGCAGAATATTTTATTTAATCCTTATTTTTTGAAAAGCTTATCTGGAAAGCTGCCTGGTGGTGCAGTTTGAGCGCTGGACTGTCGTTCGTACTTATCGATGGTCCCGGGTTCAAACCCTGCCCTCTTCCTTGTCCCCGTCGTCCTGTGGTTGGGTTTTGACTAGGAATTAAAGTATCTTCAAATCTGAAGGAAAATCCGTAACATGTAAAACATTTTTACAAATATCTAGGTGGAGGAACTCCAAAGTTACAACTATATCTCTCAGTAATTTAGAAGATATTCCCCTTATTCGATATCATATTTGATGCATTCAACTATTGTCTATGCTAATGAATAATTGTGTAAAAATTTCAACTTGATCCAAGCATGGGTGAGGGAGAAGCAACGTGCACAACCCAGACAGACAGACAGACAGACAGAAAGAGTGAGTTGATATAAGCTTTCTAAAAAAAAGGGGGGAAACCTATGTAAACTCAGCGTAATATTTTAGCCGACTTTTTCCAATGTATTTTGATTAGGGAATTGAAACTTTGTATATTAGATAGATTCATGCCTTCAGGCTGTTTAGGAATCAGAATGATGACGTCAGATATGATCACATCCCTCCGCAGTGAAAGGGCATCCAACATTTTCATAACTTCTAAGTCCTGAATCAGTTTTACGATCGCTGAAAGATAATTGTAAACTAGATCTCTCTTTCAACTGTTGCTCTGAGCACTGCCGGATCTGGTATAGTCTTTGACTTTTTTGCCTCAGTGAAGACTCTTCTTTGTTCTAATCATAATATGGAACTATCAATGCGGTGAAGGAGGGTTATCAGACCAAACTCTCAATATCACTTTTGCTTGAGTAGCCTGGCGTTAGCCTGACACAGAGAAATGGATATCGCTATCCTCAGGACAGCGGGAAAGAATTGACATTTAAGAAATAGCAATCTGGATTTCAAGTTTAAAATCCCATTCACAAACTAAGACTTTAAAGGAAATATGGCATTATTACGTGATGGTAAAATAGTACCTCTTTGTACTTTATGGTATATAACGAATAGTGCATTGAAAACAATAGTCAAAACCAAATTATAACATTTACGTAAGTTTGGAAATCTGAGAAATTGTTTAAAGATAATTCTCCCAGACCAGATACCACAAAAAATGAATGATTTGGACTTAACTTTTTTTATCCATTGTAATTTTCCTAAGACTCGACTTGGAGCTTTTTGGAACTCTAGTCCCATGGTAACTCCCCTCCATTTGTCAGTCTGACCAACTGTTCTGTCGTAAGATACAAGCAGATGAAATTTGTTACATGCCTATTATTGATGAAATGAGTCCCAAGTTACTCGAGCTAGAATAGAGGCTGAAGGCCGTTCACACGTTGAAAACTCCACCATTTTCATTCTCTTTGCTACATCAGATGTCTGCTGTAAAGGGGCTCCTTGAGACACGGTCTATGACCGTCCGAAAAAAAAGTTATAACCGTGCTGGATGTGGTAAAATATGTAGGTCGCGCTGAAACTGCGTATCCACTTGAAATACTGGGATCCTCATTAATCTTTGGACTCGAAGAAAAGCTTTATGCTGTTAATAAACCAAATAATGATTGTTGTACACTTTTCAGCGTGTATAATAATATGTGTACGCTCTTTAGTTAATTATTTGTTATTTAGTATATAATATCAGGTGGCCGAGCCTTGCTCGGTTAAATAATTTCATATACCCGAAGTCATTTTTGGATTTTTTTTTTATAATTACGAAAATGAACGATTGGATAAAGACTACTAATTCGAAAAATTTCTTTAGTATTCTGTTTGTTCTATATGTAAATTGGTACGTTCAGACATTTAATTTTGGAATTAGTATATTCAATTATGGCTTTAGTACGAAACATCGAGTGACGCAAATTTCTACGTTATTGGGGAAAACTTCAAAGACTTTCTTACAAGCCAATAATAGTAGGCCTACGATAGTTTTACGATAGTTTTACGCTGTCTAGACTGTAGGAGGACTTAAGAGACTTGATATTTAATCGCCATGTACAATTACATATAGAACAAACAGAACACTAAGACTGTCAGACCATAAGAAGTTCATACCGGCTTTTGCCATCCATCTATCCCAGTGGTGCTACTGGTGCTACAGCCCATGGAAGGATATGGCCTGCTTTTACACATCCCTCCATTCCGATATCTTCTAGGCCTTTCGTCACCACACCCTAACCCCATGTTTTTTACTAAGGTTTATAGTTAAATCAAAAGTGGCTGCAGCGTACGCAAACTCGTTGACCGCTTAGAATATTGTGTGTTGGTTTCCTTTTCGAGTCGATGTGAAGCTCGAAGTCGCAGATCCTCAAGTTTCCTTAAACGCTCCTCAGAATTTTCTAGCTTGACGATATTACTAATGATTGCATTTACGAATAATAACGTTATGTCAATAAAATATTAACTTCACGTCAATAATAATAATAATAATAATAATAAAATTATTATGTTTATATAAATAATGTTTGTCTAAATGAATCTATATAAAAGACCTTCTAAAAAAAAACAAAGATTTAGATCGAACAAAATTATAAAATATTTGTCTTCTATAAATTTAGAGTGGAATTGGCAATGCTGTTACATCTAGATCTAGTCTAGGAAAAAAAGCGATTGAAATCTGGCTGAAATCCTATAGCTCAGACGTAGACGTCTAGATCTATTTGTTTTCCTGAAAAGTTGTGAACATCTTTTCTTCTAGAAATTACAACAGAAAACCTATTAGATTATTATTAGATCTCTTCA
>JADKLZ010000130.1:38983454-39006431 GCA_021533235.1 Biomphalaria straminea | reverse complement strand
GAAACAAAGAGAGAAACAAATAGTAAAACAAAGAGAGAAACAAATAGCGAAACAAATAGTAAAACAAAGAGAGAAACAAAGAGAGAAACAAATAGTGAAACAAAGAGTGAAACAAAGAGAGAAAAAATAGTGAAACAAAGAGAGAAACAAAGAGTGAAACAAATAGTGAAACAAATAGTAAAACAAAGAGAGAAACAAAGAGTGAAACAAATAGTGAAACAAATAGTGAAACAACAAACAGTGAAACAAATAGTGAAACAAAGAGCGAAACAATTCGAGAATGTTTATATTAACACAGTCTTGCTTAACAAAGAGAACGTTAACAGTGGGACCTCGGACATGTGTTGTGGCAACATAAGGATGGACTACACATCTCGATCGTCAATACAATCCACCCAGTCACGGTCCGACGACGCTGTTTTACTGCTACAAACTTGTCAGGAGCAAACAGATTGGGACATGTTTGTGAACAACTGCCCAGACAGATGAACTTAACTGTTAATTCATAAATCAAGTTCTGTGAAAACATTATTATGTGAAAGAAGGAAATTAAAAACACTCAGCTACAATAGACCCTGGATGACCAATATAAAAATTAACATTTTGTCATCATCATGATTTACATAAAAGTCTATTTCAGACCTTGTGGCAGATTAACAAGGGTGTTATTTGGCCAGCACAACGACTAAACGCCTTTACTTTTCCCCAACTAACGCCAGGTACCCATTAAAGCTGGGTGGACTTGGAGGCCCCTTAAGGATCTCGAATTAAAAAGTGAAATAGATTTCAATCTAAGGATTTACTTGTTTAGATGGCGACAAAATTTCATATTTGCTTATCATACAGCGATGTATATCGCTGGGCAGGGCACGTATCCCGTGTGGGAGACGAACGTATGCCAAAGGCAGTCTTTTTTGGTGAGCTAAAAGGTGGTCGACGTAACAGAGGCGCCCTACGGAAACGCTTCAAAGACCATCTTAGGCGTCAACTTTCCTTGGCTGACATAGAAGAGAGCACCTGGCCGCAAGCGGCGTCGGAACGAGACAGCTGGAGGTCACTCACGAAGGCCGCGGGATACACATTTGAGACCAAAAGAAAATCTGCCGCCGAGGACAAACGCAGACGACGAAAAGAAAATCTAATCCGACCACCTACGGACAATGGTTTTGCTTGCCCTGGATGTGGCAAAATAATGTAGATCACAGCTGGGACTGCACAGCCACGGGAAACACTGTATTCCTCACTAATCTTCGGTCTCAAAGACAAGCTTATTATTATTATTATTATTGCTAATATCAGATTATTATTTCTTGAAGAATAAATTACCATCCTTAGCTCTTTCTTGTGTGTTAATAGAGAATCTTCACCTTTTTACGTCTGGCATGATGAGGCCAACAAAAGTTTGGGGTTCTGCGCTAATCAAATCTGAGCACATCCATTCTGTAAATGTAACACTGGCTTCAGCGATGTTCTCCTGACTAGAAGTTAAGAAGATTTTTAATCTTCTCTGTTTCAGTGCGCAGTCTCGAATTGACAATCTCTTGTTCAGTGCGCAGTCTCGAATTGACAATCTCTTGTTCAGTGCGCAGTCTCGGATTGACAATCTCTTGTTCAGTGCGCAGTCTCGAATTGACAATCTCTTGTTCAGTGCGCAGTCTCGAATTGACAATCTCTTGTTCAGTGCGCAGTCTCGAATTGACAATCTCTTGTTCAGTGCGCAGTCTCGAATTGACAATCTCTTGTTCAGTGCGCAGTCTCGGATTGACAATCTCTTGTTCAGTGCGCAGTCTCGAATTGACAATCTCTTGTTCAGTGAGCAGTCTCGGATTGACAATCTCTTGTTCAGTGCGCAGTCTCGAATTGACAATCTCTTGTTCAGTGCGCAGTATCGAATTGACAATCTCTTGTTCAGTGCGCAGTATCGAATTGACAATCTCTTGTTCAGTGAGCAGTCTCGGATTGACAATCTCTTGTTCAGTGAGCAGTCTCGAATTGACAATCTCTTGTTCAGTGCGCAGTCTCGAATTGACAATCTCTTGTTTTAGAAGGTTGACTCATGCGTCCTTTATGCAGTTAATACAGACTACATAGCAACTAACAATCCACCTGCTTTAGACTTAGTAGAAGATTTTTTATCTGTTCTCTGAAGTTGCTGTAATTATTATTATTATTATTATAGCTTTTATATAGCGCTACTTTCATGCTTATAGCATGCTCAGAGCGCTTTGGTCCAATCTCATTTAAGGTCCAGTGGGGGGGGGTTAGGGTATATAGGAGGTGATTTTCCGTGTTGCCTTTAGCCCCCCTCTAGGTAGCCAAGCCAAGTTCAAACGCACTTAGCCTCTCGACCACGCTTCCCATTTTTTGAAAATGAATCTATAAACTATCTTAACGGCTTTTCCTCCTAGACTCCAAGTTTTAATTAAGCGATTAAGCTAATTTCAGTTATTTCGTCCTAGCAGTGTGATGAAGTCCATAAAGACATGTGTAAACGGGCTAGTGTACCGAAAAACTTTTATTGAATAGATTTCAGCTTCAGCCGAAAGTCCAGCCAATCTCAGAGAATGTTTTGAGCAGATAATAAATAAAGAATGAAAGAATGTCAATGAAAGACTATAGACTTTTTTATCCGTCATGATCCGTGACAACGTGACCTCAACATTTTTTTTAAAAATTGATCCGTTTTGTGATGTAAGGTGAACTGGCTAAAATATTGAAAAATATTTGTCTCATTATCACCCAATATTTCAATAAGTTCGTTTTGTGTTTGTGGAGACATGAAAGTATTTAGTCTGGAACTAAGCTTAACTTGGAGCACATGTTCTCTCAGGAATGGGTCATACTTGGATTATAATTTCACAAACCCCTAGAAATGACCTAGATTTTGTCTTTGTCATTCTTCTTCAACATGATCGCGATACCCATCAAGTGCCAGATTCTGCTGTTTTTGGAGTCTAATACACGTATTTATAAGCTCAAGATCTACATGAAACCAGTGTACTGAAAATTGGAGTGCCAAAATGTGCCCCAGAAGAGATTAAACGTGTAAAAGTGCGTTGGTTTCAGAGATTTAAACAAATCTAGTAAAATTGACACAACCTGGTTAACAGCTTACGTTTTAATTTAAGAAAGAACATCGGAGATGAACAAAAGTGGCAAAGTAAATTAATTTGTAGTAAACATTTCTATACTTCGTTCATGTATGTACAATTCGTTGATTTTATTGAAAAACTGTATCCTTGGTTTGATGACGCTCAACACTTGATGCCCAGTGCGGCCCGCACCACACGCCACTGTCAGGTACCCACTAAGGCACTGGACTCAGAGGTGCCCTAAAAGTCTCAGTCTTCACCAGGTTAGAAACAGGGACCCCTGGTTTGGAAGCCAAGCACTTAACCAGTCAGCCACCGCGCCTCCATTATATGTTTTTTTTTACTATCCAGCTAATCCGGCTAAATAAAAAAAATGCTATCCGGTGCAGCCCAAGGCTAAACTGTCCACAGGCTTCTAAGTCGCGACTCAGTGTTGAGACCTTCTATAAGGATTGGATTGAAAGGTTTAAAATTGTACTCTGCTATTTGGGACCTCTTGCAGGACAGCAGAGGATGCTATTAAGCCAAGTTTGAGATCTATTCCATTGTGTCCACATTCTTCTTCTTCTTGAAACTGTCAGCTAGAGTTGAGCCTTCGGCTCTTGGAACTCTAGGCCAGCAAAAGTGGATAAGAGCTCCCTCTCACCGGCCTGATTGAGAACAGTGTACACTGTTTTGTCTGGCGGGTGGGTCAGATTCGCGGCAAGAGACCACGTATACTAAGACCCCCGCTATTTTCCTTTTCTATACCAGGCTAACTGTGCGGGACAGGCCATTTATGTAACGGCCCCTAAAGGAACAACGCCTAAATTGTGACAAGGTTGTGGGAGCTTTTTTACAGATCCGCACAGTGCAACGAGGGTGCTTTCGCACCCCCTTAGACACCCCACGGAAGTCTTGTTTTACTACCCTTTATCCTAATCGTTTTCCTGCTACGATCGTTTCAACCCGAGTATGAAGCAGGGTAGCACATAATGAACCGCGCATACCAAAGTTAGTCATTTGAAAAGTTGATATATCAAACAATAAAATCTTTTTCCATAGATGCTAATCAGAAAACAAAATTTTGCGTAAACTCTCAGAATAATGAAATATAGTTTGTGGGTGCCTATTCCAATTTCCTAGGCTTAACTCTTTCTCTCCGTAATTATTTTCACCGTTGCCATGGGATTCTTTATTTTGCTCACTAGTATTTCACTACCCTGTTATGATTAAGCTTCAACATTTTTCTTTTGTTATGAGAAAATATTTTATTTGATGTAGAATTAAAGGGAAATGGTGCATGCTTTTTTTTTACATGAGGCAATGCAAAGGTTATGAAATCAAACACTAATTTCATTTAATGAACTCGAATCCATGATGGTATCGTCAGTTAGGAGAAAAAGAGTTAACATTATTTATCTTACCTACGCCTTGCATCACTGCTGCGTAAGTCACAGTCAGACAGGCCGACAGAACAAGACCTACAACGTAAGACATCGCTTAGGTCGCAGTAATCTTCGTACAATGCGCCCAACACAAAGAAAGGCGCTTACTTATATACTCGAACACAATGTGGTATTAGCTAGATGCATACTATTTTGTTTTCTTTCTAAAATCAATCGTGCGTGAAATAGTTTCGGTGTACTTAACAGTGACATCTGGTGGTGAGCAAACACAATTCTTGGTCTCTCTTCTGGTCTAGATTGAACAAAAAAAAATGCTAGCGTAGCTGTTTTTCCGTGTCATGTGATTGTGACGTTTGTAGATATTTTGTTTTAAGAATGTTCAATTATTTGTACGCGGGAGAAGGCTTCCATGTCCAGAAAATGGAGATCGTGTCATTTTTTGGGGTTCGTATCCTTCGTCACGTTTCGATATTGTGTATGTTTCTGTTACCTGCAAAGTATGCAGTATATTTTACAGGTTTCAGACATTTTACAAGTTTAGTAGCTTATATAGGTTTCAGATATTTTACAACTTTTATATATTTTACAGGTTTCAGATATTTTACAGGTTTTCAGATATTTTAAATATTTCGAATGTAGATAACCAATAAGAAGTGCTACTATAAGCAGGGTGTCAGGGACATCCGTTCTGTTATCAGCAGCAGACGCATTGGTTGTATTGGGAACGTTCGTAGAATGCCAATAGGTCGACTTCCACAAGACATGTATGGCGATCTGACAAAAGACAGGAGAGCCGCTGGTCGCACACTTTTACGGTATACGGATGTATGCAACATGAAGCTCTTCAAAATTGGCACTAGCAGCTGGGGAAAAAGTGACACTGGATAGATCCACCTGGAGAGAGAGCATAAAGGAATGGTCCTGGGTTGCAGATGCCATACATAACAAAAGCAGAAAGAAGGGTGAAAACGCAACGGCGCCTGGTGATTACATATGCCTAACTTTCGATCGCAGATGTGTTTCAAGGATTGGACTCTTTAGTCACACAAGTAGTTGCAAAGGGAACAGATCATTTCTCGATACGTATAATGCAACAGAAACAGGTTTCAGATATTTTTAAATTTTCGATTGTTTTTTTTTTTCACGTAGGTCGGCGGGAGGCAGAAATTTGCATGGTTGAACTATGACGATCGGTCTCAGTTTTAACTAGATTTGATGTGAAATTGTGTGCTAGGATTTTTTATTTTACAAATTTGCTATCCGAATCACATTTTTATTGCTCGGTTCCTTGAGTCCCCTTGTGTATTTAATACATTCTGACAAATTTTATTCATTTGAAACCATAAATTAAAGTATTTATTTTGCCTTGACTTTCATCACTATTACAAAGACATAGACTAGATTGACTAATTCAACAAAGCATTGTAAATCACTTAAACACAGCTACCATCTCTTGAAGAACGTTTTTATCAAAGAAACCTTTCCAAAATAGCACCCATTAAACCACTGGTACATGAGATCTGAACAGAGTTGTCGTCTCCTTTACATTAGGACTAAAACAGAAAGATTTTAAAAACTTCCTTATCCGACTTTCGGTCAGAGTGTTACAAGTTCACCTGTTGTCATCAAGAAGTACATAGAAGTCTAATTAATTAAGCGCATGTTATAATTGTGTATGTGTTTCGTGTGTGAATGTTGTTTGTATTTTCATCTTTAGTGTTATTGTTACAGTAGTTAGGCTGGACGATTGTAGTCAAACTGAATTTCCATTTGTTTGGATCAATAACAATTATCTTATCTTACATTATCTTGAACATGTATATCGTAATTCTCAAGGTTGACTTCTACGTGATATTTACCATTATAGTCTGGTGATCTAATAGAAGGTAAGGAGTTGTAGATTCAGAAATATGTAGCAATGTTATTGAAATTTTAAAGAAAATCGTTAGAGCCTTTTACTAAATAAAATGTAAATATATGTACATGTATATTTATATACAAGAATTGCTCGCCTAATAGTATTATTATAGCTTTTATATAGCGCTACTTTCATGCTTATAGCATGCTCAGAGCGCTTTGGTCCAATCTCATTTGTAGACCAGTGGGGGGGGGGTATCTAAGAGTTGGTTTTTCCGTGCTGCCTTTGGGCGCTCAGTAAACACAACTCTGCCCGAGTCGGGTGTCGAGCCTCAAGCCCCCTTCTAGATAGCCAAGCAAGCCAAGCTCAAGCCGCACTTAGCCTCTCGACCACGCTTCCCATAGGACATGAGGTAAGTTTAGATGAGCTCATTTTTTTCTTTACTTAGTTTCTTGTGAGGCACCGCCCCAACGGCCCCAGCACTCATTTATATGAATTTTTTTAAGAACTGTTTTAGGTTTTATTAAACTAAAGATTTATTTTTTTTTGGTTTAGCGGCTTTAGTTTTTAATACACCATAACTTCGCGTCCCTCTTTAAAAGCTATGGTTTCGCAATTGATACTGCCACTAGGACTAAGATGGCAAGACCATGTGGTCATTAGGCATCCAATGGAATTATGAGAACGCCCTGATATGTTTAATGTATTTTTTTTTCTTTTTAATGGCAGTAAGGCCCGTATCACACTGTAAAAATTGTTTATATATTCTCCTATACTAGAAGTGATTACAAGCTTACAGAATCAACGTAGTGTTATAATGACAGAACAAATCTTTTGTAAAAATGTAATAGCTATACCCGTAGCTTATTGTGAGCTTCAGAACTTGTACACACTTAGCGATTAACAAACAATAACATTCGAAAACCTGAAGTGAGTCAAGATTTTTTTTAAGCGACACCTTTAACAAATGTGTAATGAGACTGTCCATCACAAATCATTGCACTACAAGGATTGAAAGCAGAGCATCTGGTAAACAAACGATAGAAAAAGAAAAAAAAGCATTGCTTTATTCTATAACGTTGGATTGAGTTTCGCAAAAAAAACTTGAATGTTGATCTTCATACTCTACTAGTATCAAATAGTTTGAAAAATCATGGAATAAAATATTCAACTCAAAAATTTAAAATATAAAGCTGGCGCTATAGTACGCGGGCGTAGCCGGGGTGAGAGAGGGAGTTCGGAGTTAAAGAAATCCTGGCTACGTCTATGATTTAGTAGCTAATGTACACTCTTTTTAAATCTTGAAAGATCATATTACTAGACAGTCTAGTAAAAGTACAAGTTTCGCTATTAGAGCTAGAAATCTATAGGGCAGATGATGTAGTGTATTTCTTTGGTCACGATTTATGAGGGTGTCAAGTGGTCAGCACAACGACCAACCACCTTTACGTTTTTCCTAAACTAATGTCAGGTACCCATTAGAGCTGGGTGGACTCAGAGGTACCTCAAAGATCCCAAAATTTAAAGCCCATTATACACTAGGATTTGAACCCCGGACCTATAGGTGCGCTTTACCGCTTAGCCATTGCGCTTCATTCCTACCTATTTATAGAAATAGAATTTTATACATCAACCCACTCGTTCAGCTTTCAAGCCATTATTACGAGGACACTAAAGAATGGATACCCATGCATAATCATCTACCTTTGTTTGTTAGACCGTTATCACTCACGATCTGTCGACCGTCTTTTCCCATTTCTATATCTATTGTATTGATAAGAATATCTTTGAATGACATTCTCAATGTTGTATTTCCCATAGTGTTCTCTACATCGTTTTCTTTTCCTGGTGCCGTTCCTGAAGGAAGGTCATATGTGATAGCTAGTGTCCTTTTATAGTACTTTTATTCCATTCTTAGGATTTTTCTCTTTAGTTCTGCATTTTGAGTCTTAAGATTCGCAAGCATACAAGTATCAGTACATGAGACATGTCTTGATCTTAGGGCCTTTATCTTTCCTGATTGAGCATTGTGACTGCACTGTTTATGGGCACAGTATGGGTAGGTATGTAGTTACTCCGGGGTAGTTCTAGAGGGAAAGTAGCTGACAAGCAAAACTAAAATAAATTGGAAGCACTAAAGCAATTGTTATAATTTAATCGATCAACAATCTAATAGTATTTCAGTTCAATTTCAGTTTTAGTAATAATTTTAGACCAATCTAATATCTAATCCAATTTAGTATTATTTTATAATTTTCATTATCAAAATGTGTCTTTTTTATTATACAAATTCTTTTCTTTTTTATTTAAAATATTGAGCAGGAGACTAAAAAATTACATTCTTAACATTCTTACCAATCTTATATTAAGTCTGTCTGTCTGTCTGTCTCCTACTTTCTCCCACACCCATTGTCAGATCAAGTTGAAACTTTGCACAAATATTCGTTGGCGTAGACAAGATTTGAATAAACCAAAAAACAAACAAGATTACAAAGAGAGTTTGTGTGATACACAATCTGAGAGGCGGCCCCCGTCGGAGTCGCATCCCTGTCAGATTCGCCTATTCGCAAGATGTTTTGGATGTTCCATCAAAGTTGAAAATAATTAACTTCTCGCTGGACGACGGAGGATGGCGAGCAGGGTATAAACCTGCCTTATCTTGATGTTTTCGCACTTGACTGTAGTTCGGATTTATCGTTGGTCCCTGGCTCAATTCCTGCATGCTCCCATCCCCTCCTGTGGAAGGTTTGAAATAGGAAGTAAACTATCTTTAACTTTGAAGAAACATTCGAAACATGTAAAACAGACACATAACCCGGGAGCGTCGAGATAATCATTTTAGCAAGCTAACCGCACGACAAGGCATTGCTCTTAACTTAATAACAAATTGGTTACAAACTAATAGCCTGATATATACAATATGTCACACGAGCGATTTTAAATAATCTTTCAGCATCGATCTGTAGAGATATAGATGTACATAAACTAAACTTTTGATTTAGCACTCTTAATATATATCTTATTAGTTATTATTATTAATAATTTAGATGTAATTTATATAAAAGTTACGTAAAATTAAAATAAAAAGCCCAGATAATCAATAGAATGAATGCCATATTAAATTTAAAAATAGAAGATTAGTTTTAGTTTATTTTAACATTTCAATGTAGATCTAGACATAAACATCCGGAACAATCAATTATAGATATTTTAAACTATCTCAATATTTCTGAAAGAACAGTAAAGGTTAAATCATATTTTCAAAAGCCTTTAGTTTTTTTTTTATCCAACCGTGACGAACAGACCAACCAACAGACCAACCAACAGACAAAACGCACAAAAATATGCTTCTTTCATTCTAATGGGGGCAATAAAAAACATTTTTTTTTAAATCTGATTTTTTAAAAAGTTTAAGAAATTAGTTTAGAATCATGTCATGGCGGGCTTTTACGCTAGTACACGAAAGTCGCTGCTAAAAGTTCATTTAAAAAAAATTATATCAAAGATAAATGACAGATCTTATTTAGTGCCCCAGCGGTCAAAATATCTTCCGTGCTTTGATCTCTCAACGTTAGCCTTGTAAAGCCGATGTTCAAGGCAACTGCCACACCTCTTTTATGAGTTGATTACTTAGATAGTAAATACTCAAATGGGAACAAATTAAGACGTGAAATACAATGCAATCTATAACATTATTAATTTTCTTAAATTAGGTTTTATTTATATTGCATACTAATTAAGAGGGCGCGGCGGCTGAGCGGTAAAGCGCTTGGCTTTCGTACTGGAGGTCCCGGGTTCGAATCCTGGTAAAGACTGGGATTTTTATTTCGGGATTTTCAGGCGCCCTTTAGTCCACCCAGCTCTAATGGGTACCTGACATTAGTTGGGGAAAAGTAAAGGCGGTTGGGCGTTGTGCTGGCCACATGACACCCTCGTTAACCGTAGGCCACAGAATCAGATGACCTTTACATCATCTGCCATATATACCACAAGGTCTGAAAGGGGAACTTTACATACTAATTAGGTTTTTTCTCTTTAAATACTGCTTGCATAAAACATTTTTAAAAATTAGATTTTGAGCTTTTAAAAAAAAAAAAGTAGCCGTTGCATCAGAACTTTGAATGATCTAAAGCAGGGGTCTCAAACTCATATCAGCATGTGGGCCGCAGTGGAAAGTAACAACCAGTCAGCGGGCCGCACTACGAAAAGAGAATGCTTTTTCATTAATTTGTACAAACACTACCAGGGCCGGTCCTAGCGATTGCGGGGCCCTATGCGAAACTGATTGCGCGGGGCCTAGTATGGGTGGGGAAAAGGATAATAAATGAAAATTAAGATTTTGTTTTATAAAAAAAAATCGACTTTGAATTTAATTCATTCTATGCAACTCTCTGGATTTCAATTATATTAACCTTATTTTACGAGCCTTGTCTATTTTTCATGTAATTTGTATAAGTTTTCAGGAGATTTGAATAAATTCAGACGATTTCATCGAATTTTTCATATATATTTTGCAAATTATTAATTACACCTAGAGTTAGTGCGGGGCCTTTGAAAGCTCGGGGCCCACTGCTACCGCATAGGTTGCAGTGGCCTAGGACCGGCCCTGAACACTACTGTCACTGCAGTTAAATGCTAAAATAAAGTTTTTATAATTATTAATTACATTAGGCAGTTTAGTTTACTAAAATAAGTTGACCGTGGTCTCTGTCACTAATAAAAAAGCAGACACTTTAGTTTCAAAAAAAAAAAAAAAAGAAAACTATAATTACTAGGCCTACTGCAGATGGCTCGTCCGTCATGTTTCTGTCAACTCATTGAGAGCGTTTGGCAGAGACCAGACCATCGACGTTAGGCCTAAGTTGCGTGTAGTGACAAGCCGCAAGGTTGCTCTCAGATGTTCATCAATCAGTTTTGATCGTAATGTTGTTTTGTTGACCTTCATTCTAAAGAAAAACTGTTCGCAAACGTACGTACTCCCAAACATCGCTTGATTTCTAGAAGCTATGCACAATAAGTTTGGAAACTTCTCTCTGGGAAGAAACTGGTAGAAACCTGGAACGCCAACATCAGCGTATTTTTGCTTCAGAACAGTGTCACATTGCAGGTCCATTAGTTCCATCTGGACTTCCTCTGGAACTGGAGTGGCAACAAGGAAAAAACTGTGGTTCGAAAGAAAGCGGTGTTCAAAATCTGTTAGTAGTCTGGAGAGGATGTTTAATAGTCTTTCAGGCGCTGTGGTTCAACCGTTATGCTCTGTAGAAAAGAGAATGAGCCAGGTCTCCATCTGCCAGCTGAGTGGCCCACGGCTTGCATCTGAATGATTTGATGCGGTCAAACATCACAGTAATCAGCTGCTTTGTGCCCTGTAGTTGTGAATTGAGTGCATTGAGATGTTGCGTAAGAAAAGCAAGGTCCGACAAAAACATTGGGTCACTCATCTAAAGTTTGTCTCTGTCTTTCATTGCCATTAACAATGCTATTTCACGTCTCAGTTAAAAAAAAATCTTTGCAGCACTTTTCCACGACTCAACTATCTGACGTCCAAATGATACAGCAACTCTCAGTATTCCGTTTCCAAATCAGCTAGAAATGACACAAACTGTCTGTGGTTGAGACCCCTTGCATGTATGAAGTTCATCGTCTTCACAACATCCATTACGTTTTGTCACAGAGTACTTCTTGGTTTAGAATGCAGTGTATGGCTGCAAATTGTCCCGCCAAGCTGAGCTAATTCCGTTTCTCTACCATTAATCCAACTACACCAACCTTCTCTGGACACATTGCTGGTGCACCGTCCGTAGCCACTGAAACAAGTTTTTCCCACGGTAGCCCACACCTGTCAATAGAAGCTTCCAGTTTTTGAAACACCTCGCGCATGTTGTACAGTTGTAAATCATTTCACGGCTTATATGTGGTCATTGTAAATTTTATCTAATTTTTTTGAATTCGCGTACATGGTCGCGGGCCGCACAAAATAGCTTCGCGGGCCGCATGCGGCCCGCGGGCCGCGTGTTTGAGACCCCTGATCTAAAGTATCGTGATGTCCGATTTTTATTTTCTCTTCTCTTTCTGAGATCTAAACGGGACGGACGGACAGACGGACAGACAGACAGACAGACAGGCCACACAAAACTAATAGCGTCTTTTCCCCTTTCGGGGGCCGCTAAAAAACAACAATTAGTTAATTAATTACAGGCAATTCATTATTTTATTTTTTACCAACAAGAGAAATTAATCCTTCATTTTTTGCAGATATGGCTATAGATGTAATGTTTAGTTCCCTTAGATATTAGCACATATTATTGCTCCCACACCAGTTCTTGGATCAAATTAAAACTTTAAACAATATTTTTTGTTTTGCATAACAAAATAAGAATCAATTTAAAAATTGATCTATTAGTCAATTATATATAGGTAAATAATTATTTTCTTGATATCGAATAATGTATATAACTTTTGTAAATTTGAAGTTAGGATTACGGTTATGGTTAAATAAGCCTTTTTTAAGGATATTTTTATATTCAATTATATTTAGTTCCTACAGTTCTAGGCAGCCTTACGATTGGGTTAAGATTTTGTGTGGAATTGCATAATTCGGTCAATCCTTTTTTAAATGAAGTCTCACTGTCAAATGGTTTAGTTCCGTTTACTGTTATTTTTTATAGTAATGAATTACAGGTAAATCTAATTTAGCCGGGTCAAAGCCAGCCTCTCCTTCGCAGATTAGTTTTAGCTCGCAGCACTCTGGAAAGTTCCCGCTGCTGTCGACCGAATAACATTCCATGGGATCGAAACTAACAGAGTAACCGGAGCAGCTGTGAAATGAAAGATAAGCATTAATATTAGTTTTTCAGTTAATCATTATGAAGCATTTGTTACAAAGTAAAAAAGAACAATAATGCTACTTGAAGGCTATTAGTTAGTCATCTGTTTAAACGGTGTCAATTTTTAGGAACGTAGAGTTTCGCCAGCTGTGTTCTGAGGAGCCCTAGTTCTCCACGAGGCTTAAATAGATGGTCCAAGAACAGCCGGGATAATTGTAGGCCACCACGTGAATTAACCTGTATGAAAATAAGCAAAGTGTTCCGCTAAATACTCAGAATGTGCGAAGTGTTCCGCTAAATACTCAGAATGCGCGAAGTGTTCCGCTAAATACTCAGAATGCGCGAAGTGTTCCGCTAAATACTCAGAATGCGCGAAGTGTTCCACTAAATACTCAGAATGCGCGAAGTGTTCCGCTAAATACTCAGAATGTGCGAAGTGTTCCGCTAAATACTCAGAATGCGCGAAGTGTTCCGCTAAATACTCAGAATGTGCGAAGTGTTCCGCTAAATACTCAGAATGCGCGAAGTGTTCCGCTAAATACTCAGAATGCGCGAAGTGTTCCGCTAAATACTCAGAATGTGCGAAGTGTTCCGCTAAATTCTCAGAATGTCCAAAGTGTTCCGTTAAGGAAAACGTTTCGAAAACACTGTGTTCACCGTCTGCTATCTCGTCTTTTGCATTATCCGTCTTGATAGACGATCCTTTTTCTTGTACAACGTCTGGTGTACATGTACTCTTAAGTAACGAATAACTTAATGAACGACTATTTTTTAAAAAGACATTCATACATGGAAGACATAGCCCTAGACCGCACTAGCTTGAGAGAGACAATGACCAAGAGAGCTATAGACAGCGAGAAAACATGGGCCTCAGCTCTTAAAGAGAAGCTTGCCACACGGGAAATGTCCAGCTCCTCTACCACCAAAGTGAAGGTCACCCTGCACTATATGTGGACGAGAGTGTCTCTCCAAAATAGGGCTCCACAGCCATATAAAAAAAAATGTTCGAGATGAACCATACCCGTTCCACGACTGAAGGAGGCCACACATGAATGCAAATCTATACATAGCACGTTTGATAGTGTAGCCTGTGTATATAATAAGGAAAGGATTTTAAGAGAGTATTGTTATGACTAGAGCATAGATTTATTTCGGGAATAATTAAGGGGTAAGTTTTACTTAGTGACGGAAGTGATGAATAGGGAGATTAAAAATAAGAACGCTCTAGGTCGACTCTAACAACAAGACGCTATTTATTTTGAATAAGGCTACCGAAAGACGGACGGATTCCCCTATTGTTTATTAAACGTATTGTGAAGTTGAATCTATTGTCGACTTACTATATCGCTTGTTCGGCCTTCGTTGGTGTTTGAGTTGTGACAGTTTACCTCCTGTCTACTGCATTGGTTGGATTCAACACCGCGAATAGGCACGCAACAGTATATACTATTTTGTTTTCGAACTTTTCATCATTGTAGAAATAAGTATTCGCATTTTCTTTTTGTTCCTGCACAAAATAGTTCTAATTCAGTTGTCAGCTGTGGTCTTGCAATACGGAGTCCTTTAGACTGTTTACTTGATTTCTTTATTTAGAAATCGATACAAATCTTTGTCGTTTCATTTTAACTTAAATTTCCATTAAATAGCCACCACATTTTGTGCTATTGTTTTCCTTTTTTTTTTCATTTATCTTTATTAAGAATCATAGAGCTGATTACTACGAAAATGTTCAGTGCAAAAATCACCAATAAATCTAGACTTAGTAGATTTATATAAATCTTTAGATTCAGAGTGTTCTAGAGCTACCATTAGATAAATCTTGATACGTCACTATTATCAGTAACCGTCTGTCCAAGGCCAGTAGTACATTTGGACGCCTTCAGACGAGAGTTTGGCGAAATAAATGGCTCCACCTGCCTACAAAAATCAGTGTCTACCAAGCGGTGGTTCTCTCAACCCTTCTATATGGATCTGAGACAAAGTAAAATACAGAAAGCAACAGGCAAGACCGCGCTACAAACAACGAAGTCTTTGCTAACACCGGTATGGACAGTAAAGAGGGACTTCTTATGGTCCGAGAATTACGCTGGTCTGGGCACGTATCCCGTATGGGGGACGAACATATGCCAGAAGCAGTCTTTCTTGATGAGCTAAAAAATGGTCGACGTAACACTAACAGTGGTGCCACATTGAAAAGCTTTAAAGACCAGCTTAGGCGCTTTTTGTCTTATCTAACATAGAAGAGAGAACCTGGTTAAATATGTCTTCAAAACGAGACAGCTGCAAGTCACTCACAAAGGCCGCGCGATTCATATTTGAGACGGAAAGAAAATCCGATGCCGAGGACAGAAGCAGACAGCGAACATAAAATTTGAATCGACCACCGGAGGACAGTGGTTATGCTTGCCCTGGATGTGCCAGCTAGGGCTGCATAGCCACGGTAAATATTGCACTCCTAATTAATAGTCGGACTCGAAGACATGCCTTATTATTCTAGCTCTGGGTGTAAGATTCATTAAAATTTAGAGAATCATCATTAACATATAGAATTTAGATATCTATAATGCTGTCAAAAAAAGTCAGTCAGCCCTATAGTTTGAATACTTTGTATTTTAATTTTCGAAAATGTTTGTAGTACACGCCAATGGGAATGGGTATCATTGTGGATTCTACTAACGTTCAATGGACTCCTATTTCAGTCTCGAGGGTGTATCCTGAGCTAGGGCAGCGGAGATTTGTCCAAGTATTTCTCTTGTAGATAAATCCATTACTAGGCTGTCGAGCTCTATCTGCCCGAAACATCCGATTTTGAGACGTGTAATTTCTTATTCCTTTCATCGATATATGAGGTCATCATGTCTTTAATAATGACACATAGATATTTATAGTTTTTAGTTTGTGTAACAGGTTTACCAAGTAGCTTTTGTTTTGTTTCTGATTTTTTTTGTTGACTTAAATGTAAATTAGAAACAGTAAAGAGTCTTGTACTATTCTAGTGGCTTTCCTGGTCGCGTGGAATGCCTCAAAGATGCCCGTATTAGATCGCTGCCCGCTACTATCCTCCATCGTGCTCTTGGAGGTAAGAGTTAAAGGGTTAGGAAGTAGTTATCTTCAAAATCTGAAGAGGAATTCTAAACATGTAGGCCTTATACAAAACGTTTTGTTTTTCTGTGCCTTTACATTTTGTCCTTTTTACAACATCAACAAAGTTGGCGACTCAAGTCAATAAATATTTTCTACAAGTTTGGTATATTGAGCTTTCAAAGATAGAATCTGTAACTATTATTAACAGACAGAATCTGTACTTATTATTAACAGACAGAATCTGTAACTATTATTAACAAACAGAATCTGTAACTATTATTAACAGACAGAATCTGTAACTATTATTAACAAACAGAACCCGTAACTATTATTAATAAATAGAAACTATAAATATTATTAACAGACAGATTCTGTGACTATTATTAACAAACAGAATCTGTAACTATTATTAACAGACAGAATCTGTAACTATTATTAACAAACAGAACCTGTAACTATTATTAATAAATAGAAACTATAAATATTATTAACAGACAGATTCTGTACCTATTATTAACAAACAGAATCCGTAACTATTATTAACAAACAGAATCCATAACTATTATTAACAAACAGAATCCGTAAATATTATTCACAGACAGCATCCGCAGCATTTTTTAACAGATCTTTGATATTTTTTAACAGATCTGTAATATAAGAACAACTGACTCAGGAATTATTCGGTTCCTAAATGAGGTCTTGGAATTCCTAGAAAAGGAGCAAATAGGCTGCGCTATCAAAGGCAAAAGTTACCTTTTACATTCGTATCCGTCTTTAAGGCAGGTGCATTCTTTACAAGATGGTAAATACCATATATCTCCCTCTTTAGTGGAGTTCGGGCATGGCTCTAGGTTATCTAGAAGAAATAGATAGTATATATTGTTAGCGAATTCAGGACTTTTATTATAGGCCTATTAAATTTATTTAAACTAGTGTTTCTCAACCACGCCATCACAGCTTGCACTGGACTCTAATGAACCGGACTTCTTGATCTCTCTCTCTCTTTCTTTCTTCTTTCTTTCTTTCCCTTTTTTATAATAGTAGACATTCTCGAAAGCGATTCTAAAGATCACATAACCACATCTCTTGTGATGAGCATGCCAGATGTTCGTCTGATCGTAACGAACCGTTCTTCGTCAGGCTTGGGTGCTTGTAATACGCCGGTGTGCCTCACGGGTGTCTCCTGGTCGGGCACATGGCTACCCCAACAAGCTTCGCCAGTTCGAAAATTTAGGATTGGGCCCAAGGAGCGTTAAGACTGGCTGTTACTTGTGAGTTCAGGATCCGCCCTTGTATGGTACTCATGAGTATAGGATTTCCCCTTGTATGGTACTCAAGGTTTTGGTGTGGTGTCATCTACAGCTGGTAAAGTTATTGGCAAAAAACAACAACTAACATTTGGGCAGCTGTTTGAGACAAACATCCTTAAAAAATCTAAACAGATTTTAGAAATAAAGAATCATCCTTTGGGTCAGTATTTAGTGATTTTACCATCACAAGGAGATACAAGACGCCGATAGCAAAGACAAACAGACACAAAAACTCTTTTGTTCCCCTGGCAATCAAATCACTAAATAGAAACAATCTAATATGACCTTTTCACATGTAAATTATGTAAATTATGAGTATGTCTGATGATAAAATACAAAAAATTTTTATATAGCTATAATGTTTTGTTTGGTGGCACAAATTGGAAAACACATTTCCTTACGGATAATTATAATTGTTCATCATTTGCACATTTTGATATCTACAATTTTTTTAGCTTATCTTTAATAACTAATTGTAACTTACGTGTAGTATTTAGAGATGCTGCATTTGACAGAGTCAAGCAAGTGAACAGAGAAATGGCTACGTGTTTCATTATTGATGGGTAAGAGTTATCCCCCTTAGACAGAACTTTTACCATCATGAGCCAAGACATCTCCTTATAAAACATTGTTGCAGCAATCAATTTCATTCAGATAACCTTAAAAAAAATATATCAAGGCAAAGGTGGATACAGAAGGTGGTAAAGGCAGAGACTTTATCCCACCCACCATAAATTGCGTTAATACCTTCTATGTGTGTAGCCCCACTCCCTTTTTATGTGTGTAAATGTGTGTCTTTACAATTGGTAAAATGGTGTCCGTTGTGCAATTTATATATTCTATTGAATATATTTTTGAACTGATTGATATGAAGAATAATATGTGATTCTTGATGGCTGGACTTGCCAGTATATTTTTATTTTATACGTAATAAATATTATGTCTGTTGCTCATGGCATTTAGTCTTGAATCTACATGTTGCGCTATTCTAGTTATAGTACTTAGTAGCAGACTTACGCGGCAACAAATCAAATAACGAGAAGTATAAACAGTCAATACACAACTGACACTTAATTAACGCCGGGAGAGATGTTAAATAAATAAATATAAAGAAACATATCTTTACAAATGGTCCCAACCAACCTCTCCTTCTCTCATATGCCCGTGCCTAAAATGTACTCGTATTTTTTTAAGCGGCTGTTTAAGTTTCAATACTATCATTGTGTGTTTAAGAAGTTAAATCTTCTTTATCTTCTTCTGTAAACCAGCAAGTTAAATTGGATGGACGTCAGTTTTTTGTTTGGATGATGCTTAGATGCAAACTACACAGGTTGTTCTAAAACCTTTTAGAGAATAGCAAATAGTTCATCAGAGGCCTATAGAATGTTAAACAGACTCTGCGGCTGGTATGTCGATAAAGAGAAGTCTTTATGCAAAGCGTATTAATTATTTCACATCGCACAGAAAATATAAAGATTGGTGCACGCCCGGGCATAATACCCTGCTTCATTATGGCGCCCGGCTGGAAACAATCGTAGGAGAAAACGATTAGGCTAAAGGGTAGCTAAACAAGACTCCCGTGGGGTGGCTTATGGGGTGCGAAAGCATCCTCATTGTTCTGTGCGGATCTGTAAAAAAGCTCCCACAACCACTTCACAATCTAGGCGTTGTTCCTCAAGGGGCCGTTACATAAATGGCGTGTCCTGCACGGTTAGCCTGGTATAGAAAAGGAAAATGGCGGGGGTCTTAGTGTACGTGGCCTCTTGCCGCGAGTCTGACCCACCCACCAGACAGAAAAGTGTACACTGTTCTCATTCAGACCGGTGAGAGGGAGCTCTTGTTCACTTTTGTTGGCTTAGAGTTCCAAGAGCCGAAGGCTCAACTCTACCTGACAGTTGCAAGAAGAAGATTGGTGTACGCACGTGTGTAGCAAATTAATGGGAGACATGTAGTGATTGCCAACTAAAACCTTTGATAAATTAATATAGTTCGTCCATCGTGTGAGCTGAATGCTTTGAACTGGGGTTTTATGTCTCCTCGTGTGGCTGGTGAGACCTATGTGAGCTTTGAATGTTTGGCCGCACACTGACCAGGTTATTCCAACTCAAGCTAGTGTCATGGGCCTTGCTTTTCTTCTCTGCCGTTTTTCTTCTGCCAGCGTTGTCTTTCTTTAGACCATCTAATCGAAAATAGGATTCTTTCAATCGTGATTCAAGTTTAGTAGATCGAGTTATTTTTTAAAGTTTTTAAATAGTGCAACTTTCATGCTTATAGAATGCCCAGGGCGCTATGGTCCAATCTATTTTGTGGACCACTAGGGTGGGGGAGAGGTATATCAACTCCCTCGGTCTGTGCGGTAAAATGTGTGCAAACATTTATTTCTCCGACTCCCAATCTCTGATCAAGTTGAAAATTTCGCATAATCATTTCTTTCTGACAACACAAGAATTAACAAAATAATAATAATAAAGCTTGTCTTCGAGTCAGAAGATATATGAGGAATACAGTATACAGTATACATTATACACAGGGCCGGTCCTAGCAGTTGCGGGGCCCTATGCGAAACTGATTGCGCGGGGCCTAGTATGTGTGTGAATAAGGATAATAAGTGAAAATGAAGATTTTGTATAAGAAAACAATTCAACTTTGAATTTTATTCCATCTTTACAAAATACTTTACAAACCTTGTAAACAATTGCATATTTATATGCCAGTGATTTTAAAAGTAAATAAAGTATTGGAACTTCCAATTATGGTAAAAATTCGCCCGATTATTTCATTTTATTACATGAAAGCTTTTATCGCGCGTAGGATTGGCGTTTTCCTCAATGAATAACACCCACAAATGACAATTTTGTCTATTTTTCTGGAGATTTTAAAGAGTTTTTCATGAGATTTTAATGAATTCAAGAGATTTCCAGGAAATTTCCGTTTATATTTTGCAATTTAATAATTACACGCGGGGCCTATGAAAGCGCGGGGCCCACTGCGACCGCATAGGTTGCAGTGGCCTAAGACCGGCCCTGATTATACAGTACAGAACAAAACCAAATAACCAATTAGTTAATGAAATATAGTTAATTTTTTTTAAATCTTGAATAAGGGAAAAAAATTATACTTGACTGATATAAAATAGAAAGAAATAGGTGTGTTATGGAAGTGGTTCTCAAACTTTTCTGACCCAAAACTTGAAAACGGACCTCCAAGTGAAAAAGCTACTCAAATGCATAGTACATCTGTACATACAATTCTCTACGTCGCCTAACCATGCGGGACACCACGCACCACGCCGACTCTCTAACCCCCCCTCCAGCCCGCACCCGCACCATCTTCGCTCTCCAGGCATGCGCACATAGCCTTTTGCCCGCCCCCACCCCATTTGGTCAGCTGGAAGTGTTCACCAGTCACTAAAACGCGGCGTATGCTATGCGGCGGGCCGTTTAGTAAGTTATAAAAAAAATTAAATAAAAAAAAACAGCAACAAACATTTCTTTGAAGAAGTGTTTATTGAAATTAGAATAAACTAGTTGACCGGCGGCATAGCATATGCCGCTATTTACCAGGGCCGGCGACCGCAGTGGGGCCCGCATTTCATAGGACACGCAATTTTATAGGACCCGCTCTAATTTAAAGTGTAAAAATTATTAAATTAAGCCATTTTATTACTTACAACAGATTCCCCGCGCCATCCTGTCGATTTAACATCCCAATAATTATTTGTCTGTTAAGCTATTGCTTTAAAAGAAATCAAACACATTTTTAACAAAATATAGTCATTTATAACGACCGCAGTGGGGCCCGCATTTCATAGGACCCGCAATTTTATAGGACCCGCTCTAATTTAAAGTGCAAAAATTATTAAATTAAGCCATTTTATCACTTACAACAGATTCCCCGCAGTGGGGCCCGCATTTCATAGGACCCGCTCTATTTGAACACAATCTGCAATTACAAACACAATAGCACACTACAGACTGAAAAGATAAAATATAATTTTTAAAAAGTCGAAGAACAAAACTCCACTTGTCTCTCTAACCTTGCTAATGCTTTTTTTTTTCCACCACAATTGTTCACAAATACTCGTATTAAAGGTCTTTTGCAAGTCAATAGATTTTTTTTATTACAGAATTATAGAGTATTTGTGCTCCAGAAAACTTTTCTCTTTGACTATTAAATACATAAATAATTCGAGTTTTAAATATGGTTCTAATTTTTCGCATTATAAAATAAGTAAAGCCAATGCGTTAAAAAAATGATTAATGGAGCTAAAAATAGATTACTTGTTGTTGGTGGTGGTGCATTGTGTTTTTGTTGCCGGTCTGACCTAATTCTTTTGAGAAATATAATATAGATAAACTTTTAAAAACAATGATTTGGATGAAATTGGGGAGATTTAGTGAATAAATTAATGTCCGACTCAATATCTGTATACCAGCTAGGAATTCGCCATCATTTGGGGGCCTGTGGGGCTTGACCTTTTTGGGGGCCCCTGCATTTTGCGTAATATTATATTTAAAGTAAAAAAAAAAAACACTAGGCCCAGGGGGTTGACTTTCTAATTCTCGCCCCTTCTCTCCCACCCTAGCTACGCCACTGCTGTATACGATAATAAATTTCTACTCAGTTTCTTTTAGTTGTGATTAGGTTCATTACGGCTAAGAATCCATGTTCTATCGAACAGGAATTGTATATCGCCGAGAAAAGAATTCCTTGCTCGTTGGCCACATGGAGAAAACTCTGGTTTGACCGTTATAATATTTTAAAGTAAGAAAAAGAAATAAATTTAAATTTGGCTATAAATAGGAGTAAAACCGCATAGTATAATCAGCCATATTATATCGATAGCTGAGTTGTTTTTTTAAATTCAAAGTTGCGTAAAGTTTATTGAGTGATTATCTACATTTTTCTTATATTTTTACGTAAATTTAAAATAAAATATAGGTAGATTACTTCTAGATTCTAGACTAGATATTAAAAGAGTTCTAAATCAGAATGAGTAATGTAAGTAACTATAAATAACGGTTTTTCTTAAATGATGCCAGCTGGCTTTATTCAAAGAATCGCTCGTCCAAGATGCTGACGATATCGAAATGAAAAGGTCAATACAAGATTTGAGGTAAATTTATTTTAAAATGTATTTTCTAGTTTAGTTATATTATAAGTTTTAAAATGTTTAATTCTTTTTCTTGTTTAAAATATAGTAACTCAGTAAATAGAAAGTCTTTTGGTGGATGTGGTGTACAGACTATGGAAGTATGGATGCAATATACATTTTTGAAACCATACAATATAATTTTGTGGAATTTAAGAAATGTACATTCCAAAGGAAAATCACAATACATTACAAAAAAGCGAAGATAACTGTGAGTAACATTTAATATGATAATCTCATTTAATATGATAATCTCATTTAATATG
>JADKLZ010000130.1:38971078-38983444 GCA_021533235.1 Biomphalaria straminea | reverse complement strand
GTGAACATAAACGTGAACATGATTGTGAACTTGAACATGGGCATGAACGTGAAAATGAATGTGAACATAAACGTGAACATGATTGTGAACTTGAACATGGACATGAACGTGAAAATGAACGTGAACTTGAATGTGGACATGAACGTGAACATGAACGTGAGTGTGAACATGAACGTGACCAATAATGTGAACATAAACGTGAACTTGAACATGGATATGAACGTGAACATGAACATGGAAATAAACGTGAACACGAACGTCAACATGAGATTGAACAATAACGTAAACATAAAAGATAACATGAACGGAAATGTCAACTTGAACCTGAACATTAATGATAATATTAATGTCAATGTGAACATGAACATAAACATAAACGTGAACATGTACGTGTATAATCCGTATAAAATGTACGTTTCTTTAATGAGTACATGCTGGAATACCCGATGCTGTACGTGTGTTGAAGATATAGATTGTCTAGACCTCCAGAAAAACAATGTATAATTACTGAGCAAAGGGCTAATCTGTATTCTGTATGGCGATCTAATAGAAGGCAGAAGAGCCGCTGGTCGCCCACTCTTATACAGATGTATGCAAACGGGACATGAAGCTCTTTAAGATCGACACCAGCAACTGGGAAGAGGTGGCACAAGATAGATCCACTTGGAGAGAGAGCATAAAGAAGGGGTCTTTGATTGCAGATGCCATACACAACAGAAGCAGAAAGAAGGGTGAAAGTGCAACGGCGCCTGGTGACTACATATGCGATCGCAGCTGTGTATCAAGGATCGGCCTCTTTAGTCACACAAGAGCTTGCAAGGGGAAAAGATCGTCTCTAGAGACGTAAAATGCCACAGAGAAAGGGCTAATGACTAAAAGAGACCCTAAATATATTGTCTCGTATCCCTTTACAGTCTCTAAAAAAAAATTTTTTTTAGATAAATTGGTCATTCTTCCACAAAGTTGGTCTTGAGCCCCAAGATGAAAGGACAACCTGCTAGCCACTGAGCTATTCAAATACTGATATAAATACAAAGTTTTATAAACCAAAAAGTCTAATTTTGTTTTAGAGAGCGACCTATTTCTCTATATAAAGCGTGTCCTCCTCTAGCTTAGTAGATTATAGTAATAAAGGGAAATTAATTACGACAAATTGATTAAATATTTATTCTTGTGTGTCATGGACAGTGTGTACAGTTTCAGCATGGTCTGAGGAAGGGAATTGGGAGGAGTGGCATGTACAAGATTCCACCCAGTCAATCAGAGTGAGGTGATATAAGCCTTGGGAATATCTCTTCAGAGACTTCTCTAACCAAAATTTTGATCATCGCTTTGCACATACACAGTTTGACCACTAGACTGGTCAGTCTTGACATACTATGTGCAGTCGATCGTGACAGCTACTTTCCTACTTTCCCAAACTAATGATACAATGTTTGGTGTCTTATCCTTTACCTTTACAGACGTTACTAGCCCTAACCCTAACCCATTTCATGTATTAATCTAGTTTCACATGTTGATCAGTGACCGAAAATCTTTTAAGTCGTTGGTTTTCCTGGCTGATATGGGAAATCCTTCCTACTCTCTGTCGTTACTAGAGAAGAAGGAGTACTTATAGTGATTTTTCTAATGGTAAAGGTAATAAATGTGCTTCTATCTTTGTATCTTTCAATGTATTTTATTGTTGTTAATTGTGGTTTGCGTTTTATGCATTATAACTACTTCACTTTTTATTCCTCTGTCCTGAAGTGTCTCTAAGTTTAGTGATTATACTGTTTAGTGTTACTCTGATCAAATTGGAATATTTTAAAATTAAGAAGCTCACTGTTCTATTTTGTATTTGATCTAGTTTCTTTATGTTTTCTTAAATCGAAGGGTCCTAAACATAGGATGAATGTTCTAATTGTGGCCTAATTAAGCTAAAATAATATTTTGTTGAAGAAACCCTTATGTTTTGTTTGATTTTTAAATAATTTTATCAATATAGGGTTGATGTATCTAGTATCTACTTTTCCTATACTATCATACCCCTAAGTGGCAAATAATAATAATCTTATAGGTAATAGATTTCAGAAAGAAAAAAAAACAAATGATACACGAACTACATCGATAGAACAAGTGAAGATATATATATATATAGCGTCAAGGAGTGACCACCTTGAAACTGACAAAGAAGTGCTATTGTTCCTATACAAACTCATAGTTTTAAACTAAATAAGAAGAGCTTTTCTTTTACCTGTCAACACAAGAATCAATGTTAAAAAAAATTAGTCAATTAATTATTGGAAATAAATTACTTTGTTTTGTATCTCGAACAAGGGAAAGAAATTGTACTGGACTGAAGTGGCGGTATAAACTAAATTAGTGCCTTCATACATCGTCGTCTGAGGTTTAGTGAACACAAACATGAAATAGATGAAATAGATAACTGTACAATCTTTCATGTTTATAGATTTTTCACTAGCAGAGTGACTTTTTCACCTTTAAAAAAAAAATCTGAAAAGCGATTACCCAGACACTGCGTTTTTCTCTTCCTACCTCATTCCAGAGGGCGCGATGGCTGAGTGGTACAGCGCTTGGCTTCTGAACCGGGGGTCTCGGGATCGAATCCTGGTGAAGACTGGGATCTTTATTTCGGGATTTTCCGGCGCCCTTGAGTCCACCCAGCCCTAATGGGTACCTGACATTAGTTGGGGAAAAGTAAAGGCGGTTGGTCGCCGTGCTGGCCACATGACAACCTCGTTTAACCGTGCGCCACAGAATCAGATGACCTTTACATCATCTACCCTATAGGCCACAAGGTCTGACAGGGGAACTTTACCTCTTTCCAACTGTCCAAACAAGGGATAAGATCAAAGCGTATTGAGAAAGCAAAAAGCATGAAATCGAGCTATACAAACACAATTGGTAAAAAAAATATTTCTAATCGAAAAGATTTATCATTGTTAGTCTGTATCTTTTACAAATTTAATTACATGACTGATCCAAAACTAATTGATACACTAATTGATGCATGTAATATTTTGTGTATCTATCGTAGTGACTTTGTTATTTCATTCATATGTATTGTTACATAGTCTGTAAGTGCAATATAACAAGAGCTCATTGTAGACTCAGTCACTCAAGGCTTGTTCCAATACTATTGGCCTCCTTCAGTCGTAGAACGACTATGGTTCATCTCGCACACTTCCTCGTGTGGCTGTGGAGCCCTATTTTGGAGAGACACTCCCGTCCACAAGTATCGCAGGTAAAGGTGGTCTTCGCTACAGTGGTAGAGGAGCTGGCCATTCTCCGCGTTGTCCGCTTTTCTTCCAGAGCTGAGGCCCATGCTCTTTCGCTGTCCATAGCTTTCTTGGTCACTGTCTCTCTCCATCTGGTGCGGTCTAGAGCTATGTCTTCCCACTGGTCAGTATTGATGTTCACTGATTTGAGGTCACGTTTTATTACATCTATGTAACGGAGGTGGGGGCGACCAGTTTTTCTTGAGCCTGTCGCAAGTTGTCCGTAGTTCCAATATACGCATACATTTATAAATCGCATCATGTAGTTAATATTTTAATACTTTTGTTTATAATATTCAAATCGTAACAAAAATCATTTTTTAAAGGAGAAAAAAAAACTTTATTTAAGGGGGAGGGATTTGAATATCTTTCAATACTGTAGAATGTATGTCCCATGTCACAGATGTGTGTGTGTGTGAGAGAGAGCAAGTGAATTATTTTGTATGTGTTTTCACTGCTCACAGACAGACTTGACAAAGTAGAGACAAAGGGTAGAAATAGCGTGACATTTAGATGGATAGCTTGTAGCGAGATTCGATACCCGTAGGGGGGGACAGACACCTGACGATTTAGTAGCGTTAGTTTTAGCGTGGGGTTAGGTCTCCGCCTATATAGGGTAGAGTTGTGGGGCATTTGGGACAGCGACAAGTAGTTCTAGCAGGGGCGTGTGTCGTGTTTTCTGGTGAACGACACATATAAACATTGGGAGCAAGTCGCCGAGGCTGGCTCGCGATCTTGGCTCCAAGAGGTGTGAGTTGTTTACCAGAGACATGTAGTGAATTAATTCAAAGGGATCAGGAGTGACAGTCGGTGTCTTAGTCCAGTCTTAGTCCAGTCTTAGCCTGAATCCTAGTCAGAGTCCTAGTCTGAGTAGGCGGCGGCAGTCTGAGTTGGCGACAGTCTTTGAGTCAGTGACAGTCATTAGAGATAGCCTGTGTAGTTTATGATGGGGATCAGTGACAACACTAGATAGAAGGTACAAAATGAGCGACAGACGATGGTCTACACAAATGAAAGACAGACAACATATGTTGAACTCATGTGGCCTTGCGAAGCTGGATCCAGGAGCGTGCATTGAGGAGGGAACTGGTTGGTCTGGCTGAGAATGGGTGAAAAACTATTTCTCTTGCTGTTTTATGCTATTCATACTACATGTATTTCTATTGTGTTATTTTATTATTAATCATAAATGCTGTCATAGATTAGTTAATTAATCAATCATTACATTTGTTACATTATTTTAAAGTGGCTATCGATGCCCTATTTACCATGTTAAATTTATAGTTTTAATTAAAGAGTTTGACTTTATGAATTCAATTTGTGGTCATTGGTGTTGTGACATTGTTATTAGTTAATACACATCTAATAATCATGCAGAGAAAGCAGACACGCACCAATAGAGAGAATCATCACTAGACAATAGAGCCAATGTAATATTACTAATACATATATTAGAGATGGAGGTCAAATAAGGTTGTGATCCATGAGTGGGGAACAGGGTCATTACAGAAATCAAGACCAGATAAGAAGGGTCGTGACATCCCGTTTAAATATCAAACATGGAGCGCGGTGGTCGAATGGTTAAGCGCTTGGCTTCCGAACCTGAGGTCCTGGGTTCCGAATGCAGGTGAAGACGTATTTTGAATTTAGGGATTTTTAGGGCGCTCCTGAGTCCACTCAACTCTAATGAGTACCTGACTTTAGTTGGGGAAAGTAAAGGCGGTTGGTCGTTGTGCTGGCCACATAACACCCTGTTCGTTAACCGTTGGCCAAAGAAACAGATCATCCGCCCCAAAGATCGCAAGGTCTGAAAGGGACACTTTACTTTTTACTTTTACTTAAATATCAAACACATGTATGTGAGACTGGAAGTCATCTGTCAAAATTGAGAAAAGACTAAATGTGGCTCAACCAAAATGGCTGAGACGGATTCTGAGAGCCAGTTACACAGATCGGGTCTCAAACAAGGAAATCCTATGCCGAACTGGGAGTCGAATACTTAGTGAGATTGTGACAGAACGTCGCATGAGGTTTGCGGGACACGTTCTACGACAAAATGAGATGACATGGAGGCCAATACGAGGAAAACGCAAACAGGGACGTCCTCGTATAACTTGGCGTCATACCTTCATGGAGGACCTCACAACAGTTGACACCAGATGGGAGGAGGCTTCAGACATTGCCAATGACAGACCTTTGTGGAGATAGCTTTCCGCTTAATGCGCCAAACGGCGCGGGAGGACCTAAGTCTAAGTTAATATTAATCAGAATACTTAATTATCTCTAATTATATAAAGAACTTGTTTCCATTTATTTGTGTTTTGTTAGGTACAGAAAATAATTGCTCAATGTTTCATTCTGATCCGAGAATTGAAAGTGTGAAAAATAACGTGCAAATAGATTGTCCGTGACAGACAGACACATGGAGTTCATATAAGCTTTGTAGAAAAATATATCAATTATGTTTTTGTAACTTTAAAAAAAACAACACTCTTTTATGTTTGTCATTAATACAGCGGTATCCGAGCAAGCTGTTCGAGGTCAATACTTTTATAGGAAAATAATATTTAGACAGTTCAATATCAAATGATATTGGGTTGAGTTCAATTTTCACCCCCTTTTATGGTTGGTTTTGAGCTTAAAGTCTCAACAAACGTCACGTCGTTGTGAAATTGAGAAGGGGAATAAGTCTAATATTGTTTACCGCGAGATTGTTTCCCTTGAGTCGCGAGTACAATCGTGTGTACGTACTAAAGGTATACATCCTTGCACTTCTTAAAGTATATATTTATTACAGGATTATGGTGAGTAACTATGGGACTTCATGTATTTTCTTAAGCAATATTGAATGCAATATTCGAGTCGCAAACTCATTGACAAAACCTGAGTAGATCACGGTTCTTGAAAACGGCTCAAACAATATTTCTACAAATTTGACAGTAGCTGTCTATCGTTGGAAAAAGAATTACTAGCTTGAAAAGCTTTAGTAGAGCAACAAATGATTTGTAAATGATTTGTAAATGTAAATGTAAAAATGCTCCTTCTTCCCTAGTGCTATTAGAGCATGGATTGGGTTGACTGAGCTAGCCAGGAAAACCAGTGAGTTGACAGAATTTAAGTCGTTGGTTAACATGCATGACTAGATGCATGACGCATAGTACCTAATTATTTTTTTTTTTGAAGTAAAGTTTCTGTTATATAAGATAATATCAGATAATATATATGCACTCCGTTTGGGACCGTAAACTCATAGAAACAAAATAGAGCCTTAGGTTTATAACAAACGAATATTCTTATTTTAGCAACATCATTAGTCAAATCACTAATGTTAGACGCTCTTCAGAACAGAAGATCAATACGTAAAATTGCAATTCGACGTAAATTACTGAACCGTGACTTACAAATACAAATGCAAACCGAACAAAAGACCCAGACACAAAGATAAAGGCACATTTCTTATTTCCAAATGCTAGGGCAAACGTGTACAAGTCCTCTTTCTTATTTAGTGACATTAGAGCATGGAACGGCATGCTTAAATCAGCCAGGAAAATTAAAAACAAAATAGTTAAGGGGTCATTCGTAAATGACGTCACTCTCTAGGGGGAGGGGGAGTTGAGACAATGTCACAAGACGGAAGGGGGAGGGTAAGCGATTTTGTGACGTCACAAATTTAAAATTCAATTATTCAAAAAAAAAAAAAAAATAACAACGAAGTCCTTGTAGTTTTCGGAAACGCAGTTGAGAAGAGTGTGGAATGGATAGAAAAAGATCTCATTGAAAACAATTTAATTTTCGAGTCAGCTCCTCAAACAGAAGAAGAAAATCTTCCCGTGTATACTATCGATAAGCACATGAAACCTCTTTGGGAAAAAAAATGATGAGAAATAACTATTTGAAATTTTTTTAAAAAAATTATTTTGTGACGTGACGCAGAGGGGGCGAGGGTGGTCTGAGAATGTGTGACACTTTATGACAAGGGGGGGGGGGAGAAGATGTCAAATAAGGTCATTCTTTGCGTGAAATCATTGACGAACGACCCCTGATTGAATCTCTACCGGTAGTTAAAACCTGCTGATCTAAATTAATACTTTTTATACGCCTTGGACGTAATGACGTGTCTTATCTTTTGAAGGAACATCTGTAAGATAAATAAACTAACCTTTTCGGACCTTCCAATATTTAGTACGAGGGCGCGTTGGGTGAGCGGTAAAGCGCTTGGCTTTTGTACTGGAGGTCCCGGGTTCGAATCCTGGTGAAGACTGGGATTTTTATTTCGGGATTTTCGGGCGCCCTTGAGTCCACCCAGCTCTAATGGGTACCTGACATTAGTTGGGGAAAAGTAAAGGCGGTTGGTCGTTGTGCTGGCCACATGACACCCTCGTTAACCGTGGGCCACAGAATCAGATGACCATTACATCATCTGCCCTATAGACCACAAGGTCTGAAAGGGGAACTTTAATATTTAGTACAAATGATGTAAAGGTCATAGGTTTTAGTGGCCCACGGTTAACTAGGGTATCTTGTGGCCAACACAACGACCAACCGCCTTTACTTTTCCCCCAACAAATGTCAGGTACTCAGTAGAGCTGGGTATCATGTGGCCAGCACAATGACCAACCGCCTTTACTTTTCCCCAACTAATGTCAGGTACTCAGTAGAGCTGGGTCGACTCAGAGACGCTCAAGGATTCCGAATTTAAAAATCCCAGTCTTCACCAGTATTCGAACCAGGAATCCCAGAATAGGAGGCCAAGCGTTTTACCACTCAGCCTTCGAGCCTCCTGTGACTTAGGTAAATTAAGAAAACATAGGTAAATGTCATGGTCATTCTGGGGTCACCCTTCAGCCCTTAAAACGGGCTAGAAATAACAACAATAGGAGAGGGGGATACGGATTGGTTGACTAGAGAACAAGATAGTGAAACATGGGTACAGAAGGTCTGTGTGTTTAGTGCGTTAAGCGTGTTCATCTCTGGTGTGGAAATATTGTTGAACTCTTTCTCTCCGTAATTATTTACCACATTCTGATGGAATCAACGTTGGTATCGTCAGTTAGGAGAGAAAGAGTTAAGCCCTGCCTTGCACCAGTGCTTGTGGTCGTATGTGCGCACTATTGAACGAGACCAGGAAGACGCTAGGATAGAGGAACAGTTGTATCACGTGACTGTGGAGGGTCTGAATTGTTGACAACTAAGAAGCCAACTTTAGTGCTGCCTGAAGGCTGTAGTAGGGACCTGGAGCGAAGCGGGGAATGCTGTCCTTGGTCCACATTCAGGTTGCTGGTGAAAGGACTGGTATAATTAGTACCAAGATTCTTTGAATGCAGAAGGCTCTTATGTGTTTGTCCTGGTAAATAAACACACTTATTTATTTACTATAGAAATTCTACAACAATATGTTAGGAGTTACCTCTCATAGATGTAGTCGGTGGCCCTGCAGGTACCACGCACACAGTTTGATAGATACCAAACGTCTCCTGTTTTATGTCCATCTGGGCATGGAGCTGGAAGGTAAGAAATTAATATAGGCACTGCCGTACTTTTGGTATTTTGATTTTTAACTTTTCTATTTATTTATTTATTTTTTTTTTGCGATCTAAAAATGGTAGACGGACAGATTGCATAAAACCAGGGATGGATTCCCCCTCCCCCTTTTTGAAGTTTACTAAAACATATGTAACACACATTGCAAAGTCACATACATAATTTAATTTTTCAAAAGCATGCATTTCACATTTTGACTCTATCTCTCCTGGTTGGCGATGCCGACGTATATTGTACCCACATTAAACTAAATTGATTTTGGACTTATTAACTATAATTTGTGAGTCAAAAGATCATGCATTCTGCTATAATTCAATACCAAATATAACATTTTCTGATAACATACAACAAAGTTATTGAAGTTTAATAGGATAGTGAAGTAGAAATGAACAAAATAAATACCTTCGAAACGAGGAAAATTATTACGGAGAGAAAGAGTTAAACGTTATCCAAGAATTTTAAATAGCAAAACATGAAAAAACATAATCGCCTAGCTCACATCATCTCTGGATCTGCCTTTGTAATTTGTATGTTACATATGTTAGGCTCATTACCTATCTTAATTATGTAGGCTTTGTTACCACTGCAGTTTAATATTGTATTTACTAAGTCAAATCTCTGACCAACCAAATGAACTTACGTCTGCCACGAACAATCGCTGCATAACTCACAGTCAAGGAAGCGAACAGTGTGATGGCTGTAATGAGTTGCATTGTTAATGATCTCAGTTTTAGCACGGTCGAAGAGAACTCTTGACTGGACCGTGAAGAGGGGAGGTAATTTATATAGACCTACTCAAGTTTCCGATACAAACCTGGGATAAGCTAGCTCACGTTGTTTACCAGTCAAAATCAATAGCGCGAGAAGTGCTTTAATTTTATTTGAAGTGACATTTGGTATTGAACTTAACATTCTTTCTACGCACTTTGTGTATATAAAAAAAACAAAACAAATAAAGCTTAGCAAATGGAGCATTAGGGGCGTGATAGTGACGTCTATAGGTATTTGGCAAACATTAAGACACTAACGATAGTTTAAACACACAAAAATATACAATGCACACTATAAAACGTTCGTATAAAAATATAGAGGAGGAAATAGTTTTAATTTGATTTAAGTGGTTATCTTATGAAGTATGCTTTAGAAATAGTCAGTGGCGTCTCTAGGGTAGGACCGCACCACGCACTCTCCCAAGTGACGTCACAGGATATAGTATATATATAGTAGCTATAATAGCTATATAGTAGCTGGATAGCTGGATATAGTAGCTGGATATAGTAGCTATTATCATGTAAGATAAGTTTCAAGCTTTATTCATGTCACGTGTAATCCATAATGTCATGAAAATAAAACCTTTACAATCTAGACAAGCTGGAGGTCATCATCTTCATCATTCGGCGTGGAACCTAGGGCCTCAGTTAAAACACGCCGCTCTCTTGGGCAGTAGTTATCAACCTTTATAGCTTGGCGACCCCTTATTACAATTCCTCACTTATTCTGACCCCCATTATTACATTATTTTCGTTTATAAGTATGATGTTAGAAAATATTAATTGTTGGCCTAATGTAAATATTTGATTTGCATTGCCAAAGTTTAATCACGGTACAAAATGTAATTAAACTCTTGAAATATATATTTCTACCTATTATCTAATTACAAATAAATGGAATAATTTCTTTTCTTTTTGACGCGCATGTATTTACGTTTGAATTTCCATTTCATATTCCACACAAGTGACAATTTTATGTATTTAAATTTGATAACTAACAGGTTGTTTCGAGAAATAAATATAGTATTGCAAATGGAAGAAGAAGGACCAAAACAGATAAAACTGGTCTTATACCACTGCGACCGTCGCAGTGGGCCCCGCACTTTCATAGGTCCCGCGCAGATCTATGTGTAATTGCAAAATACATACGAAAAATTCCCGAAAAGGTAATGCACTTAAACAAATATACTGAAAACTCATAAAAATCTCCTGAAAAATAGACAACATTGTCATTTGTGTGTGCCATTTATTATGGAAAACGCCAATCATAAATGCGATTAAAAAAAAAGGCTTCCATGTAATAAAATGTAATAATCTGGAACGAATTGTCACTTTAATTGGAAGTTCCAATACTTTATTCACTTTTATAGTCACCGGCATATAAATATGCCATAGGTTGCAAGGTTCGTAAGGTAAAGTTAACTTGATCGCAATTCTGTAGCGTACTTAGAAAAGAATGAATAAAATACAAAGCGGAATTTATTTTCTAATAAAAATCTTAATTTTCACTTTTTATCATTATTTCCACCCACACTAGGCCCCGCGCTAGTAGTTTCGCATAGGGCCCCGCAATTGCTAGTATCGGCCCTGAACACAGACAACCGGAACATGGCTGAAAACGCTTGATCGTGAATTGTGTAGCCTTATGAAAAGGGAAATGTTTCACTGTTAAAATATTTATGTCTACTAAAAATCTTTAACTTTGACTTTCATTGGATTTCTGGCAAGTGCACATTCGATATTGAGTAGATCTAGAAAGTAGGAGGAAATTTTGTCTACACACATGAGCTAACGTTCTTTCACGGAAATTATCATTTCATCTGTTTGCCAAGGTTTAAAGTCATTTCACACATAGAGAGCAGATATGGTTGGAAGCATGTAAATATTATTTCATTACAAAATGACATAGTGTTTTTTTTACTGCTTTAACTAATGGGGCAAGCAGAGGAAACAGTGGTGTATATCTTACAAGAGTGTCCAAGAGCTGCGGAGATACATTTAAGGGTCACTTGAACTGCATGAGGCACTACGTTGAACAGTTTCTTAGCAGAGCACTACAGGAAGTCCATGCTTTCATCCCCTGCTACCATTTGGAGTTCATTTAATATTCATATTGTCCAATGTGTCATAGATTTCTAAACAAAGTTTACGTAATAAAATTTAAATTTATACATGCTCTATCCAACCCTTTTTAAAACGTAATCGTTTTTGTTCATATGCTAGGGAATTATAAAAGCATTGTTGCCCAAAGACTATCATTAATAACATATATAGCTTCTCAATAAAAACAAGAACTTTATTAAAGTTTGTACTTTATAAATGATGTCATAATTTTTTTTTAAATCTAGTTCTACATCAGGCATGTCAAACTCATTAAGGTGTATGGGCCACATAAAAAAGATGTAGATGTCAGGGGAATGCTTTTGGCGTGAGGGCTTCGCCCCGAACCCCATTGATGAATTTTAATGACCTGTAGATGTCATCAGAATGAGTTTCTGTGGCAAAAATGCAAGAAAACGCTTTTAGCATCGGACTGTCGGGCTTCGTCCCGAACCGTACTGAGAAATAATAAGCTGTAGATGTCAGGAAAATGCGTTTCTGTAATAAAAATGCAAAAAAGTGCTTTTGGCGTCCCCCCCCCCACTCCAAAGTTCTGGATCCGCTAGTGATGAGGACCTTGTAATATGGCCATAAAGCTTAGTTCGCGTTTTTTTAAAGTGGTCAGTTAGTCAGACCGCAGGTCGTCGTGGGGCCCAATAGCCGCTGTGGCCCAT
>JADKLZ010000130.1:38944069-38954872 GCA_021533235.1 Biomphalaria straminea | reverse complement strand
TGACAAGTGATATATATAATATTGTTATAAACCCGGTGGTGGCAAAATTGGGGGTAGTGGCATGTGTACTCAGCCGACTCAAATCGCCTTAGGCCAGACGAGCGGTGTTATGTAAATGGTTAGAGATTATATTAGTTTATTTAGTTAAATATAATTTGTGTATAGTTTTAGCGACAGTAAAAGTAGTGACGTAGATAGATAGACTAATGACGCAGTAGACTTAGGGCAACAAGAAGGATGAACATGGCGGTCTTCTTAGAGTAGAACTAGAAACTAATAGATTAATGAAATAAGTGAATGAACGACGTAGACTGTGTCCTTTTGAGTCATCATTAAATCGTTAAAGTTACTAGCCTGAGTTATTGAGTGTATTAATTAAACTCTGTTATTGTGTGTCCACGAGCTCGCATTGAATTAACAGGAACAAGACAAATATCTACAAACACACCTTTAACAGATTTGGCAACCCCCAGCCAGAGCCAAGAAGAACTCCGCAAAGAGACAGAACATAAGGTCAGAAGAAACTTTGTTGAAACTTGTTATTTGATACTACATTCGTTGCCTACTTGATTATCACGTCTACTAGAATTGATTGAGATTTAGTTCAGTCGCCTACACATATATCAGAAGTTTGGCCGTTACAGCCCGAAGTGAGCCGGTTCAGTGCGGAGTACTGTCAAGTACAGTTGAGATGGTTGGCGTCTTGATCTTGATCTATGATCGAGTCCGACACATCGAGCCCAAGTGTGTGAAGTCAGTCCTGAACTGTTGAACCAAGTGCAAGCCCGGAACGAGACGGAGAGACCAGTGCAAGAGTTGATACGGCGATACGTTGCTATCGGAGAGATATTTGTACAGTCTGTTACGTGCTGCCAATTGTACAATATTGGCTGTTCTTTATTAACATTAAACTTTTACGTTATTTGGAGCTCGGAGTTGTCAACTTCTTTAAGATGGTGGTGTTTAACAACTAGGCTCGAGCCGGGTGTAAAGACCTCTCTTCGTAGGTGTCCAAGCCAAGTCAAGTTCAAGCATACTTAGCCACTCGATAAAAAAACATAACTTAAGCCAATGGCAGCTAAGACATGCACCTTGTAATGAAGCAAATGCACCAATTTAAAAATGTTTTATCCTTACCAAGTCATTCAAAGCTACATACTCGAGAGGCCCAAACAAGACACTAGCCCGAAATCCCCCCTATAGAACAAAAACTTTGGGAAAGCCGCCATAACTGGAAACCACTGCACAGGTCATTGCAGATTTGGTACTACTCATCTGAACATGATTTTATCTTTTTTATATGTTCTTTTTATAACAGTTGTCTATGAGATATTTCTTTTAACTGTAGACATGATTTTCTGTTTTTTGTCACACACACACATATTTTTAAATAAAAGGTGTACCAAAAAAGTATTTGAATTTTAATACTAGGCTTCATCAATAAATTTATGGAACAAATATCTATTTTTGTTCTTAGATTGACAATGTCAAACTTACAAAATCAAAGACAAGTGAAGATAACCTCATTGCTGAAGGCAGTTTTAAGAAAGCTCTAAAAAAAAGGTAAAATTTCTTCTATATAATATGACATGCAAGGAACATAATTTTTAAAAATTGAAAACTTGGAGATATACAGATACAAGTAAAAAAAAAAAGATTAAAAATGGATGCAAAAACTATTATCTAACCCAGTGATGCCCAAAATATGGCCTGCGATGTGGTTCTATCCGAACCGCTGAAACGTCTGCACAAAGTGTAGAAAATGCACTGTCCCAAAAAAAAAATAATTTCAATATTATGGGTTGATATTTTATATTTTTTTCAAATAAAGAGTGGCTCATTTTGAATATTAGAACACTGAACAGATGTATGAAATCACATAAATAAATAATGGGGCATTATTGGTTTCTGACAAGATTGTAGAATGACACCTAGACAGAAGAATTGAGAATATTAACATAAAAGAGAAGAAAATAAGTTGGCTGTAGGGCTATTTTCTGTAACTGCTGATGAGTCTCACAACATATTTGATAACTCTCAAAATCTTGTATTTATTCGCGATAAAAGTAATAGTTTTGAAATCAGAGTAGTTAGGGTTATTTGATGCATGGGATCATCAGTGGCAAAAAAACATCAAGAAGTTTCAACTATCAGAGACTCCTTCTCCCTTCGAGAAAATAGTGTGATTGACTACTAATGGTGCTACTGTTCTAAGAAAAGTTGTCAACTCAATGGAAACGAGCTTCCATGGTTTCGTTCACCAACAAAATTAATGTGGCATAATGTTCAGCCTGGACCATCTGGTGATGATAATGTTCAGACTGAACTGATTCATCATTTCTAAAACCTATCTGCGGACAATGTATTAGGTGCACAGACAGAGCTCACAAAACATAGAAGATGCTTGCTTGACAAATTTCAAATGATGCAGACAATTGATTTGTAATCCGTGATGCTTGATGAAACGTTTCTAATTTTCAAAAACTAGCTTAAAGGATAGTCGCAATAATTACAAGCAATTATTAGTGAGGACAAACATTTTTAGTGATGAATAGTTCAAATCCCATGTTATGTTATCATCACATAGACAAACATCTTGATAAATGGCTTTGACTTATTGTCTTACCTATGCAGCTGAATATTTAAAAGTTATTTAGGATAAACTTCTAACATGAATTAATGTAAATCATTTTTTTTTACTTTCTTGTTGATGTGGCCCATGACACGAGTGTTGGAAATTAAAATGGCCTGCTGGTCAAATAAGGTTGAGCATCATTACCTAACTTCTAATAAAGCATCTAGACCTGATGGCATTGTAGACATATTATTGAATGTAGAAAACAACAAGCTCATGTAACATCAGTGTTTTGACTACCTGTACTTAGTTAAGCTTCACTTAATTCACTATATATTATTTTTGCTCTGCACAATGAAAGCAAGCTGGGTATTTACCAATCTTCACACCCATTATGTTTTTTTTGCATAGCTTTTTTATTCCCCCCAAAATTTTCTAATATTTCTTTCCTATCCCAAGACAACAAGTAAACATTACATTATTCTTAAATAATTTTTTCAACTTTTTTTTTTAGACTTCTATTGTTTTTCTGTTCCTATAGGTATATACTGAATGATAGCCATGCAGAGATTTTGGCTACAAGGGCTTTTTTTAAGGTAAATTAATTTACTGCTTTCTTTTTAATTTTTTCAGTGCGGCGTTACTCTCAGCGAGTAACATTGCTTGCTAGCGCTGGTCAGTGCGGCTTTACTCTCAGCAAGTAACTTGGTTTATACTATTTGTTTCACTATCGTTTTTATGTTAAACTTTTTATTTCTCTCTTTTTTTTAAAAATTACCGGATGTGGTAGTGATTGTTCTTTATTTTGATACTAAATTCGATGCAATATCCAATGCGTTTAAAAAAAATACACAAAATTATGTTAATGGCACTTAATGGTTCCTTTTTTTAGTTCATTTACCGGGACCCGAAAAATGTAAATAACACAATTTCTTAGTGCCTTTTCTCATCTTTTATGAAATTTAAAGTGATTTAATGTGTTTAGTATTGTGATTTTTTAAATATTTATAGATTAAATGTTTAATTGAAATGTTAAATCTTTTAGTATATCGATTTTAAATCAATTTTTAAAATCATTTTTAAATATTTTCTTTTTCCGTACTCAGTTTAAAATTAATGAAAAAAAAATTGTTTGTATAATTTATTTAATTTACTAAACATTTGTAGTTCATTCATTTTACTTTAAAATAAAATCAAATATGTTAGATTATTTAATAAAATAAAAAAGTTATAGTTGTTTTAGCAACTCTACCCCCTTGAAAATGAGTGTTCATTCCGGAAAACTCAATTTTTTCAATCAAAATAATTCGCACTGAAAGAGTTAAAGAAAAAAAATATTATTAATGTAAATTATTATTTTGAATTGCTGCTTAAATAAGTTTAAATCACTTTTTCTGTTTTCATCTTGAAATAATTTAAATTTTAAACTAATTTCATTGACCTTGTAATTATTCATTATCAGTGTAATTAAGATACTTTTTGATATAATATAAAAATATCCTTTTCTTGTGTTGAAGCAAGGTATCACACCAAACAAGGATCATTTATTTTTTTACATCTCTTTATGCTAAATTTGCCCACCAGGGAGGGCAAACACTACCCAATGAGCAGGCTGTGAGTTTTCATTATTATCTGGCTATAATAAATATATATAGTAATAAACATTTTATTTATAAAGCGGTGTTAAAAAAAAATAGGTTCAAGGCAATGTGATAACATTACAAACATTAACATGAAAGTTAAAATGAAAAACTTATCTAAAAAAGTTTAAAAACAAGTAGTTCTTAATTTTCTTCTTGAATGTAGTGTAGCATGTTGCTGGTCTGATTTAGGGAGTGTGTTCCAAACCTTTGGTCTATGCACAGAAAAAAACCCCAGACTGTAGCTTGAGAGGGAGAAACATGGCACCACTAGAAGCATTGAGTCTATTGAGCTCTTTAAGGGACTTAGGGAATGATAAGTTTGCAAGGTACAAGGGCATTTCTTTATTATAGTTACACTGATGAAAAAGTGTGGCCACCTTGTAGTTGATTATTGCTTTCACTGGAAGCAATAAAAAAAAATAGAAATGGAAAAGTAGTTGGGACAAGTCCAAAAAGCCTGTGGAGTATGGGAGCGCAGGAGGCACCCTGACCACACTTCCCCGTATGGGGGCTGTCCAGTGTCCTGGTCTGAGCAAGCTATTATAGCACAGTGCAGGACAGGCCACTGTCCTGTTGGCTCATATTTCTCATGGCTATGGCTAAATTTTGACTTACGGTGCCCTTGCTGCAGGGAAGAAGAGGAAACAGTGTCTCATATTTTTTGACTACCCCAGACTTGCTAATCTCCTTCTCGACAGGTCTGGGAAACCAAAATTCTTAAACCCTTACTCAAATTGAGTTTGATGATGATCATGATTATTGCTGAGTGTGAAATATCCCAATTTCTATATATATTTGAACAATTTTGAAGCTAATAGGAATTAAAGTAAATATTTCTATAAACATTAAGAACTTTTTTTTTCACATTTCAGATACTTGTATGATGAACTAGGCAAACCTTATGTAAATAACTCAAGCAAAGTTGTTCAGCTGTCAGATGCAGGTGGACATTGTCTTTGCTCATTGAGACCAGGAGTGAAGTTTCATTTCTTTACAAGTCATACTCCATGTAAGTGCTGGAAATTCTAATAATTGTCTTTTTCTAGCTAGCAGACTGTGTGTTGTTTTTTCCCCAACTGTTCCACACTGCCATTCTGTGTTGGTTATGTTAGGTTGTAGTGGTAGTAGGGTATGCCTAAGGTGAATTACATTGGGACATTCAAGAGGAAATGCTTGTTTCATAAGGATGGGGGCAGTGTCTATACATTCAGGATAAATGCATAGGAAAAGAAAATATTCATAATTATTATAAAATAAAATGAAAATTAATGTGCTGATTGTCACCAAATAAATATCACAATTACTTCTGACACAAATAAATGCAACTGTTCTTCTGTTCATTTGATCACCATTTCTCTACTTCTGTATTTTGGTGACATAGAGTTCTAGATTGTACATAATCATAATCATAAACAAGCCTCATTAAATTTGCTATTAGATTACACAAATTAAATGTGGCTATTGTTGTTTTCTCCCCACATTTATGCCCTCCAATTTATATAAACATATATATGGGTATATAACTTAAAGGTATCCATCTAACTTGTATAGCATGCTTAGTTATCTTTCTTTTAGCTGAGGATAATTGCCTATACTACATTGAAATCTTTTTTGCACAATTGGAGATTTGATCATAAATATAACTTTTGAACATTGGTGAATTTTGGGTTTGTATAAGTTGCGTAAACAGTGTAATAAAAAAAAATGCTGATTAATTTAAATAAATTTACTTTTCTTGCACGTTTAATTAAAAGAACAAAATTCTAAAAGTAATTTTTTAATGTTTTTTTTTAATGCTAAAAATAAGAAAATGATTCCATTCATCAGGTGGTAATGCTTCAATATCTCCTAAGCAGTCAACACAAGAAAAAGAGATTAAGAAACATAATTCAGAGATTTTACAATCAGCTTGTAATGAAATAAACATTCCTTCTTGTGACTTAACCATATCAGAACCTGCAAGTGTAGATTGGCATTTACCCTCACGACAGGTTCAAGACCACAGAGAAGCTCACCATGAAGCAGAAACAAAATTTTTGACAGAAGGTTGCTGTCAAGTTATTCATTCAGAGACTGGGATGTGTGAAAGAATAGGTCATGGGTCCACTTGTTTCAGATGCAAAGACAAAGATGTGTCCCAACAGGATCCAAGGTCAAGAAAAAGAAAATATGAAGAAAAGGAGGAAGATGAGGACTTTGTTGGTCAGGTTTGTAAGTACCAAATAAATGTAGAATAAAAAAAAACAGGCTAAGATTTAGTTAATAATTTAAAAAAAGAAAAAGTATTTTTATTATAGCTTCAAAACACTTAAAGGCTTAAGTAAAGAAAACCAAAGCAGACACTAAATGAAAACTCAGCTTCAGAAACTCTTCTATATTACTTTTTTTTAAGTTTATGTCTGTTGACTGTCCTGTTTGAATGTACATGTATACTATTGTATTCTCTCATTTGAAAAGTGACAAATAGGCTGTTAAAAATATACACTGAAGTACATGCAGTAATAATTTGAAATTGTATGTTTAATCCTTTTGTACTCTGTCTACAGGGTAACAACAGTTTTTAATTGTACTATATTTTTAGAAAGAATAGAACTGAGATTGACTAACTGACTGGCCTTGATATGTACACTGGTCTGCATTTTATAGTAAAGTTCCAATAACTCAGTACTTGATAACACAGCTGTCTGAATAATGTAAAAACTGCTGATATGACAAAAAACATACACCTAGACCTGCTATAGTTGCTCCATTTCTTTTTCTTGTGTTCCACTTTTGTCTGATGCAGAGATTATTGTTGTTGTCACAGATGAGTTTATAAAACAATCTTAGAAAATGATGTTGTTGGGGTCTCCAAGTACCTAAAATATCTAGATTCTTTAAAGATTATTTTCAACAAAGTGTGTTTGGTAGCAGACTTACTTATCTTTGTTCTCTGCCTGATGAAGCAAAGAGCAGAGAAGACAAAAACAGCACATTAGAAAAAAAAAAGTTGCTAGTTTTTGCAGTTCATTATTTTATACTTTTAGTAAAGTATTTTTCTGATGTCTGTCATGAGGTATGTTAATCATATTACTGTACTCTCTGTACAATAGTCATTCAAGACTTTATACCTTCATAAAGTTTTTTCGCTTTGTTTAAAGGTATTTTTGCTATTGATTCTCTGCTGTGTTCGTCAGCAAACCCTGTCTGTCTATTGTATAATTTGTGTCTAATAACCCATTTCTATCCTAGCAATTTCTTAAACATGGGCACCTTTTGGTCCACATTTGGCAGTTTTCTCAGGACTTCTGTTGCTAAACAAATTTTTTTAGAAGCCACAGTGATATTTGAACTTTCTTGGAAGAATCTATTATGCTGGTCAGTCATATAATTGTTTATGTATTTTTATGTGGTCTGTCCTGAATCTTCACAATGCTAGTCTCAAATAGTATCTTGACTGAGTGTGCACATGACAAAAATTGATTAATAACAAATTAAAATTAATATGTAGGGGGACATAATAATTCTCTATTTGTAAATAAAAAAAACTTTAAGGAAAAAATATAATGATTTTATGTAAATGTATTTGAATAATAATTTTTAAACACATTTTAAATCTGAACCTAAGATCTATTCAGTTAACTTTGTATTAACATTTTTTTAAGCTGTGACTGACATTTACAGAACTGGAGCCAGATGTGTTCCCAATGTTAGGCAGGATGTCATGGGTCCAGCATCCTTTGAGCCAAGTCTGGTCTAGGGGAGAAAACAGAAAGCATGTCATGCAGTGACAAACTCTTGAGATGAAATGTCTTGGGTGTCAAGGAGCCTTATTGTCTTTGTTTTTACAAGAACCTATTTACTTTTCTTCAATAATTGTGGGAAAGTAAGGCTATTTTTTTGTTCAGAAGTTTTTTTTAAATAGTGCAAAGATAAAGATGGAAAGTCATGAATCAAGTAATTCTAATTTCTTTTATCATTATAATATTCTATTAAATTTCACATTCTTTACTTTGATGTTTTGATTTAATGTAATTTTTACTAGTCTTTATTTTCTTTTTTTTCTCCTGCAGCAAAACATAATTGTATGACTTGTTTATACTTTATATTAGATGTCCTTACAACAAAGATGTCATGAATAGAGCAGTCTACTCTAGAGTCTTACAAGTTTCAGAGCAATTAGAGCCACCATATAAAGTTCATTTACCAGTGCTGTTACAAGCCACCAGATTAAGAGTTTGAACACAGTAGACTCCAGTAGAAATGTGTCAGCATGCAATGTCAACCCTAATCCGCTTCAGGTACTTCTGGAATTTTTCCCAAAAAGAAAAATTTTTCTCATCCATTTTTCTAGCAAAACAAATCCTAAATTTCCCCAATTTTTAAAGAGTCTTAGAGTAAATAGGTCACAAAATTTAGAATTTAGGGATTAGCACCTAGAGTTAGAATTTAGATCTAGATTACTAGTTTTTTTAGTAATAGACTTAAACTTGGAAATGTAGATCTAGATCTAATAGTGAGTAATATATCTTTTAAACAACTTGTATTTGCATGAAAAAGAGTCACATAAGGAAGTCTCAATATGCAATTTTATTGCTTTATTGCTAAACATTCTCTTCCTCTAAGCATTGCTCCTCATCTGGTTGTTCTTGCTTGTCTTGCTTAAGAACTCATCAGAGATTCAGCAGCTTTCTCTTAGTTGTTTTTTAAAGCATATTTTGGTGGACTTCAAACTTACTTAACTGTGATACAGACAGAAGTGTAACTCATTTTTTTAAAAAAGTATTCAAAAATCAAGCATGCTTTAGTTTTCAAATCCAATAATTCTTTATATTTGTTTAAGAGAGAAGTTACAATACCAGTAAAGCAATAATTTATAATAGAATGCTCAGACTGTCTGGACCCAGATATCAAGCATCTGCAAAAAGCTGTTGCCTCTCATCCATATGTACAAACAATAGTGCCTTGCATGCATTTTGTGTGCATGTGTGCAGTAAAGCTTATGCAGTGTAATTTTTATTTATTACCTTACCTTACCTATCTTACCTTGCCTATCATCTTTAAAGGAATGTCAATTGCTTTTTCAGGTGAGATACACTATGTTACTTGACTAGAAAAAGTTGCTGGTGTTTGTGATGAAATGATCAGCATCTAGCAGAAGAAACGATATGACTAACAACTTATCTTTTTACTATTAAAATAAATTCATTATATTGATGCTGACATGAATTAAATACCAATTAAAGACTTTTTTTTACCAGTACTTTAATTAAAATTTAAAAAAATAACAAGTTGTAAATATTGTCTAGAGCAAACATTAAATGGAACTTTTGGATAGTGCTTTATAGTCCAGAGGAATAATTCTATTGAAACTGAAAGAACAGTTAGTTGTTTTTTTTTTTATTTCTGAAGTCTTGTTTGTCTTTCCATTTTTTTTTTTAGAAGTCAGCATCTTGTTATATTTTTATGAGGGATGAGGCTTCAGAAATTGCCAATGACAGATCTTTCTGTAGACATGCTTGCCACCTAATGCGCCAGAGGGGGAGGATCTAAGTGTAAAAGTATAGTTGTTTTTTTTTTGAGTCATTTTAACCAGAGCCTGTTTTCTGGCAAGTTTAAATACATAGATACCTAGATAACTGAACCAATTAACTGTAGCTAAAGTTTGTTAAAATAGTAAAAGACTGTAACATTTCTGTCAACATTAGCAGGCGAGTGTCATGTGCCTAGAATGACCTAACAATGCAAAGCATTTATACTAACACATGAGAAAATGTTTCCTTTTTTTAAATTGAAAAATTGTTTTTAAAAACTTTAGAATTATTTTATATATAAAGGGCTCATGAGCTTATAAGGCTCATGAGTCTATAATAGGAAGTTATTGATAAGAAAAAAAAGAAATAAATAAATGATCTCCATTAAGTTTTTTTTTATTTTATCACCATTTTGTTGTAAAGTTATTTTAAAAGGAATTTTTAAGTAAGTTTTATGAAACTGTCCAACAGCTTAGGGATGTTTTAATGTTTACCTACTGCTGAGAGTGTACCAGCAATGATATAAGTGTGGATACAGACAATTGTTGACTAACAAGGCAAAAGCTGAACTCATCTTCACACACAATATGATCTGTGAAGTGGGCACACAATCAAATTTTTATGTGAAAATGACAATGTGTAACAAATATAAATACACTAAATAATTTCAGATACAGGATACTAATGATTAAATAAAGTAGTCAACTTTATACCTTAACCAACGATATCTAGCTCTTTTTAAGTTTAACTAACTTGCAAATGTGGGCTTGCGGCCCTAGAGCTATTTTATATATATATGTATTTTTATTTTTTTTATAGGCCAGAGCTGTTTTATAAATTAACTTTTATATAGGTTAGGGTTAGGTCTATAAAAGCTGATGTTTTCAATGCTTTTAGGACAGTGTCCATTTGTCTGTACGTCAGATCTATCTGTCTTTGTGGCTAGAGATCTTAGTGATCTAAAGAATTATTTTATTATTTCAATATTCTGTACCAGGACGGCCTGTAAGTCTATAACTATTTTATTTTGTATTTATAGTTTTAGATCTATGTGTAAATATATTTTATATTT